>CM032062.1:66302887-66569061 GCA_018831715.1 Matsumurasca onukii
GGCTCAACTTTAAAACCATTAGTAACCGTTAAAGTATAAAATATATATTTGCTTAGTACTTGATGGTCTCCTGCTAGTAGCGTCTATGCGCCGCAGCCGTCAAAAAAAGTCTTCTTTTCTGGTTTCCATTATAGCTTCAAAAAATTCTTCAACGGAGTAACATGCCTTTGGGATAAGTTTGTGTTTTTTTTTGCTTTCTAAATTTGTAAAATTCGCTCTCTTTTTTTATATCTTCAGGTAATTGATTAAAAGTTTGTATGGCCGAGTACGTCCTCCTTTTTTGAGCCAGGGTTGATTTAACTCCGTGTACGTGTATGTTAATTGATTGTCTCGTGTTATGTTCATGTACTTCACAATATATATTATCAGCGATTACTGATTTCTTATATACTTTGAAGAGGTAAATTAATTTAATTTATTTTCCAATTAACAATAATTATTGTGTTTGACAAGGTGAAGATGATACAAAAATTAGTTGAAATGAATGAATGAATTACAGAAATGTGATTAATGTGCTATGATTATTAACCACTGATAAGGAAGGTTGTACTTGAGGGTTCTAGTATAGTATTATTAAAATAGTAATTGTGACATGTAATTTTATTTTTATTCCAACTCGGCTATAAATTTGGAGCTGATCACTCTTGAATTTAATTAATTTTATATACTTTGTCGAAGCGCGCCGACAAGTTAGCCCTGAAAAATAAAATACGTGCCCCTACTGCTGCGTACAACGGACGGCATGCCAGTTCACAGTATTTCCGTAAGGCCTAACTGAAGACCAACTGACCTGGTGAGTCACCAACCGTACCAGTTCATGCATGCCTGCAGCAGAGACATTGTAATGTGCCTTATCTTCAGGATCAGCTGGCTTTGTGATGAGTCACTGAGCATTCTAGATTAGGTCATTCGGAGCTGAGATTTCGTGCTGAATGTTGGATTTGTTTCTTCTGTGCCGAAATCTACTTCAAGTGCCCTACAGCTGTGCTGGATTTATAGTGCTAGAGATAATTATTTAGCAAGGTGAGCCTCTACAATGCCTTAATTACTTATTAGACTTTAAGTGAGTGACATTTTAATTAATTTAGGGTAAATCTAAATATCTATTAAAGCCTTGTCTTGGGATACCAGTAGTTACTTGCAACAAACTCACATGCTATTTCAGATTGCAAAATCATGTCCAATTTTAGTAAAAGGGATTTTAGTAAAAATTAAGTTTCAATCTCAGTGTAAATGAGCAGTAACTTGAATCCACAGACTGTAAATTAAGTATCAAAATGTTTTTATAAAAGTAAATGTAAAATAATTGTTTAAATCTTTCTATGTCTGTGTAATAAATAATTGTAAATTTAACTCATAAATGTTCTAGTAGCGTTTTCAAAATATTTTACTGTTGCACTATTAATAACCATGTTGTTAGTGCTTTATTTTGATTTATGCTTTAAAATATAACTTTCTACTTGTATGTTTGCATGTCATCTTGTAAAATTTATAAGCCAGGCTAGCCCTGTTAAAATGTATTTTTCTGTGTGGTTAATATGAATATTTTGGCTAGTTAAAAATAATAACAATAGAGCCCAGACTCTAAGCTTGTTAAAAGTATGCATTTTAGTTCAAAGCTAAAGTAAAACTGGACAACTAAAATTATCTTTATTGCCACAGGCTAGTTCTTTAAAGTGTATTTATTTTGCAAAATAGAGTTGTAAGTTCTTGTATAAACTGTATTATTTATGTGTATTGCTTATGTTTAATCTTATGTGCATTATTTGTTTAAAAGTAATTCTCAGTAACATGTGTGCAAACCACAGTTGTCTAAATATTTTACCATTTTATGCTAGTGGTTTAATAAAACTTTTATTGGTTCTTAAAAACTAAATTATTTATATAACTTCAAAGCAGCAATGTTTATTGGTAACTTGTAAACTTAATGTAAATGCTTCAAATATATTCTGGCTGTTTATGACCCAGATATTTGTACTTAATGTAAATAATGTTGTAAATCCAAAAAGTAAACAAATTGTAAATAACTTTATCAAACTTGTATGCCACTATTTTAATGTTACTGAATTGTATTCAAACACGAAATACCAGGACCCCAAACTATTTAGTTTTGGATTGTTGTTTAAGGGCAATTGGTTCCCGATTCCTGAATTGTACTCGACTTGTTGGCTACAACACGGAAGCGGCTGTCGTCGCTGGACAGACTACTTACTCACCGCTGCGCCAGTCATCGCATCCGGACATCACCCACCCTCCTCTGTACTTGTGTGTGAGTGCTTATCGGTGCGAACCGGACGTTATCGCGGACAACTCCGGTGAGTGATAAACTTTGATTATTCTTGGATTCACCGAGGGACCTTGTCATCCGGAGTCTACAGATTTGGGACTGTGTTATTTCAGGGGCCTGGTATTTACTGTACTCTGGTGTATTGTACATATTTCTACTGTTGTATATTTATATTTTGTTATTGCTTGTATTTTTAGGAACCTGTATTGAATTGTGCTCTGGATATTTTGTATTGCATTGGTGCACTGATTGTGGTTGTATTGCAATTGTGCCCCGATATTTTTTACTGTACTTGTGCCCCGATATTTTGTATTGCATTGGTGCATTGATATTTTGTATTGCATTGGTGCACTGATTTTGTTTGTATTGCAATTGTGCCCTGGTATTTTGTACTGCATTTGTGCCTTGTTTATTATAAGAAGAGGTGATTGAAAGAAATTGTAAAACAATTCAAAGAGTTACTGTTCTTGTGTTACTCTGAATTTTCTTTGACTTAAACTTGGTGAAATATACTGTCAGATTTAAACTGTTGGACTTTTATTAGTAGTGCCCACCACACAAGGGTATTAGTGACATAGTAAAACAGATAAACAGACACTATTTAAATACAAAATTAGAAGTCAGGTCACATTGATCCACGGTTTTAGTTTACTAAAAGTAGAGGACCCGTAGGAGTGTGTGATAGGCAGGGAGTTACGGACAAGTGAACTCTGCGAGCAGGTGACAAATTTCCTGGTTGGACCCTGCAGTGTTGTCTTCGCTTCAACTAGGTGGCGTATCCGAGCAACTGAACATCGAGCTCACTTGTTTGATGACCCTCATTACCCGACACTCCACCACCGCGCAAAGATACCCACCCCATCTCCACTGAGTACGCTGGCTAAAACTATAAGGTCATCTATTTTTCACGGCGCGGGTGGCAAAATGGCGCCCAACGTGGGGCCTAAATTAAAGTAAAAGTGTTATTTGGTTGAGTGTTTATTAAAAGTGTGTACTGAGCAATTATTTCTCTTGTGACTTTTTCTTTGTGACTTTAAAAATATTTTCTGACATTTTTGATATTTTTCTGTGGTGTTGCGTATGAACGTTAGTATCTCACTTTGGGAACGCCTGAACCACCATTTACGGAAGTCTGAAGTGGAGTATGAGCTCAAGGTTAGAGGTGTTGCACATCAGGGGAACGCTAACGACCTAAGAAAACGACTGACGGAGGCTTGTTCTTCGAATGCACCGGTTCTGGCAGAAGAGGTGGATAAACTGGACCCGGATGTTGAGTTGGAGACTTGTGAAGAAAAGTTTGAAGATTTGAGCATTCTTGTGTCAGATTATGAAGGCAATGGCAGGGACAATGAATATAATAGAATTACCGCCCGCTTATGGCACTTGTATTTGCGAGTTGAGAGAATCCCGGCACCAGATACGGATGATGATGTTGATGATAAAAAGTCAGCGCTATTCAAAAAGACTAAAGATCTACTGGATGGTTTTGCGGCACAAGGAACCTCAAAGAGCCGTGCACCACTGACTCCTGTCACGACCACTGGTTCATTGGATACAGCTATTTCTGCACCCCCTGCAACTACAAGTACTGCTAATATTCCTGCACCTGCACTTCTCACCGTGATTCCTCCTTCGATCATCACCCCTAGAGCTTGTCCACCGACAGATGACATTTCTGCTCCTGCTGCTGCGGTTTCTACAGCTAGTCGTCAAGCTGATACAGTCAGACACTATGTTCCGGTTTACAAATGGGGTTTAAAATTTGATAATACAGGTCCCAGTATTGCAGCTTTTCTAGAACGAGTAGAGGAACTTCGTCGTGCTCGAGGAGTGACTCATCAAGAGCTATATGCGTCAGCAGTTGATTTGTTTGCTGGGTCAGCACTTGTTTGGTATCGGGCAGTTGCAAATAGAATAGGATCTTGGCAACAACTGACAAAAGAAATTCGAGTCTTTCACGCTGATTATGATCTCCGCTTGCATCACGAACTCTTTAATAGGGTACAGGGAGACCAAGAGCCCGTAGATTTGTACATAGCTGCGATGGAAGGATTATTTAGTAGATTGAGCGTTTCAACTCCAGAAGCAACTCGCTTATCCCAGATTTATGCCAACTTGCATCCTCAGTTGAAAGATAGGCTGGCGCTGAGTGATATCACTACTCTGGATCAACTTAGATCTTTAGGAAGGCGTGCTGAGGCAGGTAGACTAAGTATGACTCGACCGATGAAATCATCATACAGGAATGATAAGGTTTTAGAACCAGATTTAGCATATCATGATCGTAGTGGTCGAAAACAGATGGCTTCTGATATAGTGGCAGAACTTAGGTCTTCACCGCCGCGCACAAATGTGACTTGCTGGAATTGTAAGAAGCCTGGCCATCGATTTCGTTTTTGCAGAGAACCTAAGCAAAAGTTTTGCTGGGGCTGTGGAAAGGAAAATACATCCAAACCAGAATGTTCTGCCTGCAATCCAAAAAACGGGGCAGGCCGGGAGGACAGAAAGTTTTAAGACAATCGGCCTCCCGGGAAAGTAAACCAGCCATCGACTATCTACTTGAGCAACAACAAGATGATCCCAGACCATATCTGCAAATTAGAGTTTTTGGAAAAGAAATCCTCGCACTTCTGGATTCTGGTGCTTCCCAGACCTTTCTCGGAGAAAAGGGTTTATGGATTCTCGAACAGTTTCCTGCCCAACTTCGTGATTCTTCAGGACGCTTTGTGGAGACAGCGGACTCAACTCGTCACGAAATCAAGGGTTTCGTTAGCTTACCCATTACCCTGAAAGGAAAGACGACGAGTCTCAATGTTTGTGTCGTACCATCACTTAAACAGGCCCTCATATTGGGGATAGATTTCTGGGAGAGCATGCACATTGTTGCCGACATTCGGAACCGTCAGTGGGATTTCGCTTCGAATAGGGGTAAACTATTATGCAGCTCGATAGAAGGACTTACCTCAGAGGATAATCTCAAACCAGAGGAACGAAGAAAACTTCAGGAGTTGGTCGAAGGCCACTTTAAGGATGAACCTCAAACCCTAGGGAGAACTGATAAAGTGAAACACCTCATAGATACCGGGAACGCCACACCTATAAAACAGCGTTACTACAATGTATCACCTGCCCGCCAAAAGCTCATAAATGAGGAACTTGACAGAATGATCACCTTGGGAGTGGTAGAACCATCACAGAGTGCATGGTCGTCGCCTATCATGCTCTTAGATAAGCCAGACGGTAGCAAGAGGTTTGTAGTCGATTTTCGTGCTGTAAACGCCGTCAGCAAAAAGGACGCGTATCCACTACCGCAGGTGACCACCATTCTGGACAGACTCAGAGACGCCAAGTACTTGTCTAGTCTAGATATCAAAAGTGCCTATTGGCAGATTGAATTAGAGGAGAGTAGTAAGGAAAAAACAGCTTTTGCCATACCAGGACGGGGACTGTACCAGTTTGTTACTATGCCTTTCGGGCTGTGTGGCGCACCAGGAACCTGGCAACGTTTTGTTGACAACGTGTTAGGAGCCGACTTGGAACCAAACGTTTTTGTTTACCTTGACGACATCATTGTGGTTACTTCAAGTTTTGAGAAACATTTGGAGGTGTTGTCAGAGATCTTCAAAAGGATCCGAGCTGCCAAACTAACCTTAAACAAAGAGAAATGCAAGTTCGTTCGCCCAGAATTGAAGTATTTAGGATACATCGTGAGCGCAGCTGGATTAAGATATTGTTGATATTCCTGTGCCTGGCACCCAGAAGGCTGTGAGACAATTCACAGGAATGGCTTCGTGGTATCGAAGATTTATACCAAACTTTGCTACCCGGATGCACCCCCTCACCTCTCTTCTTAGACGAAAAAGTAAGTTTGAATGGTCGGCAGAAGCGGAACAGTCTTTTCGAGATATGAAGTCTTGCCTTGTAACGGCCCCTATATTATCATGCCCTGACTTTGCTAAACCCTTCACAATTTCATGTGATGCATCAGGCGTCGGAATAGGTGCAGTTCTTAGCCAAGAGTATGAACAGGGTGAAGGAGTGATAGCCTATGCCAGTAGGACCCTTTCTAGACAAGAACAAAAGTTTTCTGCAACTGAACGGGAGTGTCCGGGCCAGTTTAGACCTTACGTTGAGGGTACAAAGTTCACTATAATCACAGACCACTATAGCCTCCTGTGGTTAAACAAATTGAAAGACCCAACCGGACGGTTAGGAAGATGGGCGTTGAGACTACAGGCGTATGACTACAGACTAGTGCATCGGAAAGGAAGAAAACCGATCTCTCGAACTTCACCACCACCCCACCAATTCAGCCATCGGAAGAAACTCAGGATAACGTCCCCTTCTAGTCTAAACGAAGACATTCACTGCGACTTGATAGAGCTGCCTAAAGACATTACAGACAAGTGGTATACCAAAATGTTGGAGAAGGTTACCAAGGAACCTCAAGCTTATCCCCAATGGCGTGTAGAAGATGGAATACTCTGGAAGGACATCCCTGACGCGGAATTATTACAGGAAGAGGAAAGTTGGAAGATGGTGATCCCGAAAGACTTAAGGAATAGAACCCTGGCGGAGTGTCATGACAAACCCACAGCTGGCCACCAAGGAGTTCTGAAAACATATAAACGCCTCCAGAACAACTACTATTGGCCAAAAATGCGTAAAGATGTTGCCACATATGTCTCAAAATGTAAAACTTGTCAGACAACGAAGTATGACCAGAAACCACCTGCCGGAGTCATGGGATCTCGTCGTGGAGTGGATGCCCCTTGGAAAATGATCGCAGCTGATCTAATGGGACCATTCCCCCGTTCTCTGAAAGGATTCCAGTATTTGTTGGTCATGACTGATACCTTTACCAAATACTCGGTTTTGCGGCCTTTGAGAGCAGCCACGGCCAAGCTTGTTTCCCAACATTTGGAAGAGGATATATTTCTGGTTTATGGGGTACCTGATTACCTTATTTGTGATAACGGATCAGAATTCATAGGTTCACCGGTAACTGATCTCGCACGGAAATATAACATCAAGGTTCTACTCAACGCTAGACGACACCCCCAAGCAAACCCCGCTGAAAGGGTAAATAGAGACATCATTACCATGCTTCGCGCATATGTCACTGATAACCACAGGGAGTGGGATACACACATACCAAGGATTGGCTTCGCATTAAGGACCTCTCATCATGGGACGACAGAGCATTCACCTGCCTTTTTGAACTTCGGGCGAGAACTTGCCACTGCTGGTGCGGGATTTGAAGTTCTTCCAGAAGGAGCGATACCTTCACAGGACGAGGGTGGACGACATGTCGAACATCTAAGACAGCTTCAGGACATCTACAGAGACGTGACAGAAAGACTACAGAGAGCACACGATCAGAATGCAAAGCGGTACAACCTTCGGAGACGACCAGTGACCTACAAAGTTGGAGACCTCGTGCTGAAGAGAAATTTCCCACAATCGGATGCAGGCAAACATTTCTCTGCAAAATTAGCACCTCGCTACGTAGGGCCTTATGTGATCGCCCAGAAGATCTCACCATTGGTCTACACACTCAAAGACATGGACGGCAAAACCATCGGCAACTGGCACGTTCAAAACATCAAACATTACATCCAGTAGAAAGAAAATTTGGGAAATTTTCTGCGGGAAAAGGGGTATTTGTGACATGTAATTTTATTTTTATTCCAATCTCGGCTATAAATTTGGAGCTGATCACTCTTGAATTTAATTAATTTTATATACTTTGTCGAAGCGCGCCGACAAGTTAGCCCCTAAGTAAATAAAATACGTGCCCCTACTGCTGCGTACAACGGACGGCAGCCTGAACTTGCAGGAACTCCTAAAATGCCAGTTCACAGTATTTCCGTAAGGCCTAACTGAAGACCAACTGACCTGGTGAGTCACCAACCGTACCAGTTCATGCATGCCTGCTGCAGAGACATTGTAATGTGCCTTATCTTCAGGATCAGCTGGCTTTGTGATGAGTCACTGAGCATTCTAGATTAGGTCATTCGGAGCTGAGATTTCGTGCTGAATGTTGGATTTGTTTCTTCTGTGCCGAAATCTACTTCAAGTCTACAGCTGTGCTGGATTTATAGTGCTAGAGATAATTATTTAGCAAGGTGAGCCTCTACAATTAATTACTTATTAGACTTTAAGTGAGTGACATTTTAATTAATTTAGGGTAAATCTAAATATCTATTAAAAGCCTTGTCTTGGGATACCAGTAGTTGCTTGCAACAAACTCACATGCTATTTCAGATTGCAAAATCATGTCCAATTTTAGTAAAAGGGATTTTAGTAAAAATTAAGTTTCAATCTCAGTGTAAATGAGCAGTAACTTGAATCCACAGACTGTAAATTAAGTATCAAAATGTTTTTATAAAAGTAAATGTAAAATAATTGTTTAAATCTTTCTATGTCTGTGTAATAAATAATTGTAAATTTAACTCATAAATGTTCTAGTAGCGTTTTCAAAATATTTTACTGTTGCACTATTAATAACCATGTTGTTAGTGCTTTATTTTGATTTATGCTTTAAAATATAACTTTCTACTTGTATGTTTGCATGTCATCTTGTAAAATTTATAAGCCAGGCTAGCCCTGTTAAAATGTATTTTTCTGTGTGGTTAATATGAATATTTTGGCTAGTTAAAATAATAACAATAGAGCCCAGACTCTAAGCTTGTTAAAAGTATGCATTTTAGTTCAAAGCTAAAGTAAAACTGGACAACTAAAATTATCTTTATTGCCACAGGCTAGTTCTTAAAGTGTATTTATTTTGCAAAATAGAGTTTTAAGTTCTTGTATAAACTGTATTATTTATGTGTATTGCTTATGTTTAATCTATGTGCATTATTTGTTTCAGTAACATATGTGCAAACCACAGTTGTCTAAATATTTTACCATTTTATGCTAGTGGTTTAATAAAACTTTTATTGGTTCTAAAAACTAAATTCTTTATATCACTTCAAAGCAGCAATGTTTATTGGTAACTTGTAAATTAATGTAAATGCTCAAATATATTCTGGCTGTTTATGACCCAGATATTTGTACTAAATAATGTAAAATAATGTTGTAAATCCAAAGTAAACAAATTGTAAATAACTTTATCAAACTTGTATGCCACTGATATTTTATTACTGAATTTGTATTCAAACACGCAATACCAGGACCCCAAACTATTTAGTTTTGGATTGTTTAAGGGCAATTGGTTCCCGATTCCTGAATTTGTACTCGACTTTTTACAACACGGAAGCGGCTGTCGTCGCTGGACAGACTACTCACCTACCGCTGCGCCAGTCATCGCATCCGGACATCACCCACCCTCTGTACGTGAGTGCTTATCGGTGCGAACCGGACGTTATCGCGGACAACCCGGTGAGTGATAAACTTTGATTATTCTTGGATTCACCGAGGGACCTTGTCATCCGAGTCTACAGATTTGGGACTGTGTTATTTCAGGGGCCTGGTATTTGCTGTACTCTGGTGTATTGTACATATTTCTACTGTTGTATATTTATATTTTGTTATTGCTTGTATTTTTAGGAACCTATATTGAATTGTGTGCTCTGATATTTTGTATTGTCTTGGTGCACTGATTTGGTTGTGATTTTGTACTGTGTGCCCTGATATTTTGTACTGCATTGGTGCATTGATATTTTGTATTGCATTGGTGCTCTGATTTTGTTTGTATTGCAATTGTTGGTATTTTGTACTGCATTTGTGCCTTGTTTATTATAAGAAGAGGTGATTGAAAGAAATTGTAAAACAATTCAAAGAGTTACTGTTCTTGTGTTACTCTGAATTTTCTTTGACTTAAACTTGGTGAAATATACTGTCAGATTTAAACTGTTGGACTTTTATTAGTAGTGCCCACCACACAAGGGTATTAGTGACATAGTAAAACAGATAAACAGACACTATTTAAATACAAAATTAGAAGTCAGGTCACATTGATCCACGGTTTTAGTTTACTAAAAGTAGAGGACCCGTAGGAGTGTGTGTGATAGGCAGGGAGTTACGGACAAGTGAACTCTGCGAGCAGGTGACAAATTTCCTGGTTGGACCCTGCAGTGTTGTCTTCGCTTCAACTAGGTGGCGCCCTATCAAATCCGAGCAACTGAACATCGAGCTCACTTGTTTGATGACCCTCTCATTACCCGACACTCCACCACCGCGCAAAGATACCCACCCCATCTCCACTGAGTACGCTGGCTAAAACTATAAGGTCATCTATTTTTCACGGCGCGGGTGGCAAAATGGCGCCCAACGTGGGGCCTAAGTAAAATAAATTAAAGTAAAAGTGTTATTTGGTTGAGTGTTTATTAAAAGTGTGTACTAAGCAATTATTTCTCTTGTGACTTTTCTTTTGTGACTTTAAAAATATTTTCTGACATTTTTGATATTTTTCTGTGGTGTTGCGTATGAACGTTAGTATCTCACTTTGGAACTTAATTTCTTTAATCAACATGAACGCCTACCATTTACGGAAGTCTGAAGTGGAGTATGAGCTCAAGGTTAGAGGTGTTGCACATCAGGGGAACGCTAACGACCTAAGAAAACGACTGACGGAGGCTTGTTCTTCGAATGCACCGGTTCTGGCAGAAGAGGTGGATAAACTGGACCCGGATGTTGAGTTGGAGACTTGTGAAGAAAAGTTTGAAGATTTGAGCATTCTTGTGTCAGATTATGAAGGCAATGGCAGGGACAATGAATATAATAGAATTACCGCCCGCTTATGGCACTTGTATTTGCGAGTTGAGAGAATCCCGGCACCAGATACGGATGATGATGTTGATGATAAAAAGTCAGCGCTATTCAAAAAGACTAAAGATCTACTGGATGGTTTTGCGGCACAAGGAACCTCAAAGAGCCGTGCACCACTGACTCCTGTCACGACCACTGGTTCATTGGATACAGCTATTTCTGCACCCCCTGCAACTACAAGTACTGCTAATATTCCTGCACCTGCACTTCTCACCGTGATTCCTCCTTCGATCATCACCCCTAGAGCTTGTCCACCGACAGATGACATCTCTGCTCCTGCTGCTGCGGTTTCGTCAGCTGATACAGTCAGACACTATGTTCCGGTTACAAATGGGGTTTAAAATTTGATAATACAGGTCCCAGTATTGCAGCTTTTCTAGAACGAGTAGAGGAACTTCGTCGTGCTCGAGGAGTGACTCATCAAGAGCTATATGCGTCAGCAGTTGATTTGTTTGCTGGGTCAGCACTTGTTTGGTATCGGGCAGTTGCAAATAGAATAGGATCTTGGCAACAACTGACAAAAGAAATTCGAGAAGTCTTTCAGCCCGCTGATTATGATCTCCGCTTGCATCACGAACTCTTTAATAGGGTACAGGGAGACCAAGAGCCCGTAGATTTGTACATAGCTGCGATGGAAGGATTATTTAGTAGATTGAGCGTTTCAACTCCAGAAGCAACTCGCTTATCCCAGATTTATGCCAACTTGCATCCTCAGTTGAAAGATAGGCTGGCGCTGAGTGATATCACTACTCTGGATCAACTTAGATCTTTAGGAAGGCGTGCTGAGGCAGGTAGACTAAGTATGACTCGACCGATGAAATCATCATACAGGAATGATAAGGGAACCAGATTTAGCATATCATGATCGTAGTGGTCGAAAACAGATGGCTTCTGATATAGTGGCAGAACTTAGGTCTTCACCGCCCGCACACAAATGTGACTTGCTGGAATTGTAAGAAGCCTGGCCATCGATTTCGTTTTTGCAGAGCCTAAGCAAAGTTTTGCTGGGGCTGTGGAGGAAAATACATCCAAACCAGAATGTTCTGCCTGCAATCCAAAAACGGGGCAGGCCGGGAGGACAGAAAGTTTTAAGACAATCCTCTCCGTAAAACCAGCCATCGACTATCTACTTGAGCAACAACAAGATGATCCCAGACCATATCTGCAAATTAGAGTTTTGGAAAGAAACTCGCACTTCTGGATTCTGGTGCTTCCCAGACCTTTCGGAGAAAAGGGTTTATGGATTCTCGAACAGTTTCCTGCCCAACTTCGTGATTCTTCAGGACGCTTTGTGGAGACAGCGGACTCAACTCGTCACGAAATCAAGGGTTTCGTTAGCTTACCCATTACCCTGAAAGGAAAGACGACGAGTCTCAATGTTTGTGTCGTACCATCACTTAAACAGGCCCTCATATTGGGATAGATTTCTGGAGAGCATGCACATTGTTGCCGACATTCGGAACCGTCAGTGGGATTTCGCTTCGAATAGGGGTAAACTATTATGCAGCTCGATAGAAGGACTTACCTCAGAGGATAATCTCAAACCAGAGGAACGAAGAAAACTTCAGGAGTTGGTCGAAGGCCACTTTAAGGATGAACCTCAAACCCTAGGGAGAACTGATAAAGTGAAACACCTCATAGATACCGGTGACGCCACCCCTATAAAACAACGTTACTACAATGTATCACCTGCCCGCCAAAAGCTCATAAATGAGGAACTTGACAGAATGATCGCCTTGGGAGTGGTAGAACCATCACAGAGTGCATGGTCGTCGCCTATCATGCTCTTAGATAAGCCAGACGGTAGCAAGAGGTTTGTAGTCGATTTTCGTGCTGTAAACGCCGTCAGCGACGCGTATCCACTACCGCAGGTGACCACCATTCTGGACAGACTCAGAGACGCCAAGTACTTGTCTAGTCTAGATATCAAAAGTGCCTATTGGCAGATTGAATTAGAGGAGTAGTAAGGAAAACAGCTTTGCCATACCAGGACGGGGACTGTACCAGTTTGTTACTATGCCTTTCGGGCTGTGTGGCGCACCAGGAACCTGGCAACGTTTTGTTGACAACGTGTTAGGAGCCGACTTGGAACCAAACGTTTTTGTTTACCTTGACGACATCATTGTGGTTACTTCAAGTTTTGAGAAACATTTGGAGGTGTTGTCAGAGATCTTCAAAAGGATCCGAGCTGCCAAACTAACCTTAAACAAAGAGAAATGCAAGTTCGTTCGCCCAGAATTGAAGTATTTAGGATACATCGTGAGCGCAGCTGGATTACGAGTAGATCCCGATAAGATTAAGGCTATTGTTGATATTCCCGTGCCTGGCACCCAGAAGGCTGTGAGACAATTCACAGGAATGGCTTCGTGGTATCGAAGATTTATACCAAACTTTGCTACCCGGATGCACCCCCTCACCTCTCTTCTTAGACGAAAAAGTAAGTTTGAATGGTCGGCAGAAGCGGAACAGTCTTTTCGAGATATGAAGTCTTGCCTTGTAACGGCCCCTATATTATCATGCCCTGACTTTGCTAAACCCTTCACAATTTCATGTGATGCATCAGGCGTCGGAATAGGTGCAGTTCTTAGCCAAGAGTATGAACAGGGTGAAGGAGTGATAGCCTATGCCAGTAGGACCCTTTCTAGACAAGAACAAAAGTTTTCTGCAACTGAACGGGAGTGTCTAAGTGCCATTTGGGCCGTGGAAAAGTTTAGACCTTACGTTGAGGGTACAAAGTTCACTATAATCACAGACCACTATAGCCTCCTGTGGTTAAACAAATTGAAAGACCCAACCGGACGGTTAGGAAGATGGGCGTTGAGACTACAGGCGTATGACTACAGACTAGTGCATCGGAAAGGACAAGAAAATGTTGTTCCGGATCTCCTTTCTCGAACTTCACCACCACCACCTCATGAATACGGTCCAACTCAGCCATCGGAAGAAACTCAGGATAACGTCCCTTCTAGTTCTAGTCTAAACGAAGACATTCACTGCGACTTGATAGAGCTGCCTAAAGACATTACAGACAAGTGGTATACTAAAATGTTGGAGAAGGTTACCAAGGAACCTCAAGCTTATCCCCAATGGCGTGTAGAAGATGGAATACTCTGGAAGGACATCCCTGACGCGGAATTATTACAGGAAGAGGAAAGTTGGAAGATGGTGATCCCGAAAGACTTAAGGAATAGAACCCTGGCGGAGTGTCATGACAAACCCACAGCTGGCCACCAAGGAGTTCTGAAAACATATAAACGCCTCCAGAACAACTACTATTGGCCAAAATGCGTAAAGATGTTGCCACATATGTCTCAAAATGTAAAACTTGTCAGACAAGTATGACCAGAAACCACCTGCCGGAGTCATGGGATCTCGTCGTGTGGATGCCCCTTGGAAAATGATCGCAGCTGATCTAATGGGACCATTCCCCCGTTCTCTGAAAGGATTCCAGTATTTGTTGGTCATGACTGATACCTTTACCAAATACTCGGTTTTGCGGCCTTTGAGAGCAGCCACGGCCGCTTGTTTCCCAACATTTGGAAGAGGATATATTTCTGGTTTATGGGGTACCTGATTACCTTATTTGTGATAACGGATCAGAATTCATAGGTTCACCGGTAACTGATCTCGCACGGAAATATAACATCAAGGTTCTACTCAACGCTAGACGACACCCCCAAGCAAACCCCGCTGAAAGGGTAAATAGAGATCATTACCATGCTTCGCGCATATGTCACTGATAATCACAGGGAGGATACACACATACCAAGGATTGGCTTCGCATTAAGGACCTCTCATCATGGGACGACAGAGACCACCTGCCTTTTTGAACTTCGGGCGAGAACTTGCCACTGCTGGTGCGGGATTTGAAGTTCTTCCAGAAGGAGCGATACCTTCACAGGACGAGGGTGGACGACGTCGAACATCTAAGACAGCTTCAGGACATCTACAGAGACGTGACAGAAAGACTACAGAGAGCACACGATCAGAATGCAAAGCGGTACAACCTTCGGAGACGACCAGTGACCTACAAAGTTGGAGACCTCGTGCTGAAGAGAAATTTCCCACAATCGGATGCAGGCAAACATTTCTCTGCAAAATTAGCACCTCGCTACGTAGGGCCTTATGTGATCGCCCAGAAGATCTCACCATTGGTCTACACACTCAAAGACATGGACGGCAAAACCATCGGCAACTGGCACGTTCAAAACATCAAACATTACATCCAGTAGAAAGAAAATTTGGGAAATTTTCTGCGGGAAAAGGGGTATTTGTGACATGTAATTTTATTTTTATTCCAACTCGGCTATAAATTTGGAGCTGATCACTTTAAATTTAATAATTTATGTACTTTGTCGAAGCGCGCCGACAAGTTAGCCTTGAAAAATAAAAACTGCCCCTACTGCTGCGTACAACGGACGGCAGCCTGAACTTGCAGGAACTCCTAAAATGCCAGTTCACAGTATTTCCGTAAGGCCTAACTGAAGACCAACTGACCTGGTGAGTCACCAACCGTACCAGTTCATGCATGCCTGCAGCAGAGACATTGTAATGTGCCTTATCTTCAGGATCAGCTGGCTTTGTGATGAGTCACTGAGCATTCTAGATTAGGTCATTCGAGCTGAGATTTCGTGCTGAATGTTGATTTGTTTCTTCTGTGCCGAAATCTACTTCAAGTCCTACAGCTGTGCTGGATTTATAGTGCTAGAGATAATTATTTAGCAAAGGTGAGCCTCTACAAGTTCTTACTTATTAGACTTTAAGTGAGTGACATTTAATTAATTTAGGTAAATCTAAATATCTATTAAAAGCCTTGTCTTGGGATACCAGTAGTTGCTTGCAACAAACTCACATGCTATTTCAGATTGCAATCATGTCCATTTTAGTAAAAGGGATTTTAGTAAAATTGTTTCAATCTCAGTGTAAATGAGCAGTAACTTGAATCCACAGACTGTAAATTAAATATCAAAATGTTTTTATAAAGTAAATGTAAAATAATTGTTTAAATCTTTCTATGTCTGTGTAATAAATAATTGTAAATTTAACTCATAAATGTTCTAAGCGTTTTCAAAATATTTTACTGTTGCACTATTAATAACCATGTTGTTAGTGCTTTATTTTGATTTATGCTTTAAAATATAACTTTCTACTTGTATGTTTGCATGTCATCTTGTAAAATTTATAAGCCAGGCTAGCCCTGTTAAAATGTATTTTTCTGTGTGGTTAATATGAATATTTTGGCTAGTTAATAATAACAATAGAGCTCCAGACTCTGTTGGTATGCATTTTAGTTCAAAGCTAAAGTAAACTGGACAACTAAAATTATCTTTATTGCCACAGGCTAGTTTTTTAAAGTGTATTTATTTTGCAAAATAGAGTTGTAAGTTCTTGTATAAACTGTATTATTTATGTGTATTGCTTATAATCTTATGTGCATTATTTTTTAAAAGTAATTCTCAACATATGTGCAAACCACAGTTGTCTAAATATTTTACCATTTTATGCTAGTGGTTTAATAAAACTTTTATTGGTTCTTAAAAACTAAATTATTTATGTAACTTCAAAGCAGCAATGTTTATTGGTAACTTGTAAAATTAATGTAAATGCTTCAAATATATTCTGGCTGTTTATGACCCAGATATTTGTACTTAATGTAAATAATGTTGTAAATCCAAAAGTAAACAAATTGTAAATAACTTTATCAAACTTGTATGCCACTGATATTTTAATGTTACTGAATTTGTATTCAAACACGCAATACCAGGACCCCAAACTATTTAGTTTTGGATTGTTGTTTAAGGGCAATTGGTTCCCGATTCCTGAATTGTACTCGACTTGTTGGCTACAACACGGAAGCGGCTGTCGTCGCTGGACAGACTACTTACTCACCGCTGCGCCAGTCATCGCATCCGGACATCACCCACCCTCCTCTGTACTTGTGTGTGAGTGCTTATCGGTGCGAACCGGACGTTATCGCGGACAACTCCGGTGAGTGATAAACTTTGATTATTCTTGGATTCACCGAGGGACCTTGTCATCCGGAGTCTACAGATTTGGGACTGTGTTATTTCAGAGGCCTGGTATTTACTGTACTCTGGTATATTGTACATATTTCTACTGTTGTATATTTATATTTTGTTATTGCTTGTATTTTTAGGAACCTGTATTGAATTGTGTGCTCTGATATTTTGTATTGCCTTGGTGCACTGATTGTGGTTGTACTGCAATTGTGCCCCGATATTTTGTACTGTATTTGTGCCCTGATATTTTGTATGACATTGGTGCTATGGTATTTGATGGTTATATAAAAGGGTATTTGTAATTGATATTGTGCCTTGTTTATTATAAGAAGAAGTGCTTGAAAGAAATTGTAAAACATTTCAAAGAGTATAAATTGTATAACAAGTCAAAGAGTTTACTGTTCTTGTGTTACTCTGAATTTTCTTTGACTTAAACTTGGTAAAATATACTGTCAGATTTAAACTGTTGGACTTTTATTAGTAGTGCCCACCACACAAGGGTATTAGTGACATAGTAAAACAAATAAACAGATAATAGTTAAATACAAAATTAGAAGTCAGGTCACATTGATCCACGGTTTTAGTTTACTAAAAGTAGAGGACCCGTAGGAGTGTGTGTGATAGGCAGGGAGTTACGGACAAGTGAACTCTGCGAGCAGGTGACAAATTTCCTGGTTGGACCCTGCAGTGTTGTCTTCGCTTCAACTAGGTGGCGCCCTATCAAATCCGAGCAACTGAACATCGAGCTCACTTGTTTGATGACCCTCTCATTACCCGACACTCCACCACCGCGCAAAGATACCCACCCCATCTCCACTGAGTACGCGCTTAAAACTATAAGGTCATCTATTTTTCACGGCGCGGGTGGCAGTGTCTGTCCTCATTCGTTTTTCAAATTTAACTAACGTGTTTAGGCATTCAAACAAAACTTAGTTCTTGGTTTAAAGTATGTTGTTGACAACGACAGAGGATATTAAGGAAATTTGTTGTTGGCGTTATATCAAACTTAAAAATTAATTGGTAAACATATACTAAAAGGATTATACATTAAACATCACTGTACAGTACATTTCATCACTAGGTCTTAAATTGAAGCTGTTTGATATGAGCTCAAACTGTCGACCAAGGCGCCGCCGAGGATCAAAAGGACGCTTAAGGAGCGAGTGATGAACCATACTGGTTGTCATGATGCAGATATTGTTAATAGATAAAATAAATAAGAAACAATTTAAGTTTTAATATAAGAGTTAAACTGAAAGTAAACAATGTTTCAAATTCAGTGGTCTCATTTATATAGTTGTGAAGAAACAGCTGTTACACTAGTTAACAAAAAGTTTTCAGTGTTAAGATTAAAACAGACTCTTTGTACAGCTGAGTCGCCGCAACGTAAATATCATTAAATTTCATCATTTTCACTTAGTTCAGGGCAAAACTTTTGTTTACAACCCCCAACCAAAGCCACGATATTGCATTCTACCAATAATGTTCTGGTAAAAGTTTCAGTCCACCGTTCTGATATTCTTGTAATTAAACAGTTTGAGTATTCATTTAGTTTCAAACCATTAGTCCTTGTTTTCTACCGGTTGAATAGAAATCAGATTAGCAATAATAACATTTTTCCTCCAGTAAAAGCCCCTATATGTTTGCAAACACAAGCTACGAGTATGGAGTACGTATTTACAATCATCATTAGATAATTACATCTGCGTTTACCGTTTTCATAGACGACACAAATGCTAAACGACCAAGCACTTTGACTTTCCACTACATTAGCTTTGTTTTGAAACGCTCTCTTCGATACAAAATCGTTGAAGCCTGAAATCCGATAACCACAGGTTTGTTTTCAAAGTGAAACTGAAAGTCAACCTTCTGTGGAAACCAATCACTGAGTTCACTTCAAAACCGCCCTCTGGATGGTGTTTTCGGTTTGAAATACGAATGAAATGTGTGGTTCTCGCTGTCATGTACGTTCGTCATTCGCGTGTATTGATCAGTGATATGATGTGAAATGAAACCTTTCACGAGAGACGTAGCTTTATGCCGGGTATGTTGTAGTATATGTAGTTTTTCAGAATATCGTTAAGTCAACTAAAAGTTCCAAGCTTGCTCGTAGTCTCTAACTAGAGTCGGAGAATATTGTAGCGTGCCTCATCGATGTACAACATTCGAAATCAAAGTGTAGTACTCGTAATTTGATAATATACGTTATATGTGAAATACTAAACAGCCTTTTTATATACTCGTATATATTTAATGTAAAGACGTGAAAATTCATTTTTGTATCTAAAACTGCCACGAACTAAAGGTGTAGCTCATCGTTTTAAACTCTGGATTAAATTTCTCAGTGTGGCACTAAATCATATTTTGTTATGTGCCTTCGTTTCTACATAACTAAGAAGTAAGGTTTCTATTTTTATTGTTTCCAGAACGCCCATGAACTAAAGAAGTAATTTTTTACTCTAGTTTGTTTCTTTGTGTAGCAATAAACAAGATTTAGTGACGTGCATTCGTCTCTGTAAAACTAAGACTAGTGTTTTACAATTTATTTAGATACACTAGTTATCTGCTTTCAAAGGTAAAAACCTAATTAAAATATCTTGCTTTTCAATTAAAATACTCACGGGCTAGATCATTGTGACTTTTCAATTAGCACATAAACCTTTACATTTGAAATCAACATGTTAGCTTAAAAACTGCCAGAGTGCACAATCTTTCACTGTAGTTTTGAAAATACTATATTATGTAATACGTATAGCCTACTATAACTATATACCTATATATTCAAGTAAATAGCGTGGTAGTAAAATATCAAAGTTCGTACAAATTGTGGGGTGTCCTTTTTTTTAGTAATTGACAGTACATCTTATCACTGCCAACTGATTGTATACTTAATATTTTTTAGTTGGTCATTTACCATGTGTCTAGCCCTCCACAATTTCAAATAGTAACATCCATGTCTTGTATACATCCGTTTACCAAAACTTATTTGGCCTAAAACTATAACACACAACAGCTGTGTATTTCACCAAAAAGAAGTATATTTCAAACGTCATCAAACAACTCAATCTTAACTAAATATATAATTGCAGAAACGCATTAAATATTTATTTAATATGTGTTATACTATAACGCATTAAATACCCAGAAATTGCACACCCTTACCTTTACATGCTGAGGAGTAAGAATCACAAAGCACAACCGACTTCATGAAAACCACAGTTAACAGCGCAACGCCAACCACTAATACATCCAACAAAACACACACTTCAACCTTAACCTTAGTAATCTGTGTCAAGTGCGTCAACACCCGCCAAAACACTCCCGCCAAACCCACGTCCGTACCAGCTGAAGGGTTGAACCTTACTCAGCAGCTGACGACACATTGACCCACTGAACAACTCGCGCGCATGCGCCAAACTTCGGCTAACTCCGTCACCACTCGGCTCACTACGGATTCTCCCGTCACCCCCGGCGTTGAGTAAATAAATTGTATATCATTGATTATTGACCTCTGTTGACTGTCGTGAATTATTTATTTCGTTTCTCTCCTCGGGCTTTTATAAATATTAAAAATAATTAGCGGAAAATGTAATCACGTTTTGTGTTCTCTGTGAAGTCGCGTTTTTGCCCGGACGAGGACATATTTTATCCACGAACTTTACGACGACGTTAATGTTTAATGTTTGCAGTAGCCGCGCTGTTTTTATTGTTTATTCGACAGTTACACTGTGTACCTGGCTTTGTTTGAATAAATAATGACGTCCTCTGTCGTGCGTGGAATGTACAGAGTGTTTATATTTACAACATTTTAATTGCGATTTCGCCAGCTACGTCAAGCATGGTTGAAGGATAATGATGTGTATGAATGTACCTTTAGTTGTGCTTACTACAGTATTCAGCAAAAAAATCAATATGCAAACTGCAAGTCCTACTTTGCGTACGACAATTACGTGTTCGTGGTTTATTTAATATCGTAGTTTGTGGTTAACGCAGGAATTCAAACTCATTACGCATTTCACAAACTGAATTATCCGTCTGTTTCGCGAATCTCATTGTGTCAAACTGTATTAAACCTTGCATGTGTGGTTTAATTGACATTTGTTAAACCTACTTACTGCTGGACCAAATTGTAACCATAAAACAGTTGTTTGATTACGTTAAATAACGTAACTCTGCAGGATGGCTGAATCCTTTAGACATATTTGTTTATTTATTAAAATATTACCAAAAAATAAAAGAAGACATTAAACTCGTAGTATGAGTAAGTGCTAAAGCGCTGCTGGCTAAAATAAATCGAATTTTCTTTGCATTTTATTTCTCTAATTGGCTCCACTTACAGCCTCGCTTTGGCCTTCGGCCTCGTTTTGTGTTCTTTACGAGTATATACTTACGGGGGTTTTACTGGAAGTTGCACCACATATCATAAAAGGGAAACGTGTTTTAAATTTCAATAAAATCTGACAACTAATTCCGCCGTTATAGCGAAAAATCGCTTTTTTTCGCCGCCATTTTGAGACGACTTGATCGATTTTCATGATTGTTGGTATATTAATGTATGATGAGAACATAAATAAACTAAATTCAATGTTTTTAGATCAAGGGGAGTATCTGTGGTCCGATTTTGCTGGTTAACGAACTCGACCAAAATATTTACTAAAGAAACATTTTTACCAAATTTGGTGAAAATCAGACAAAAAAGGTGACCTGTAGAGACGGTATACGTACAGTAGGCCTATATGCATATATACGGGTATACATATGTATATAAAGTTTCGAAAAAAACCCAACACGTGTTTTCTGAGGGTCAGGATCGGTACTAATTTCATGGGTATGGATCTTACCATGCTGACGGCTTGAATATCTCCTTTTTCCTAGGGAAATTCGATAACACAGAAGCTACTCAAATTTACCCTAGATAGTTTGTGGCAAGTAAAAATTATAATACGCTCTTAAAAGTGCGTTTCATGAGAGTATCGTTGTTTCTACCGCAAACTCTCGTGAAAGCAATAAAGGATGCGTGTACAAAGATGACGCGAGGTTTCCTAGTCACTAGTCACCTTGCCCGTGAACTTACAACATCACCGCGCCTTAACGCCCGTACTGCCTGGCCTTATCGCGGTGTAAGCTATACGTGTTAATAACGTAACAATATAACGTTGTCATTTTCATCATTGAAACAGCCTGAAGCTTAGCTCCTGTAATGCGATTAATACTGTCAATATTGTCAGCTGATAATCCGACCACAAGCACCTAATCACTACTCCACTCACCGCACCAGATAATTTCACACATTCCCTCACATTTAACCACATTATCTGGACGACGATCGTAATAAACGGATGCTATCAAATTGTCATACAGGGTGGCACAAAAAAGTTAATTTGGGATTAGTCTTTAACGCAGATATAATACAAACTCCAAAGGTAGTTGTGGTAGTAAAAATAATAAGGTGCATTTGGAGTGTAGAGAAATGTTATAGGTCTTCCTCGAGACAAGATTATTTGGAAACCACGTCGAACCCTTTTTAATGGAAACCCACATTGAGTGAAACATTATGTTATAACCCTCACATAAAGAAGACCAATAGTGCAAATTCGATTATCCTGTACAAAAGGGCGGTCAGTCAAGAGTGCAGCATGTATGTCAAATGTTGAATTTGCCATCAAAACCTACAAATGCGTCCCATAGTTAAAAATTGCACAACTCTTATCACACCTCTTAATTTATTTACTGCCTCAAATAGTAAGATAGAATTTTCATATTTTCCAGAAATGCTAATTGCAATGTAAAAGTTTTGGGGAAAAACCTATATAACACTTCATTTAAACCCTATTTAAAATATTTAGTGTAAGTAACCATTTTTCGTCTGGGAAAATCAATACATGACATTTTTAGGGTGAAACAATGAACAGAATATAGCAAATTTGAACTTACTGCAATATTCTTATTGAAGCTCCCATTACAAAACACCAAATAGAGGCTATACTAACTTGATGGAGGCTGTTATTTGAAAATGTTGACGTGAAATCCGAATCATTACCTTTTGAGGGGTTGGGATATTCTTTATGGACCATAATTATTTTTTTTATGAACACATTGAACATTCTTGCCGTGCATAACTCTCCAGGCTATACTTTTACAGTTCACGCTGTATAAATTTTAATTACAATAACAGCGCGAAGCTAAGGAAGAAGCTCTGAGGTCAGGTCTTGTGTTTGGAACAAAGAAATGGCCTGAGGGTCCGAGGAATGCTTTTATACTCAACACTTTAATTTGTTCTCTCCAAGAATTGTTCTGTCTCAGCTTTTACTAGTCACTTTGTTGAATCCAGGGGTTTTATTGTGTTGACAAAAGCGTTAACTGTATTTTTTAGTGCTAATGGTTTTTTATGAAAGATATATTATGTAATATATATACTCGTATAACAAATTTAGTACTTGTCTATGTCTTGTGTTGAAAAATCAAATTGCTTCATAATGTGTATGAACATTTGTTTTTGGTATTGATTCACAACATTATATCTACCATTAAATTGAAACTCACCCTGTATGTTATTGTTGATAATTGTGAACACTTGTTAATAACAAGGTGTATCGAAATTTAAATTTTAAAAGACAATTATATAAGCGCATGCTACAAGATTATTGTTAGGTCGAAATGAAATAAATAGATTATGTGTTAACCTTTCAACCCCGAAATTGTTGTATTTGATAATCTTGGTTCAAAACGTCTGTACCAAATTAATGGATACAGTACAAGACCTCTATACCCTCGCGATCTCAACCTTTTAAATCGTTAAAACTTCACTGACCCATAACAAAGCCACAATATACTCGTATCCTAGACGGTCCTAAATATCTCTCAAATGATCTTGCCTAGAACCTGTTCTAGTCAACTGGACGAATTGGCAATGTGTCCTACGTTATAATGGAGAACATAATGTCTTATCGGATCTAGACCCCGTTACAAATCACCCAAGTTTGATGATAACGGGACAAGTGTAAATTGAAAAACTTCGTCTTCATAAACACTGAAGCTCTCGCTTGGCTTGTCAAAATCAACTTGAAAACTGCCGTTAATCTAAACATTGATTTATTATTATGTATTTATTTATTTTCTGTTGTACAAAATATTTGAGTTTAGAACGAGAGTATAGTGATTAAAATGGCCTTTGCTTTCTTGCTGTTACTTGGTATTCCATTTTACAGTGGAGAAGAAAGCTTTATCTAGCAACCAGATTTTCAGTTTTGTCTCAGGTGTTTTGGCTCCTTTAATTCATAAACTGTTGAGGAATTTGGTGCCTGAGTAAGTTAGTTGCTTCTCGAAAGTGGCAGTCTATGTGCTGGTAGGACATAGTTGTTTGCAGCCCTCGTACTGTACATCCATTATTATAATTTTATGGAAAACATGTTTAACCAAGAGGCCACTAAAAGAACCTTTAATGACACTAGCGTTTTCAATAGCAAGCTATCATCGTCAGGTTTGTTGCAAAAAGAAAAATCAACATACTTATCGTATCTTAGATAAACATTTGTGAACAAAGCGTGAATTTTATTTATTATAACACTTATGATTAGTCATTGAGATCCTACAACCATACCGAGTAATACTTAATGTATTTTTTATATTTTCTTAATTTATTTTATAAGTTTATAGATGTAATTAATATTTAAAACTATGTAAAGTAGAGAAATAATAAATTACTTATATTTAATTGTTAATACATCAGGTTGGTAGAATTTTCAATGTGAAACTAATTTCATTTAATAAATTAACATTTCAGTTAATATTTTATTAGACATAAGACTAATTAAATAACTTATTGTAAAAATGCATCTCATGAAATTCCTTAACTCGTTCCAACAAAAATTAACCAACAAATAATAACAAATTACCTGACTGTTGTATTACTTTCAAATTAAACGATTTTAATCACGCTTTCAAGAAAACCCAGTCGGACATTATTTTATTACCAAATAATAAATAAAGAATTTATTTATCCCAGTTTAGGATCTTTTAATAATAAATATAAATGACAATGTAAGAAGTATTAAAGGCTTTACTATAAACACCCTTAATTCTTAGTGTCGGTATCCCGAAGTAGTATAGTGTAGTTTCGGGACATTCTGTATAAACCATGTACCTCATCGCGTGGAAATAAATGAAACATGATTGCACCCTTATCTCCTAAAACTAACAAAACTCGTCAATACCCATTCCACTTTATTGAATATAGCTTATCAATACTGTATCCAATTGGTTCATCAGTGTGTCCAATCATGTGTTCAGCTGATATCTCAATTCAACAAAGATAATGAGGTATCGTCTGCAGTGAAACACGAGTACAATAGTCATTATATAGGTCAATCATTATACGGTATAAGTCATACCGTTGGTTGGCTAGATTGCGAAAATTTATTTTAAAAATTTAGAGCTCAAAAACTATACTACAAAATTTACAATAAATTAAAGTTTTTCAAGACGTCATAGAATGACCTGTTTGGTTTTTTATTGGCTTAATCTATTTACATATTATGTGAACTTAATTTAGTCATTTCGAAAGTGTATGCATAAAGTACCATTATGACATTAACGCATCATTACATAACTAAATATTACTAAATGCAGATTGAGCCCAAGTTTGCGTCGGATCTAAGTCAAAAAGTCAATTTTAAATATAATCAATTATAGATTTAAACTGTCGCGTCCAAAAGTTTTTGGAACATTTTAACACCAATGTGCAAAATCAAACTACAAATACAAATTTCTGAACGCTGACAACATATATCAAAATTAGGACATTAATAATGATTATGACAGGCAGCTTTACCTTTTATTATTATTACCTTGTTTTTGGTCATGGTTTTCACTGTAACTTTGTTGGGTATCGAATGATTTGCAAGATATTGGTGTCAGTAGGTAGGTAATCAAAATTGCTACGAAATTTTATTATTTACATTTTATTGTAAACCTTACAGCTTATAGGTATAACACCAAAAGATACTGAACTATACGATAAAGCCACCATTTTGAAATATGGCAACTCTTTCCATAGATAGTCTTACTTAGATACAAACTTATATTAAGTTTGAGTCAAATCACAAAAGATTAGTGATAATATATGATAAATCGTTAGTGAAAATGTAGGTTATTGAGTTAACAAATCATTTTAAAACTCATGTGTAAGGAGAATTTTTCATCGTAAGAAACACTCCCTGAAGTTTAGAACCACTTGTTTAAGTAAGCGCATACAGTTGAAAACAGCCACGCAGCAAAAAATGTTATTCTTAGACCATTAAGAGGCCTTAATCTAGCAATATTCAAAGTTCCCAATATTCAACAATAATATTCAAAAATAATAACATTTTCATAATTGAAACGTATATTTATCGATACGGAAACAGTTTAGTTCTCGGTGGTAAGTGTGCGTACAGTGAGCGCTTATATACTGCAGCTCCGCAACACAGTGTCGGGAGAACCGGAGTTGCTAGGTGTCGAAAGTGATCCGTTTCTCTACCTAAGATTAGTAACCATCCTGATAAGTCATGTTCAAAACTAGCTTACAGGTCCGCCTACACCTCAGCAGCGCAATTTGTTCTCCTTTTGTAACTTTTAATAGTACCTAATAAAAAAACCTATTTTTGATTTATTTAAAACGTATGAATATTCTTGACTAGCTGATGTACAATCAGAACAAAAGTGTGAAATTCCTTGCGTGCAACAACTTGTTTTTCGTAAATAAATAAACAAAACCAAACCAACTGAATTATTACAACTGGTGTAGGGACAAGTTAGAAATGTCGCTAAAACGATTCAGCGAGGGAGAAAATAAACTGCTCCTTAGAAAAGCATTCCTCGGACCCTTCGGCGATTTCTTTGTTCCAAAATCAAAGCAGGGTCTCAGAGTTTACTTCCTTGGCTTTTTCCCAGTGACAATAATTAAAACTTCTGTAAGACGAACTGTTCAAAAGAAAGGACTGTAGAAAGTCAATTAATGCTTTTTGACCAGACTAGTAGCGCAAAATATACGGGGTTTAACTTAATTAAGGTAAGGATTGTGGTTAGATTAAATCACGTTAATAATAAAAATGATACTAAAACTGACTTTCACATTCTTAGAAAACGTCAAAATGATGAGTACATTAAAATTGTCTTCACTGAAAAGACCGCTTTGAAGTTTAAAAAGCATGTTATTCATGAAGACCAAGTTTGCTATTTATTAAATCACTATTTGAAATGCCGACCACTCTCATGAGGGTATTTTAAGGCAATTGCCCATAATTATGTGGTAAAGGATGAGTGTGATGAGTAGTAATAACGAGTTATGAGGTGTAGTCTTGTTACATATAAAGGCCGACTCTTCCGTAGAATGAGTCATTAATAATTAGCCCAATGACCAATGGAAATACAAGGACCAACGGCTTAACGTGACTTCCGAACCACGTAATATATTATATAATACTCGTATGTTTAAAATTATTTTTAAATACAGCAGTTGTACTGTTTCGAACTGCTATTTTGAGCACGTTTAAACATATTGCATGTCTTCTAGCATGTAAAGAAAAAGATGGCCAAAAAGGAAAATTTAAGAACTAAACTTGTTTAACGCATTAATAAAAATATACCTTATTTAATGAGCCTTCCTTCATTAAAATATTAACTCGTAACCTTCCCAGTTTAGGACTTTTGTACGAATAATAAATACCTTTCCTAGTCTGCAGAGTTGTTGCCTCTCCTTCCACGACGCCACGACGTTTCGAACGTAGCCTACTGTCGTCGTCCCTTGAGGTTCCGGTTATTGCGCGAGCACACACCAGTGATAACGAACTGATATTAAATCATGAAAACAGTCAAATAAATATGTATAAAAGTAGTAGAAGATTGAAGGGAGAAAAAGGAATGCACTTGAAAATGAGCAAATATTGTTTAAAATGCGCCGAGTAAGCTGTTCATAAGCTTTAGGCCTCCTGGAAATATATTTATAATGCTTTCTTTGGCACGTAAAAAACGTCTTACCTCTTTTCGGCTTAGGTGATTCGCAAATCACAACCAAAACACCCATAATGTTTTTTGTGTCCTTTGATTAACGCTACATAATGTTGCATGTTTAAGGTAGGTATCTACGACATCCTAGTGCAAAATTGCAACCAGTTTAAGTTAAGATTACAGACCTGAGTCTCATCTTGAAATGGCTATCCTTCAGGAGCTTCGTAAAGAGCTGTAAGTTCACTTTAATTTATTCTGTATATAGGCTACTATTATAATTTGCAAGTGTATTTATATGTGCTGATTTACCTAAAGAGAAAGTCTTTCACCAGCACCAAACGACTTTTCAATCGTCATTTTCACAACTTATGGCCCCACTTTTAGCAATAGAGGAACTCAGACGTTTTGTAAAAATAAAATAAAAAGCCATTCCAAAAATATTATACTGTACTTGACTAACCAGTACTAGTGTTTTAACATTTAAAATATATTCATTGATTACTAACGTACAAAGTGAAAACCCTCCAAAGTCATAAAGCATCTCAGGATAGGGCTCAGTCGGAATCAACTCTTGAGATTGAAATGAATGTGCGGCTTGGTGATGCAGATCGGAGACTAAAGCTTGATAAAGCAGCAGAGATAAATACAGATAAAAGAGTAAAGCATCTGAGTGGAACTCCAGCTACGTGCTTTAGCCAAGAACTGCAGCCGATCCTACTTCAGTGCTTGGTTCCATCATTGCACTCTGTAGAGATACCACTTGGAGGCATTTATAAATGAACCTTTATTAGCGAACTTCAATAGGAAATAGAGCTGATCATTCCTCTCGCCAAAAAGAACGAAACGTTGTAGATCAAAACGGGCACTTCCAGCGTAAATTATTCCCCCGTTGAATTCGTTAATATTCACAGTAGCACTTGTGGCTCCCCCCAGTCAGTATCTGTCTGGTTAGTACCTGCTCAGATTAATTTATACTGGGGTACATCAAAAAATACTGGGCAGCTTTGTAGTTGTCCAGATGTTGAACACGCTCCGTTCCCCACCAGGGGAGGTTGGATCAGATATCATTTTAGGGGGATGCGGCAGCAGGGTAGACCGCGACTTCAGGAGAGGCTTGTCATAATCTTGGGGGGAACGGTCCCCCGAGTGTTGGCAAGGCTCTCCATGTCTTGGGGGTTAGAGTCCCCTAAGTGGTTGTCAGCGGGCTTGCTTGTCACACCATCTCATTATTGTCTGGTCAGCCGAACCCAGTCCCATTCCTCTCCTGAATCCAGACTTCCTTTCATTCCGGTGGTAGCGCAATATGCCCAACAGACGAGGCAGACGTGCATAAGGATAACCAGTCCCTGCCCACTTGATCCCCTCAATCTAACATCTAACATCTAGCACTTGTGGCTAAGCATCAGCTACGCTCTTTTATAATTTAAAATGTTCGATATTTATGTACATTCAGCACTGCCAAATCTATTGGATGTTAAATGATCTCATCCTTAAAAAATGAACTAAAAGTTTGTTTTTTAAATTTTTAACCAAAACATTTTATTGATGTTTTTATTATTTGAGAGTGTGGAGAAAGTCAATTTCCTGAGGAAGTTTATGAGTTCTTAAATACTTTGAGTTTAGAAGCAAGAAAGTGTTTAACAACGCTGTTTCACAATAAATCGGCCGTTAAGGAAGATAACGACATAATGATAAAAACTTTGACAATTTACAAAGTTTGATGAGAAAACTAGGAAACTGAAAATTGAAAAACTCTCTGGTCATAACTGTTGAGATATTTATGTTTTACCTCCTACTTGCACCTTGAACTGTTAGCAAACTATGCACCATCCTTTTCCTAACAAGATCACGAACAGTTATTGTATTTTGACACGACTTATGGTTTTAGAACCTTTTAACTGACTATTTAATATCTATAATATAATTAAAATAATGAACGTATATAGATTGAGGCACCCCATTGTACAAGTAGAGTCCGGTGAGATTATCTCATTGGTAAGTATTTTTAAAAAACACACATTTTTCACTTAATTTAATGTAACTGTAAAAGTTGGGGCCGAGTGGTTTTGAGCAATCCAACTATTAAGGAGAAAGTTTCATATGTAACAATATTATACGCATTTTGCCTGGAAGTTTGCAGGTAAACTTCAAATTAGGACCCCTTCAAATAAATAGCTTTGAGAATAACCGTATCAAAGCAAGTAACCTACTTCACTGTCTATTTGACAGTTAATGTAATTTAATATCTATAATATAATTAAAATACTAGTTGAAACCCCCTCTAATAAATTTGTGTCAAATATAATGAACGAATTTCGTAATGTTTTTAATTTCTTTTGTATTAACAAAGATTATGTTATGGAAGGTAGATTGCGCATAGATGGCTGAGGCACCCCATCCTCAGTTTAAGATTCTCAAGTAGAGTCACTGACGTACGCTCAGTTACGGTTGTTCTCGAAAATTGCACCATTTGGTTATTTTGTGCGTGGGCAGCCTCGTATGTTGGTTTTCCTGCCTCAGCCATGTGGCACATTTGCGCTATCTTCTTTCCTATAACATTATCTTTGAAATTATTCAAATAAAAATTGCTCGCGTCAGTAAATGAATATTCAGTCCTGTGTTTAATATTTATTACTGTAATTTACAATGTACATTTAAATGAATATGTTTATTAAAGTTATCTCAACAATATCAAACCTCATCAGAAGAGAGTTTATTTTATGAATATTATTATTGGGTGTAAATCAAACAGTTCGTTACAAGTACTGATTGCTAATTCTTGCGGAAGAACGACGGCTTCTTCACTAATTACAAAACTTCCTCTCTCGGATGAATGAGTATTTTAACAAAGTTAAGTCTTGTTAAAACATCGTTAACAAAACACTCCTTACATTTCGGGAGGCTTCGCAATATTTTGTAGCCTTGAAGTAAAGGTTTTTAACTTTTATCGATTTTTAACCGCGATCTTCTGGCTTAACAGATTTTGTTGATGTTTAAGTACACATGTAGAGTAGTAGGATGAAGTTAGTGTCGTTTAATTATTATACTAAATTTAATTAAAATCGGAATATAAATACAGTTTGTATAGCGTAAAACTCCGTTTTCGGTGTAAAAGGCCTTTCGAAAGTCAACTTTCGGTGGCTAATTAATTTTTCTGGTTAATGAAAATTTCGTGGAAATCTAACAAAAAATCCATGCACCTGTAGAGTGGTCACAGTGTTCCAAAAATGGGTCAAAAAGGGCACTTCCTGTGTAATGCTTACTCTTCCATACAGGTGAACTCTTTAGGCTACAAGTCGGCTATGTTTGTTTCGTGTTAGACCTGTGTAAAATTAAAATTTAAAACGTACAGAAAATTAACCTGTGTTTTAATGTTCGCACTTTTGGCTGACCCAAATGTTGTACTGTATATCATGTGGCTCTCGCTCCAAAGATTTTGCCCATGTTTAGTCTAAACCAGTGTAAACAGGGTGAGTTTTATATGTCCCCCCACCTTAACTTTTGAAGAAGGAACAATTTTTTGAAACCCTTTGGGGAATGTTTTTATAGGATTCTGAAGTTTGTTTTGACGTATTTTGCGTCATTCAACCCCGAAAACCGGGGGAGGGCTTTCCCGAAACCTTTAAATTGCAACCGCCCCTTTGTGGCATCTCAAAAGAAAGGTAATTTAAATCTAAATTCAACGACGCAAAGAAAATCCCCAGTTTTTGGGGTTGTGTGACGCAAAGTACATCAAATCAATCCTATAAAAACATTCCCTAAAGGGTTTCAAAAAGTGTTTCCTTTTTCAAAAATTAAAGTGGGGGGCATATAAAACTCACCCTGGTATACATACATACGTATATGCAATACATATATCCATACATGTATAAAGTGTGAAAAAGTGCTCATGAAAAAAAGTGTGAAAAAAACATGGGGCAATGGGGGACAGGATCGGTGCTCATTTCATGGTCCCGGCTCTGGGTCTTACCATGCTGACGGTATATGAATATATCATTTTTCCAAAGGAAATTCGATAACATGTAGGATTGACAATACGCAATCTATTGTCGCATGAATTGAATATTTCACATCTGATGTCAACTCCAAGCATTGAACGCATACACAAACTCACACACACACACATGAGAGGTTGTTTGTATATTCATTACGTACTTTTGTCTGTTCAACATATCAGATGTTTTGATTGTCAACTGTCATACACAATACACATTGTAGAAACTTCTGCCAACACAAAACAAACCGTAGCTAATGAGCTGATCCTCGTCAACAAGCAAACAAGCACTGCTCTAATTTTGCGTTTTGTTCGGTAAAAAAACGTTTATTGCTCACGCAGTGTTGGTACCCTCAAGTTTCAAAAAATAGTTTTACAAACTTTTATACTCGTACAAACTGCATTACAAACTATTAAATTCTTAACTTCCCAGCACTTTTTAGTCGAACCGTAACTCGCATTGTAACATTTCGTGTACCTACTTAAAACTTAAAATTATTTCCTCACTGTTTAATTGTGCATTTACTAAAAAAAGGTAAGGTTGAAAGGGATGCGACATCCCTTACCAAAACGAGATAATTGGGGTATTTGGGCGTATACACAAACAAATCCACTGTAACAAATGATATCTCTAATGAAAGAGCATGATGCACTGAGTGTTCTTAAACCAAAACAAACAATATATCTCAATTAGAACCTGAGATATGACAGGACAAAGCTAAGAAAACATGGGGAAAATCCTTTTTGAGTATAACTCAGAAGGGTGAAAGTTAAGCGATTTTTGATGTTTGATGAATTGAATCTATGCATAAATACCTTTCATTCAAACTAATGAATAAAATCGGCCTGTTAGAACGGTCGTACCGACTGCCATTAGATTTTCACCAATTCTTTTAATATACAGATAGGGCCTTTCTTTTAACTATAAATCTACCAAGCTAAAAAAACTATATTTCTAGGTTTAAAAGTTAAGAAAAAATATAATAATGTATTTACATAATAAAAGCAGTCAGACTGTTCATGGTCTCCATCAAAGGTATACATTAAAATTCCCACACGCAAAACACAGTTTACATGTTTTAATAAGAAATCTTGCTAATGGACACTAAATATATTGACTAGAAACAAGCACTAAAGCACAATTGTCTGCAGCACGTGGCCAGAGTTCCACTGAGATGCTTTGCTCCTGATCTGTATTTATCTCTGATGCTTTATCATGCTTTATTGTCCGACCTGCCTCACCAAGCCACACATTCATCTTGAAGTTTCAGGTTAAGCCGTTGGTCCATTCAATTTGTCGTTGAGCTGTTAATTAATGACCCTAATCTGGGGAACAGTCGGCCCTAGTTTGTAACGAGACTACGTCTCATCATCCAACAAAACACTCATAACACCCACCATCATCCCGTACCCACCTTAACCCTCTACGAGTAGTCAGTGTCAAATCAAACCATCAAAGTTGATTCCGAATGAACCCTGTACTGTGATGCATTGAAAATTCAAGGATATTTTTTTTTATTTGTAGTTTTATAATTTACCAAAATAAGCTTGAAAATATTACTGGTAAACCTACAGTTGAGAAGTACTTAAGTGTGATATTTTGGTCAAACGGTGATAATCTGATTGCTTTTACATTTACTTCGGATAAAGCAAATTCTTTCTTTGAAAGAACCTCAGCTCCGCGGCGACGCTTCAATGCAAGGGTTTACAGCGTCCCGTTTTCCCCTTTTGAAATAATTTTTGCATTGATAAACATGATATATTTGGAAACTAGAGGAGTTTTACGATACGCGTATTTTCAATATTATCCGTTTCAAGCGAATAAAACGGAGTTTAAAAGCACTGAAACTTGGACATATTCATAGTTTATTTGAGAAGCTATAACACAACTTATGACAAATTGGTATCAAGGCTATACACGTGTCGGGAAACTCCTCTAGTTTCGAAATATATCATGTTTATTAATGTGAAGGTTATTTTAAAAGTTGAAAACGAGCCGCCGTAAACCCTTGCCAGCGGTTGGTTTGACAGTCAGTTGAAAGAAAACTCGTATATCCATAACGTGCGCGGTGTCTTGTGTTCCTTAGGCGGACGAATTCAGGCTTTCTCTGAGGTGACCACTGAGGCGTATCCTTAACTAATTCAGTTTTATTCTTCCTATTTTGGTACCATTCGCTATTTTACTATTCCAAATATAATTTAAATAATTAGAATAAATTGAAATATTATGTCAAAATTGAATTTAAATAATTATTTTAATTTAATCAATCATACTGTGGACGTGTTGATTAGTATACAATTAACTCGACTGACTTGGATAAAACGTTGCGAACGTTTCTTCAAAGCTGCTTTTTCTTTGAAGAAGCCAATCAGTTTTAATAAAGCTTTCAGCTGAAGAACTGCGAATAAACGTTTTGAATTTTAAGAGAAAGAAAATTTGCCTTTGAAGCTAAACAAAGAAACCAACTGTCTTGTCTTTACCTTTAGAGTGTAATCAGGATAACAGGTATATTATCTTTGCATTACGATTCACGAGAAATGTTTGAAGCTGTTTAATCGTTCAATAATCGAGATAACAAAGATGCAACTGTTAAGTTCATCCTTATTGACTTAAAAACGTTATTTTGATTGACCTAAGATTGAATATTATTGCGAATAGTGTTGACCGTTAGTGAACAAGAAGAATACGACATTTCAGAATCTGCAGCCTGATTCCGTCTTCAGGTAAAAGGTTGCCTACAACATAACAAAAAACACTAGAAAATGAACAATCCTAAAGTAATTGGCGTAAGCTCATAGCCAAACACAACCAATGCAAATGTTTTGCGTGAGTGTTTTCTAAACAAATCATGAATTTTTGAAGAGGGTGTTGTTGGCAAATGATAGATTATATTTTCAAACTACAAAAATGCCAAGATTTGTTATTTATTTACCAAAACAAAAAATTCAAAACAACTAGACTAGACAATAGTACAACATGCTCAAACATTTGAACAGACAAACAGCAACCAGATTAACTAAAACGTTCAGCTTCCATTTTTAACGTACAGCTTCTACCCGTCCGTTCCATCGTTCGCTTACGCTGATTTTTTTTTTATTGATTACCTTCGGCGGAAGCATGGAAATAGTATTACTTATTACATTTCTGTTTTATTAAAACTAGTATTTCAATTGACCTTTAAACTTCTGTAAAAATATTTGCTAATATTTGTAGGGTAGTTTTCAAGCAACTGCAAAACTACATGGTACAAATATTACAAGATTAGTTTAAAATATTTTAAAATAGTTCCAGTAGAACGGCACGAAAATTGTCGATTGCAACAGGACTGCATTAACGAGAATGTAAGTAATATAAGATATAAGTTTAATTTACATGAATAAATAAGCCTACATAATAATAAATAATAAACCTGAAAATATTTCAATTTAATATAATTATAAGTGAATTCTTTGGTGAATTAAATACCCGTACTTTGATACTTTCGTTTAAGACACCGACCACTCCTAGAGGGTATTTTAACGTGAATATGGGATGAAGGGTGAGTGTGTTGAGTGTTTCTGATGGATGATGAGGTGTAGTCTTGTTACAAACAGGGGCCGACTGTTCCCCAGAGAGTCTTATCAACATGTATAGCAATTCAAGCTATACAACTAGAGCTTACTTTCATTTTGGAAACAAAATATTTAACAACATCCAACTTAGGCTTGAATGTATGTACATCTCTCACCCAATGGTTTATCTTCACTACCATTCCTCGTCTGAGCGCGAGTTCGAGCCCCGCTACAAGCGATATCATTTTACAACACACTGACAGAGAGGAAGCGATATTATAATTTTGCCACGACTTTAAATCCAAATTTTTTTCCTGCTTCATACAAAATAATAATAATGGTTCTGAAATTTATAACTAGTGCTGGTAAAACTACCTAGTAGTTGAAGGCTTCAAATTCCGTGAAGTAAGAACTACAGCTGATGGGAAAATATCTTGGCGCTGCTGTGCCAAAATATGCTCTTGTTGGATTAAAACAGACAACGGAAAAAAGAAGATTTTGGAAAGTAAAACCGACCATAACCATAAACCTCAATTTGAAAATACTAATCAGACCCCGACATCTACCCGTAAACCACCTGCAGCCTCAACACCAGTCGTCACACCCCACACTCCAACAGCCGTCACACCTCACACTACACCCGTCACACTGACACCAAGCAGTGACACACCCACATCATCACAGAGTACGTCAGGTATTCTAGCCGAGAATATTGCTCTCAAGCAAAAAATTCTCGAACTCCAGAAAGAGATTCAGGTTATCTTGGATCACTCGATTGAGTCTGATCAACGACTGGCTCAATTTACGGACCAGGTGTTTGTCACACGTCCCTCAACAACTTTGAATATTGCAATCCCCCCTACCACTGACCAGTCTTCACAAACACTAGAAAATAACAGTCACTCAATAGACCGAATAAAACAAATAGACCATCTAAACTCCATAAAACTATCTCTTGAATTAATTATCTCAGCGAAAGAAGAAACCATTAAAGATCTAGAAGCTAAAATATCTACTCTGGACCAGCCCTGCCAAAGGTGTGTAATACTCAAAGAGGAAACAACAAACATGATTGCCTCTATTAGAACTCTAGAAGAGGAAATACAAACTTTAAAGGAAACCAAACGACCCAAGTTGCCATCTAAAACACACCTGCCTTTCACTATTCCCACAAAAACAGTTTTCCGCTTTAGCCCAACTCGATGAAAAAGAAACCAGCTTCGTGTTGATTAAGAAGAAGAATGGAAATAAAAATAAAAATCCTCTTTGCAGAGACGTTAAAGTGAAAAATCCTGCAGAACAAAAGAGAAATCGAACAGTTTTGCCATTCTCCGAAAAAATAAAAACTCCATTCAAATATGTATCGATAGTTGGGGACAGTCATGTTCGCAACTTAGCCAGCTTGATGTGTGAGGCGATCGAAGGAAGAACTTCAATAAGTGGACTGTGCATGCCTGGCGCCGGACTTCTGCAAATACCACCAGTTGCACCCTCTCCTCCGGGCAACTGCGTAGTACTTATCTGCGGCAACAACAACTTGGCTGCCGAGAGACAGAGCATCATCTCCAGCCACATGGAAGGATTAATAAGAAATTACAGTGAAACATCATTCTAAAGTATTGGTGACCCCACTGTTTCCAAGACATGATCTGGCTTCCGGCAGTCCTGTCCATCAGAACATCGAGATGGCCAACGCTTACATCGCAGAACTCTGTGTCCGGATCGAGGGGGCTGAGATGCTCGACACCAGGTGCCTCAGGCGTCACCACTTCACCATCCATGGCCAACATCTGCGGGCAGGTGGGAAGCGTCTGCTAGCTGGTCGCATTGCAGCTCAACTAGCCTCTATGTCACCCTGGCCGAACCGGCGCACCCGCTCCATGGACGGTGGCAGCTCTTCTCCAGTGCCTGTGATGACAACACCGTCTACACCTGACACAACAGCACCAGTGATAGCACCTGGAGAACGCAGCTTCGCTGAGGTAGCCAGAACAACGCCAGTGCCAGTGAGTTCGCCCGTAAAGACAGTCCAGACGCATATTACCGATTTAAATTGTTCAAATTTTACTTTTTTAGAGACCCCATTACTTGCCAAAACAAACTAACCGTGTCCTAAAACAAAAAATCAAAACCTCAAAATTCCAATTCAAACCAAACATGTTTTAAAAAAATGACATTTGTGCACCAAAATGCACAAATGGCAAATAAGGCAGATGAATTTTCTCTCATGTGCGAGGAACTTCATCCTGAAGTACTGATTGTAGCCGAACACGGTTTTAACAACAGTAACATCAAACTTTTCAACATTCAAAATTACCAATTGGCCAACTTTTACTGTCGCACCTCAGCCAAAGGTGGAGGGTGGCAGTGTTCGTCTGCAGGATCACTTGAAGTTTACCCCCTCAAACCCAAAGACCAAACGGACAAAGATTTTGAAACCACTGGGGTAAACATTCAAACAAACAAAATCTCATTGCAAATCATCGGAATCTATAGGTCTCCCAACGGCAACGCAGATAATTTTTTTCAAAATTCGAACACCTTTTGATTGATGTGACGAGGAAAGACAAACCTTTCCTCTTGATAGGGATTTCAACATAGACGTGCTCGATAATAACTCCCCATCACAAAACGATTCGCTGATGCTGGGTTCATTTGGCCTGGTCTGGTCAGTGGACACGCCCACGCGTGTCACCACCACATCAGCAACAGCGATCGACAACGTCGTCACAAATCTGTCTGATTTCAGGGTTTCCGTGGTCAATACAGCGATTTCGGACCACTATGGACAACAGGTCACCATAAGTGGTCACGAACCGATACGGGATCCAATTAGTCAAAGACAATTAGAGATACGAGGCCCACAAACATCGCGACTTTATACTCTCAACTTTCCAAAGAAAGATGGGAGTTTCTAAATTTTGTGATCCCGTTGAATCGCAATTCAAAGCGTTCGAGGACCATTTCAATTTCACTTAAACGTGAGCTGCCCCTCAAAAGACCAAATCAAAAGGCTGAACAGTAAGTGCAAATGGATAACCAAAGGTATTCTGGTTTCGAGAGACAAGTTGTTATTTTTCTCCGAAATCATCAAGCACACAACAAACGTGGAATTCAAATTATTTTTTCAAAATTATAAACGAATCTATAGGAAGGTGATCAGAGCTGCCAAAGCTTATGATGTCACCAAATCTTTGCTCACGTCCGAAAACATCGCAAAAACAGCATGGGCCATAATAAACAGTAAAAAAACACAAACTGACAAACAAATTGAGTTACAGATAGGGAATGAGCGAGTCAACAACTCCTTGCGGGTTGCGGACGAGTTCAACAAATTCTTCGCCTCAGTAGGATCTGACCAAGGGCTAAGTCCTCGTCAGAATCAGCCAATGCCCCAAGTTCTAGGACAGAGCCCAGCAACTTCCTTGGCTCTGTTTCCAGTCACGGAAGAGGAAATCGCTAGGGTGATAAGAGACTTTCCAACAAAAAAATCAAACGACGTGAATCATGTGTCAACGTGGCTACTCAAGCAATGCTCAACGCATTTATTGAGACCACTTGAACACTTAATTAACATCTTTTCACTCTGGAACCTTTCCCTCTTCCCTCAAAACAGCAAAAGTATCCCCAATTTTCAAAAAGGGCGACCCCAACTCCATTCAAAATTACCGCCCAATATCGATTTTGCCAGTCTTTAGCAAAATCTTTGAAAAAGTATTTCTCGTTCGAGTTACACAATTTTTGGATCGACACAATCTGCTATCACCAATCCAGTTCGGATTTCGAACTGGAAAGTCAACTATAGATGCAGTCGTGCACCTGACGGAAATGATAGTAGGCGGGATAGAAGGTCAAAGAGAAACGCTCAGTGTTTTTCTTGACCTGTCAAAAGCTTTCGACTGTGTTGACCACGGAATATTGATTCAAAAACTCGAGTCTCACGGGATACGAGGAGTGCCACTCAACTGGCTCAAATCGTATCTTAGTGACAGAAAACAATTTGTCCAAATTTCAGATATGCAGTCGGAGGGGCGAGTGGTGGATTATGGAGTCCCTCAGGGCTCCATCCTCAGTCCCTTACTCTTCCTTCTGTATGTCAACAATGTTCGCTCATCGCTACACTTTGGGCAAATGGTCCAGTATGCAGATGACACGACTCTCTGTTTTAATGCCAAATCAAAAGCAGAACTTGAGATGGTAACGTTTACCGAACTCAACCGTTCAATTCAACATTTCAATGAACTCAATCTCAAAACAAACTCAACGAAATCAAATTTCATTCATTTTTCATTGAAACAAACAAACTCAAATCACAGTCCAACGGTCATGCTGGACGACACTGAGATTGAGGAGGTCTACGCGTCTAAATTCCTTGATACCTCGATCGAGGGTTGACTTGGGATTGCCACGTAGACCACGTCTGCTCAAAACTGTCTTCAGGCATTTATGTTCTGAGACAGTTGTCCAAATACTGCCCTATTCAGATACTGATGACGGCATATTACGGTCTAATATACCCACACCTATCCTACGGAGTGGTTTTGTGGGGAGGATGTGGAAACATTCATTTTTCACGTTTGTTCATCCTTCAAAAACAGGCCATCAGAACCATTGCAAAACTGAAGTGGGAGAGTCGTGCAGAACAGCGTTCAAAAATCTCAAAGTGTTGACACTTCCCTGCCTCTACATTTTAGAGACGGCAATTTTTTCAAAACAAAATGCGAGCCCATAAGAGGTATTGACGTACACTCTTATGATACTAGAGGCAGGAACAACTACCGAACTGGGAGACACAGGACGGTAGTTTATGCACGTTTGCCATCTCAGGCAGGAGTTCGCTTCGTCAACAAACTTCCAAATTCCGTCAAAATGCAGCGACGCCAAGGCGTTTAAAACTCGTCTGAAAGCTGAATTGATTTCAAAGACCTTCTACAGCACAGACGAGTTTATGGCATACAGCTGGGAGACCCCATAATCAACAGACCGGCACAAGAAGCAGTAGTGGGAAAATTCGAATGAATGAGGATTGGCGTGAATGTAATATTGTATGTCTGAATGAGATTTCGATGGAGAGTGAATGTAAAATTTTAGGGAAATTAACTTGACAATATTGACGATTGCAATAACATGTATTTGTTCCTACGCAATAAATGATTTATTTATTTATTTATCTTCAGTTAAAGTTTCGTTCTCGTCCGACAACAGGATGTCACTTCACTGAACGAAGTGCATTGTTGTGTTAAACTCAATTCAACTTTATAAACGTTTCAATTTAAACCTGTCCAAAGTTACAGAGTCTTCAGGAGGGACGACATTCATTTGCATTCTCGTCTTCCGAGCGACAACTAATTTAACTTTTGTTTGGATGGAGAATCCATTACCTTAAATAACAAGTTCTATTCCCCCTTTTGTTATATTTTACGTTTATATTTATGTTACTATGCTTTTTTCATGATATAAACAACACAATGAATCGAAGTCAAGATTCTAACTCAGTATTTTAAAAATTTTATTTTTAAGAAATATATGTAATGACGCTATTAGGACTATTTTATTTCTTAAGTAATAACTTGGCGCTAATTAAGCTTATGTTACCCACTCTAATAATATGAAACCCACTATAAAACCTCTTACACAGAATATTTGTAAGAAATATTGTAAAGTCTAAAATATATAATAACCTTTTGTGCCCTCTTTTTCAAAAATATTGGCCTACATTCACAAAAAAAAGCTATTCCCTGTAAATAATTGTATAGTAGCTAAATTGAATTGTAATACTTTACCAAAACGTTCTGTTACTTATCTTCCAAGTTTGTTAACAAACTGCCAGCCTAGACTATTATAAAGATGAGGATAACTTGTATTTATTTTGTGAACATTTTAAACTATTCATACACAGAATCGAATATACTCAACATTGTGTAATGCCATGTGTTAGCTTATAAGGTAGACAATATTGTATATTCTAGATACAGTAAGGATTTTAAATACTCTTACCATGTAACCACGACGAAAGAAAATATCCAAGCTTCAATAATTTCAGAACAAACCAATAGTAAAAAATTTCACTTTCTAAACATATTTTACATAAATCTAAAACTCACACATACATACTTCACATGGTAGAACACAAACTCCTAACCAACCCTACACCACATTACTTGCTATTGTGTATGTTCATTTAGTTGTTGTCATTTTACAAGCAAGTGTAGACCTGAATTCAACTTATTGATTATTGTCTTGAAGTGTACCGAAGTCCTATCTCTTCCCCTCCTGCAAGAACTTGTCTGGTTCGACTGTCTCAGCTGTTTCGTTAAGTAAAGGAAAAAGGAGACCATAGAGTAAGATGTAATGTGTCCACAGAGCAATAAAGCTCGTTATTACACTACAACTCAGTTTAATACAATAATGTACACATTTATTTCTAGGATAAGTATATAAATGTGTTATATTATGTATGGATTTTAAAGTCATACTGGCGTTGTGTTAATATTAATTTTGTTGTTGGTTTGTGCCAAATGTATATAAATGAAAGATATAAAGTAAACATATTAATTTATTTCAAACAAAAAGAAGGAAATTATACGTTATTAGCCTAACTCAACGGTTTTGTTTGACTAATTATTGCTTTTACTCTACAGGTTTTTATTAGTTCTTAAGTAAGACCCAGTAGTAATTAAATTCGCAATTAAGAAACAATCAAACCGAAAGAGAGGAATTTTGCTAAGCTATTTATTGTTGTTTCTTCATTCTTCCATTATCTTAAACTGTTCCTTTTGGTGCAACCCACAGCTAAATATTTCTATTCCTTTTTATCCTAATGAAGCAAGAGGTAGGTAAAGATAAAAAATGAAACAGTCAGTTTGTTTGTTTAACTTTAAAAATAAATTGTCTTTCTAATAAAATTAAAAGCAGACTTTACGTTTACTTACAGCTCTTCAAACTCAAAGCTTCGTTAAAACTGATTGGCTTCTTCAAAGAAGCACAGCAGCTTTGGCAAACCGTTCACAACGTTTGTCCAAGTTAGCGTTTTATCAGTTATTGAAATTATTTAATGATTTGAAGCAAAAACACTTTTTGAGTTGCCGGTACCTTAAAACTGATTATTTAAAAAGAAAATTAATTGTAAATAGAAAACTTACCTCTAGAATAAGGTACCTTTTTTTCTGAATGAAATAGCTATGTTTTATTGTATTTATACAGTACGTACGAAACATGTAAAGTAATGAGACAGCCACTGTGGCAACACTGCAACTGTAACAAGTAAACATATGTTCAATGGAACATATGCTGATTAACGTTAGTTTTTTCTTGTTGCATAAATCATTTTCAAAACGGAGGAATATAATAAATACTCTTCGAATATAATAGACAACGGGTTAATGACAAGCTAATGACAAAAGTGACGTTTAAGATTTGATCATTACACGTTTTTGAGGTGAGGTAAACAACTACTTCAAGAGTAGAACCTGTACCAGTTAATTCTGAATGTGGGAAATTTGAATATAGCTTAAATTGGATATTATTTCAGAGACAATTTATTAGCAACAATAATTAGCAAACAGACGCCTGAATATAGAGCTCAGATGGGTTTTAACGGGGGATAAATGTTTACATTTTTTCTTGTAATTTCAAGATCAAACTACTTGATATAGGTTATTCTGTAAAGCCATATGGAAATGACGTAACAAACGGCAAGAATTTAAAAAGTCGTATGTCATAGTATACCGTGATAGCAGTAAAAGTGTGAATACTTACAGAGGTATGCCTTCTAGCTTACTAAATTTCTTTTACTAAATGATCAAAACCGTTAACAACAACAAAACCTTTGAATGTCAACTTGTTTTTAAAATTCTTCTTTGAGCAAAAATGCCAGGCATTGTGAGTAATAAAACTTGAAAGAGTCTGAAATCTAATCTAAACTTTTACAATATGCAGCTCATTTTACGGTCTCTGTTTAACTTTCCTGGATACTACACTTTGAATACCTTTCACAGAGCATAACAATTTGCATAATTAGTTTTCTAAACATATTCAAAAGTTAAACTTCTCTGATGATAACGTTAGTTACAACAGCACCTTTGGCTTCTTTCCTTAGCTTCTTGAATCGGAAATTAATGAAATAACTTAAAAGTGAACAAGTATCTTTTGGACTTTTTCTGCCACTTCTGGATATTTACTCCTAACGTTTCGGGCAGTTACCCGTCTTCAGAGGACTACACTAATATAGGATATAATATACGAGGTCTGTAAATAAAGTAATGAGAGAAATATTTAATAACTGATTGTGTGTAATAATTTTTTTAGGACGGCCTCCAGCCCATAGTTTTAAAAGGTGGCTTTTCAAAAGGAAAAACAAATGAATAGAGTAGTTACGTTTTCCTGGTGTTAACAGACGGTGCAGTGTGACAAGGCACATTGCCATGATCAGTGGGCTGGTCTCACGCGGGAGTGGTAAACGTGTCCATTCACAGCAATGCCTTTACAGTTAACCGGCATGGTTTTAACTTTGAACTTGCTCAGACGTGGTGAGTTTGAAGTGTGCCATTCCTTGCTTAGGCGTTTTATTTCCGGGTCAAACTCAAATATCCAAAACTCGTCACCTCCATAATTATGGCTTCTTCATTTTAATTAACATTTCCTTAGCTACCACTGAGTGTAACACATAATTCTAAAGCAGAACGTTGCACGTAACCTGTTTCACTCATTTTGAACGTACAACCTTGTTTTGCTAAACGTCACTGGGAGATACTTATACACAATGTTAGTCAGTTGTTAAACTAAACATATGTTTACTTTTACATAGGAAGTCTCTACATATTATATCTTAACCTAAGATCTAACCTAAGATTTTACCAAACATTATTTAAAAATACCGCTACATCTTAATACCGATACACCGAAATTTATAGCCTGCCAAAACACAAATTAGAAAGAGAAACAAGTAAAATGAGGAAGCGACTGAGTTAGTGGGGCGTGTTCCGTAGTGCAAGGTTCGTCAGTCCGAGTCTGGGTGAGATCCTTTCAATTATTATTTACCTATCACATTCTGTGTTTTTTACCTACTGTTTTATGTTAAGGGACATTTAATTTATTCCGTATTAAGTTTTCCTCATTTTACTTGTTTCTCTTTCTAATTTGTGTTTTGACAGGCTATCAATTTCTTAAGATGTAGCGGTATTTTTAAATAATGTTTGGTAAAGTCTTCCATTAGATCTTAGGTTAAGATATACATATAATTTAATGTAGTTCTTATATTAGTGTAGTCCTCTGAAGACGGGTGGAGTTTTTAACTGCCCTTAACGTTAGTAGTAGTTTTTCTCCAGAAGTGGCAGGAAAAGTCCGTTTCTTCTTTTAAAAATAATATGTAAAAGATGTTAGTTTCAGGTATGGAATTGATTCCTATTTTAACACAATGGTCTTTGCCGCGTGCAGGGTTGGTTGCTTCTTTGACAAGCTAGCGAACTGCATCTGCAAAATACCACCATGAAATTTTGATATTTGCCTACTTCATAAGCCGGATATACCAAGAAACCTTACATGTTTTATAACTTTCAAGTGATGGTTTGGATTCTCTAAGTTTCTCCAAGTTAGTTTAGTAATTAGTTCCACCTATAACTCGGCTAAATTTGTTATCAATCCACCTTACCTTCTCAGGTAGGAGTTCAACTCGTCAACAAGTTGCCAAATACGATCAAAAGTGACCAGGAGCTCAAGGCTTTTAAAAATCGTCTGAAAAAAGTTTTGGCCGCAGAAGCATTTTATAATACAGACGAGTTCATGGCACATAACTGGGAAAACGCGGAACAAAATGTCTAATTACGGGACTAGAGTGGTTCAATTCGAATGAATGAGAGAGAGAGTGAATGTCAAAAATGTATGTATGAACGGAATTTCGATGTTAGAATGTGTGGAAAATTTTAGCTTCAAAATAGAACTGACGATTGCATAACATGTCACATGTTTTTCGCAATAAACCATTTAGAATAAACCATCTATTTATTTATTTTTAATACGCTTTTTTTATTTTATTGTATTTGCTAAAACTAGAGACAGTTCCAATACGCTGAAGTTTTTTTTCCTTGCCTCTCACCCTCGTAAACTGGCTTCATACATCATTGCTGAGCAGCTTAACGGCATGATGAGGAACACACAGTGTCTGGTGTGAACTCTTACCAATTTCGTCAGTTATTTTACCTGTGAAACACAATACATTTCATATAATAAATAAATCATTAATAAACTGTCCTATTTGTTGAGTCAAAACATCAATTATTTTGAAATTTTAATAAAGGTTTGTATATTTTAAATAACCCAATAGTTTATTATATGACGGAAAAGAATATTATTTGCAAGGACTAGCCTACCATCCAAGATTAGAGTAAGAACATACTTTAACACTAGTATGGTTAAGCCTCAACTAATCTAATTACATTTAAGAAACATATTTAAATAAAGATTTGTGCTCAGGAAATCTTCAATTTATCCGTTAGTTTGTATTGCAGCACAACAAACATGTCTTAAAATGATTTATAAAACATTAGCCACGTTTTGTAATTTTTGTGTGTTTACTATAAGGTTTAAAGGTTATGAGTTATTAGTTTAGAAAATGTAATATGGCCGCCGGAAGTGAAAATTATTCAACTTTTTTTAACCAGTGGCATTAGGGGTTTTGAATATTATGGTTTTTTTATTGCAACGAATATTAATGTCAAAGAAACAATTTGTATTGTATAGGTTGACAATAAACTATTTGTATTATTTGTATAAATATTAGTTTTAACCATACCAACAGGTTTGTAAAGTTTTAAGTTTGTAACTTAATCTACTTTGCAGATACAAATCATTTAGTGAAAAACATAGACGGACGGAAAACTTAGCGAGATAGGACAATGTGTCACTGGATATTTTTGTTTATTTTGACATGAAAAATCACCTGGTGAAGTTTGATCCCGTAGGTACTGGACACCCTGTATAGTTTATAATACAAAGAACCAAAGTAATATCTTCTTCTAATAAGTAAGAGAGCCTTGCAGCAATTTTATTACGGTACTGCCGATAGTAATCCTTCTACGTACTAGTTTTGCTGAAAATCAATAGACCGCAGCGCATGCTAAAGAATCTACCTTACAGCTTTAATGGTATTTGATTTAGTGTCTACATTCTACGGTATGTTTTTTTTTAGAAATTCTTTACTTTAATTACCTATTAATTTTTAGTTATAACTATTCTACAGTAAATATATTATTCATGGCTTTATCTAGCTACATAAATAATTCCCAAGGAAAAAATAATTCTAACAAGACATCATGAATTCGTGTTTACGCACATTTTATGTGTATTTTATTCGTCCTTAACTTTCATGTAACAAACCATTTCGATAAAACTAGGAATCCTCAAATCAGAAAAACATTTAAATTATTTAGAAAATGGGATATTGTGGTAATTTGAAACAAACCCTACGCTAAAATATATATACATATAAAGAAAATGTATTTAATAAATTTTATTAAATTCATAAATTAAATGTACATTTGATAACATAAATATAATTAATACTTTCGGTAGATTGTCTGTATTGTGCTGCTGTCTGGCGGCTATTTCGGTATTAAAGTCTGGTTTACATTAGTCGAGTTAGAAGGCAAGTGGAAGCGGCGAGTTAGTACTCGGTCGCCTACATCATGGTGTAATAAGTATTTACACCATGCCTACATGACTAGTGTAGACAAATGGGTGAGTCGAGTGATGGGCGAGTAGAACTGTCAGGTCAGCTGGAGGGCGAGTCGAGTGGCTGTCCCGAGGAGACAGCCACTAGGCCGAGCTCCAGTACTCGGTTTCCCCCACCACTCCCTACACCTCCGCTACTCGACTCGCCCAGCTATTCACCCTGTGTAAACAGTCAGTCAACCTGTCAAGCAAGTGGCAGTGACCGTATAACTTATGTTGCCCCACTGCAGACTTTTGCATTTTATATAGTTTTTAATTTTTTAAGAATGAACTGGTCAGAGGACGAAACTGTTAAATTTGTGGAATTGTATAGGGAAAGTGTGTGTTTGTGGAACGTTGCTAGTTCTTTGTACAAAGTTAAAAATTTGCACCAAAACCTATTGAAGGTTGATGACATGAAAAAGGATGTAGCGTCACACACTTTTGGGATGAATTTTGATATTGCTGCCTTTCAACCCTGAACATATGTTGAAGATATCTAAAGCTGTTTCCAGTAGCCATGAAAGACAAATTTATTTCTAATTTTAACTTCGCAGTTAAAGAGTCTCTCATCTGGGTGTCATTTTTAGAAACTTTTTGACTAATTCTAATGGAGATTCGAAATTCTCTGGAGTTAATCTAAGAAAAGATGAATCCTGTGTATCTTCAACTACCAACTCAAATAGTAAGAAAACAGATGCCCCACGAGTATTTCTTCTCTGAATCCACACTCTCACCCAAATCCTCATCAACCTCTTCTAACAAGTCATACACTCTTTTTATACATTTTCTAAGAGCTTCTCTGTGCTCAACATGGGCCATTTAACAACTGGGTACTCGCCCAAAAAGCAGTTGATTTTAATCTGCTGTGTGAACTAGCTGTTCTAAAACCGAGCGAGTAGAACTTGACCGCAAACTCGGCCTAGCTAGCTCGCCCGCCAACTCGCCTTCTAGCTCGACTAATGTAAACCAGGCTTAACTACTAACTCCTTTTGCAGTGGAACGTTCGTTGATCGGTGCTGGAACCTGGTGGCAGTGTTTCTGTACTAACTCTTCGTGAAGTAAACCGTTCATTGATATGTGCTGCGGTCTTGTGGCAGTGTTTCTGTACTAACTCTTCGTGAAGTAAACCGTTCATTGATATGTGCTGCGGTCTTGTGGCAGTGTTTCTGTACTAACTCTTCGTGAAGTAAACCGTTCATTGATATGTGCTGCGGTCTTGTGGCAGTGTTTCTGTACTAACTCTTCGTGAAGTAAACCGTTCATTGATATGTGCTGCGGTCTTGTGGCAGTGTTTCTGTACTAACTCTTCGTGAAGTAAACCGTTCATTGATATGTGCTGCGGTCTTGTGGCAGTGTTTCTGTACTAACTCTTCGTGAAGTAAACCGTTCATTGATATGTGCTGCGGTCTTGTGGCAGTGTTTCTGTACTAACTCTTCGTGAAGTAAACCGTTCATTGATATGTGCTGCGGTCTTGTGGCAGTGTTTCTGTACTAACTCTTCGTGAAGTAAACCGTTCATTGATATGTGCTGCGGTCTTGTGGCAGTGTTTCTGTACTAACTCTTCGTGAAGTAAACCGTTCATTGATATGTGCTGCGGTCTTGTGGCAGTGTTTCTGTACTAACTCTTCGTGAAGTAAACCGTTCATTGATATGTGCTGCGGTCTTGTGGCAGTGTTTCTGTACTAACTCTTCGTGAAGTAAACCGTTCATTGATATGTGCTGCGGTCTTGTGGCAGTGTTTCTGTACTAACTCTTCGTGAAGTAAACCGTTCATTGATATGTGCTGCGGTCTTGTGGCAGTGTTTCTGTACTAACTCTTCGTGAAGTAAACCGTTCATTGATATGTGCTGCGGTCTTGTGGCAGTGTTTCTGTACTAACTCTTCGTGAAGTAAACCGTTCATTGATATGTGCTGCGGTCTTGTGGCAGTGTTTCTGTACTAACTCTTCGTGAAGTAAACCGTTCATTGATATGTGCTGCGGTCTTGTGGCAGTGTTTCTGTACTAACTCTTCGTGAAGTAAATCGTTCATTGATATGTGCTGCGGTCTTGTGGCAGTGTTTCTGTACTAACACTTTTTTGAATAGGAATGCTCATTGATTAGAGCACACACAAAATTGTATAATCTGATAGCCCAAATTATGCAATAAATTATATTTATTTGTATTGTCCAGGGTGACACAGATTAAACATCTTAAACACCTGACAAATTATTGTTATTAGTTGTCTTAGTAGCCTTTATCATTTTGAATGAGCATATTAGATACAACGGTGCAGGATTCAACAATATTTTAGTGTGTCTAAGAGGAAGGCTGACCAAGATTACCGTTTTATAGTCTGCCATGACAAGAGCGCTATTCAAGCCCGGTAAATAGTTTGTACTACAGAATCCGCTTACAATATTAAATGTTCCCCCTATGTTATGTTTACACTCAATTTATGTCTGAACAGTCTCAAGTACCTGGTCCATTTGTCCATTTAGCTTAACCCATTCCCTAACTTCACACCTCTTCCGCAGTCTCTGTCTTAACTTACGAGACATAAGGCATCAAATTTTTGGGAACAATGAAACTCAAACCTTGTTTAGACTAGGAACTTAGTCCATTGTTTATTTCTGAATGCACACTACAAAGCGAAATTTCTTACATTACTTTCATCAGCTGTACTACTCATTATAACATTTTTATATAGTAAAATATATTTCATAATTCCTGAACTTAGCTTGTTGTTTTATTCAATTTTTACTTCTCCTCCAGATGAGTTAAAACCGATTCTTTAAGAGAACTGATAAGAAAAAGAACAATATCGTAGGTTATTTAGTTAAACAGAAAATGAAAACTAAATCGCTAAACAAACTGAAATAATGTTTTTTTATGTAATTTAGTTTTACTGAGACTTTAAAAACATAGATTTAAATTACAAAGTAAAACCTCTATTACATAATCATTTAGAAATTTCCAAAACATTTTGAAAGTGTACCATTCAGAAAGCACTCACATATTAATACTTACACACTAAAATATAAATAACACCATAACAAGCAAAAATCACTTGTTGATCCTTGTAAAGGCATCTTGTAAGCTAACAATCAAAGTAAATCAAAGTTTTAATTTCTTTTTACACTAAATTAGGTAAACCTATTTTTAATCAAACTAGTATTTTTGAATAATACCACTGGGTTCTGTACAGGAAGAAAATGTTAATATCAATCTAATTTCTTCAATGTAATAAAAAAAAGAATGCCTTTTTATTGGTTTATTATTATTAATGCAAGTTTATTTTTTTAATTGAAATATCCTTCCTATGTGAAAATTTAAACAACGATCACAAATAGTCAAATATAAAAAACAGCCATTTTACATACAAAACAAACATACATGTATCTGCAAGGAATAGAATAATATTTAAACACTGTTCCCATTTCATTTGAAGTAAAACCAACTGCATGTAAATGTAAAGTACTCTACTTTCTGATATAATTAATAACAAAGGAATTTACTGTTTTTAAGTAGATATCTTTACAACATTAAAGTTTTTTGATATTTTCAATTGCAATGTATGAACTCTTGATAGTTTCATAAAGTGAACTGTTGGCTAACAAAATGAATTTACAAATGTTTTTTTTATAGATAAGTGATAAAAATGTTTTCTATGAATCATATCAAGAAAAACCCAATAATCATAGTCAAAAAATAAAACCATAGATTATTTTATTTAGTAAAGAGGTTGGATTTTACTTTAATGAGTGTAATCATAAGATAGCTTCATTTCTAAAAGTTAAATAAACCAAAAACCCATTTCTACAATACCAATTTTGGAGAAACTGCTAATTTTTAAATTCTAAGCTAAAAGAGGAACCATAAAGAAAGAGTTGCTACTTTTTGGTCAAAGTTGAATGGTAACTAAGAGGAAATCTTATTATGTAGAGTATTTATTATTAAATATTTAGCCATAAGATTGAGATGATAATTTTTGGCAAAACTATAAAATCCTAGAGTAAAAAATAGTTAACCTAAATCTATTCCATCTTTCTCACTGAATTTCTCACACGAAAAATACGCTTCCAAATCCATCAATTACCAAGGCTAAGCTAGCAGTTTTTACAATATTTAACTTTATATTGGAATATAGTATTACATTATTAAAATGATCTACAGAGAAAATTCTATGTTTCTGAATTAATCAAGCAGAAAGCTTAGATGTTTTTGGGCTTAAACAAAACTAGAAATAATATACACTATACATAATAAATAATAAAGCAATAGCAAATATATGTGGTACCCTTTGACAAAAAGTTCACAAGTCAAACATATTTTGTCAATTGAAATAAAAATATATTATTTTAAAATATTGTAATTGGTACTTTTATTGATGTTTTGTACCAAACTATTAAAAAAGATAGTGTATTGCTTCAGTGGTTTATATTTCTATAACAAATAATGACTACTGCATAAACAAATATTTTGATAAAGTTATCAAAATTAACTAAATTTACAGTATTGTTTTTTTGTATTACGTACCTTAACAAAACCGAACCCAATAACTATCATACACAAATTGAAAACACCTAAATCATCAACAGGAACCACCTTAAACAAATAAATACAAGTGCACAGTATGAAAGGTGATTGATTAGTCAAAGTCTAAATATCTCACGGACTAAGAGTAGAAAAGTTGCGCTGTTAATTCAGAAACAAACGCGGTATCATCAACATACGACGGGAATAGTTCGACCGAGCAACAAAAGCACCATGAGGAAGCGACCGTAGACGTAAATGCTGGCGGAAAGTGACGACGTGAAGCGGTGAGAGGAGACATTGTGCACGACGGTGAGTGTGGTGAGTTTAGAAGAGGCGAGCTCGACGCTTGAGTTCGTTCCGCTTCCACTGCGGCAGTCGGTAGAACTCGGAGCGAGCGCACTGGAACAACGTCTCGAACTCTGCTTCCGACAGGTGGCGCTGAAACAAACCGTTCAACTCATTCATGTTGGCTCAACTCAGCTGAAATGGGTTTTTAGTAAAAGAAAATTTTAATGGTTACACCTAAAACACAGTTTGTATTGAATACAGGAAAAAGTGAAGAGAGTCGAAATCTAAGTTCACTTGCATTGAGCTAGTTTTGTTGTTTCAATTTGGTTGATGAAGTAACTGAATTTACAAATTCCTCTGGTTATGCTAATAATCCTTAGAGTCAAGAAAGAAAATTGAGAACAATAAAATTAAGGGAAAATTGGGTATTGTTAGGGGACTAGTGCCTTCCTCTGTTCAAGCTATTTCGCCATTGGACGGTGCAGAACAACCGAAGTGGTTACCTCTAGGTTACACCTGTCCACATCGGCCGGCAGTCGGTAGTTGGTGATCATGAGTAGATGGTAGGGGTAGATCTTGGGTGGCTCGGAGGACTGGGGGGCTGACATGTTGGGCAGTGAGCGTCGTAGGTGTGGACTGTATGACGGCACATAGCCGAGGCACCCCGTGTATGTCGATGACGTTTGTAGTTCAGGACCCTAGGCAACACAAGTCACATATTCAATTGTTGCTATTACATAGGATTTTCTCCCACACCCCAAAGCACAAAGTTAATTGAAAATTTGTATTCCAAACCTTTTTATGTGAAATATAACTTTGAAAAGGGTCAAAGGAAAAATCAGGCAATAATGACCTTAAATTAGTTTATACTCCTCAAATAATGTTTTTAAACATGTATAAATTTTAGCACAAAAAAATACAGAACAAAATGAATTTACACTCTAATTTTTATAATATTAAAGAAACATGCATTCTTTGGGGGGGAGGGAGGGCCAAAGGCTTTTAAATTACGTGTTACCAATAAATTTTGTTAACCTTGAAAATCATCATGCTTTCTGTTTTCTAAAACTAAAGGATTTACAATTTTAGCATAAAAATTATTTACTTAAAGTCGTAAATATAAAATTGACAGCCATTTTTGTATGCTTAAATTCATTTTTGTTTGAGGCCACCATTTTTTATGCCCTTTAAACAATATGCAAAACAATTTGTCAAATTTAAAAGTTACAGTGGAACAAATGTTTTCACTCAGAGAAAGTAAACTCTTTCAGAACAATTCTGCTTTTAGAAGTGATTTTAGACTACACGATGAGCAATGAGTTTTAGATTTTATTGATGAGCAACTACATAACATTTTCTGATTGTTTCTTTCTTTTTTTAAATTGTGGAGGGCTTAAAAAAGCTTCTTTGGGTTACCTAGTTTTAGTTACACATATCCTTTTCAATTTTCACATTTGAATAAATGCTAACACAATGAAGTTTTAAACAATTAGTACATTCAGTAAATTGAAAATATGAAATAAAGAAAAGAGGAGAAGTAACACAAGAAAATAATCACAAAGCACTGAATGCAGAGACAGACTCAGTTGAAACCTTACAGTCGAGATTATTATTAGTAGTAGAGAATCAATAATGTCATTTAGCAACAACACTAGAGGTCCTGTTATGGAGCTCTCATTTGCAATCTATCATTCCAAGAACACAATTTTCATAATTTACAGCCTTTATATGTTAGTAAGAAACCCCAAACCTGTTATTGACTCATTGTTTATACTAAATCAACAAAAAAAGTTAAGGTAAATGAAATGAAATTTATTTCAATTCAAAAACGAAGATATGGAATTGCAAGAGTATGCTGAAATTGAATAGTTATTTTTTCTGATTGAGATATGGTACAATGAAATGTTATTTACATTATGACAATGGGTTTGGATAGGATTAAAATATATGAAATGGGCTTCAAACTTGTTGTTCAAATAACATTGTACAACTAAAAGTGTTTAACTGTTCAAAATTGGCTAACTTTAAAATCAATTGTTTATTCGGAATACATTGAATTAGGCTGCTTTCATTTTGGTATAAATATCTCAAGACAGAATTCTCAGTCAACAAAACCTATAAGTATAGTCAGTAAAGTAAATTGACACCAGTCTGCTACACTTTAAACAATAGTTGCAACAAACTAAAATTAACATTTTCAACCCGAGAATTGAATTAGTTACACGAGCCAAGTAACTTGGGTTAGCCTACAAGACAAGACAGGGAGGAGAGTCGAGCGAGTGTCTACTGTAGAGTACGTACCAGATGTCCTCGGTCCACCTCGCAGATAGACCCGCCGGAAACTGTGGAGGGAGAACAACGGGTGAGACAAGCGTGAACAATGCTACAAGCTAAGCGGCGAGGCAAATATGGCTGCCACGTCGTACACTGCGGTCACACTCGGCCAGCTACTGTATTCTTCAATGTTACTTGAATCAAGTTAAAATTCACATTTTGTCATGTTTAACAAGGAGAAATTAGCTCTACCAGTCAAATATATGAGAGTATAGCAATCAACTCCAAATTCACCTGATGCTACAGCCTATTCACTTAATATGTTACATTACATAGTCAATGGTGATTGTGAGGATCTTATTTGTGCCAACGGACTTCATAAGTCTGGAATCTCTCTCGTGTGCTCTACCAACCCACCATTGTAATCATAAGCATTATTCAAGATTCAAATGAAAATAGTAGTCTTGATAATTTTTAATTTGAGCTACCTACCTTTTATGATGCAGTATAAGAGATGGTTGAAACCGTCTCTGATATATTACTACGGCAACTCAAGTGTGAGTTTCACCTCGACAAACAGCCTGGTGGTTTAGTGGTTATAGTGTGGACAGCTGGCTGTCCGTATTAGTGCAATGCTGAGCATTGGATCATTCAGTGCGGGGGCCACAATGACCGCTGAGGATCACTGAAGAAAATGGCTCATCAAATCAGTGATCTTTTGAGCTTAGGGCTGATTCAATGATTGGTAATGCTACCAGAGCTGAAATTTTGCTTACAGGGGACTGAAACCCATACAGGAGCTTTTATGAAAATTTAAAAATAAAATGATTAATAAAAATACTGAAATTACTCAAAAAGTGGGGACAACCAAAATTGTTAATTTTTTTTACTTAATACTCCAGTCATTATGGGGCTATGCAGCCTATGAAAATAGTTCATCAAAGTGCTAAATCATATTCCATTTAAGATAATCCAACATTCTCTTAATTTTATTGATTAGGTATTTTGATATTTTAAAATTGTCTTAAGCAGCAGGCTCCTGGGAATGCCCGGAACTTCGGATTATGACTAGTGTAGTCCTGATAGTACTATAGAGAAAAATCTTTTTAAGGATCAAAACTTAACAAATCATAGTAAACTCAAACAACCCTCCCCTCTAAATATTGAAAGATATTTACGTTCAGTATTGTCAAAATTTAAAAACTATTTGAAAGCTCACAGTGTATTTCCTACCGATTTTTACTAAAGGAAAAAATAAATTGGTGAACTCCTGAAAAACATTTCTTGGGTACAACCTTAGTTACAAACCGTAGAGTTGTTGTGTGGTGACGTTTCACTTAGAGGTTACTATCATTGTCCAACTGTTGCCAATGGTAGAAGAACATCAAACCCACCAAAAAGGAGTTATTGAAGAGGCTTTTGAGGTTTGAAGGTACTACTCAATTCAAGTAACATTCAAGAATACATACTGCCATTGTGTTCAACGCTTATGACAATATATGAAGGTCATGCCGTTTTATTATGTCAGGCGATTAGTAGTTGTAATGAGTATTTACACTCTGTCATGCGATCAATTGTCTTTCAATAGTAGAAACGAACAAGTGAAAGAACATGTGTTGCTTAACTGGACAACTTTCATCGTTTTACAAATTGTGTATTATTTGTACAATAAACTGTGTTCAAAAAATTTATTTCTACCTTTAATCAAAAACTGTGTAGGGTTTGTGAGACGTTTTGAAAAGTTGTACTTGTAATCTTAATACGTAGCCTTGAGCGGCCAGAGTCATAACTATATTCTAGGCTTCCGGTATCATACCGTGTCATAAAACTGATAAAACTAACTTAATGTTAGTTTTAGTAACTTTACAAGCGTTCAGTAATTTTTGACAACCATATTTGCCTCTTCAAGGTGTACATTTAAAACATCAATTTACCACCTATTCTCATGAATAACCAACTATTCTAGTCACACAGGTTCTATTTAACACTTTTGAGAGGTGAATAATGTACTGGAACCAGTTTACATGTTGATAACTAGCTATAAATTGATTACTACTCCTAATCCTCACTACAACTTGTTATATCACTCTTAATAAAGTTTCTATAAAGTATAAACTAAGGAATTCGCTAGACTTGACATTTTACAGGTAAGTGTTGTCAATTGAAAATGATGCCATTTTTATGGCACTAGCACTACACCAATTTTATTGAGGTTGTACATTAGAAAGTGTAGTTTAATTGATTTGATGTATGTTTCTCTTAAGTATCAAATGTTATTAATCAAAATGAGATGTGCTATAAGCATTAATGAAGCTGAATAGAAAATTGTACCGGTAAATGCAAATTAGTTTTAACTTTTAACTATTTCAAATTGTTATTTTGCTATGCTATAAAAATAAAAAGCACTGTACAGTTAAAATCTAAATTTAAAAATTTAAGACAAACAGGATTTAAAAGTATTAAATGTTACAATTTTAAACCATCACCAATCTTTTTCAGTATTAGTAAAATTTGCAAGCTACAAGCTGTTAATAACTAAAGGCTGCAAATTTTTGACTGAACTCAAAAATATAATTATTTAATTTTTACTTCGGTTTCTTTCTATAAAAAAAGGTGCGAGGCAAGAAAACATGTGTTGTTAGGCTCATTCCTCAACTGTCGAGAAGTAAAATAAAAACCTAAGCAAGAAGTTTAGAGCAGTGCTTCACTATCACAAGTTTTAACTCTATTGGGTATGAAAACCAGAAAATCAAACAATATCTGTTGAAGTTGTTAGTTGAGTAAGAGTTTACAATGCACGTGTGTTTTGCAACAAGAGCAAAGTAATTTCCGATCCAGGTTTAAACGGAGGAAAACAGCTTCACCGTAATGGCAAAAGTGTGTCAAGTGACTTTCAGCAATATTCCTTATTTCTTTAGTGGTTTTGCACTTTCTAATAAGTGAATAACTTATCAGACAATATTTGTGATTTCCTGATTTTCAACTACAGTACATCTATGTCTAAGATATTCAACTCTCAAATATACTTACTGTCAGATTTGCCACTACTAAAATCTGTACTGTGAGTTTTCTCTCCTAGACCACTGAAGCTAAAATCACCCTGTCGAAAGCAGAAATTAAAATCAGATTAAGGTACAACGTTGATAAATTGTTTAAGAACTTCCAAAAAAAGTCACAATAATACAGGGTGACACACGGGAAACGGACGAATTTTAATCAGCAGTTACATTGTTGTCTGTTTTCGTAGAGATTTCTAGGTTATATCATTGAAAAGAGTATTTCATAGCATTTTAGTAACAATGGTTCAATGGACTATGGAACATCGAGTTTTCCCATATGATGCTTATGTTAAAATAACAACTCAACGACTAAAACACAGCGTTTGTGTTCGTCATTTTGACATCCATCGAATTAACCGTACCGAACCGTAACACGTTCTTGAGATGGGTAAATTTGTTCAATTCAAAAGGAAATATAATAAAAACAAAACTTTCAAGCCCTGCAAGATCTGCTAGGGCACCTCAAAACATCGCTAGGATGAGAATGGCAGTCACCCCAGTCGGTTTCTCGGTCGAATTGATTGGACCGTATTTTTTTTTTCGAGGAAAGTGGTGTGTTACCATCATGGTAAACTCCACATGTTGAACATATTTCCCAGATTAGAACTCTGTAGGCAATAATGAAAATAAGAACTTCCAACATCCTGGTGCTCTGCTTCAATGGTTACTGTCAGGAACATGTTTCCAGGACTGCTGGTTTCACGTTTGGTCACTTACCCTGGCCACCAAGGTCCCGGTTTGTCTTACTGTGACTTCTTTCTGTGGGGATATTTGAAAAAGCGTTTCTACTCTCACAAACCCGAACTCAGCAGACCTCAAACAATCAATGAGGCAGGAGATATAGTCGATTCAATCAAACATGTTGACCCAGTGGCGGATATTTTACCAAAACAATGAACAAATGTATTGGGCACCATGAGTGGCGTTATTTTAAAACAATTAGTAATTTATAAAATGCTAAGTCCTAGTCTTTATATCTGTACAAGTAAAATTGATTGATTGATTGATTGATTGGTTTATCTTTTAAAATGACTTTGTACTATTCATTTTAAAAACGTCCGTTTCCCGTGTGTCACCCTGTATGTCACAATAATAGTCACACATTCCTCTTGTTATATTTTAAAATAATAAGACATGTTTTGTTATAAGTGAACTAAATCAATTTAGCAATAGATGGCTGCACAATCAACAATGTTTTTCTAAAGGTTGCATTTTAACAGATGTTTAGCAATTAAAATATAAAACCAGCATTTAGAAAAGTGTATGAAAGATGTTAGCAAATATGATTGATTACTCATCACTAAATAGATTATAACAACTTAACTTGAAAGGGTAAGAGCTGCTGGTTTACTGACCTCACCTATTTCTATAAAATTCTGATTTAATTAACAAATAAGTTTTCATAGGATTCTTATCCTTTCAGAGGATGGTTTTGTTTCAAATTTACAACTGGTTGGCTGGAATGTAAACATAGGGGTAGACCGTTTACTTCTAAACAAGTACTAAGTAAAAGTCAAAAGTTTGTGTCAAAGGCAATAGTTCTATGTAGGGGTGGGCGGGTTGAAATTTCAACAGGCGGAAGCGGCGAGAATTTCTTTTTCCTGCTTGAGTTTCGGGAAATTTTCGAGCGGGAAATATCAAAGAAAAATATGACATTGCAGTAAAACTTACAAAAATAAAATGTTTAAATATTTTTGACTAGGAGTTGATAAACTAGTCATGGCATAGGTGGAAAAATTGTTTTAATCAAATATTGCCAAAAGTATTTTTTTAACACAGTGACCCCCCTCTACTTGCTATTGCAACTATTGATTTAAGTGACTAGTATATACTCGAAGTGAATCTAAGACACACCCATAATTTTCCCCTAAATTTACCTGTTCTCGGTTCTGAGAAAAATTCGGTTCCCGGTTCTCGGTTCCGGTTCCGTTCGCGGCGATCTCTTGACTCCGCTAGCGCCAGCGGTGAAATCGATACCATTCGGCGGCGATCTCTTGACTCCGCTTCGGTGAATTCACAACCGATACCGTTAGCGGCGATCTCCGACTCGTTGAATTCACGACCGATACGGCGATCTCTTGACTTGGCCAGCGGTGAAATCGATTTCGATACCGTTGGCGTCTCCGACTTGCGGTGAATTCACGACTTCGATATCGTTAGCGGCGATCTCTTGACTCCTGCGCCAGCGGTGAAATGACCGATACCGTTGCGGCTATCTCTTGACTCCCCGCGTCCGTGGTGAAATCGCGACTTTGATACGTTCACGGCAAATTACTCGACCAAATTTGAGCTTTACCGATCAGGTCGAGTCGAGTTGATGGCGGTAAATACTCAACTTCGGACTCAATACATCGGTACTTCGCGCACACTAACCCCAATGTGTTATTTAGCTATCGGGGCGGTTCGGAACCGACTTTGTCAATTTTCGGTTCTCGGTTCGGTTCTGTCCGAGAACGGTGGAACCGAACGAGAACCGACTCATCCCTACTAAAACCCATACAATAAAATATACAAAAATTCGAAATAATTCTCGCTCGAAAAATTTCCGTTACTTTCAGGATCCCTTCGGCTACTAAAATTCGAGGAATTCCTGAAGTCACGGGACTTGCCCACCCCTAGTTCTATGGGAGGTGCACACATTTCTAAGGTATTGGGAGGTATGGCCCTTTCACATAAATGATCAAAAATGGAGCTAGAACTTACATATTTTAATATTGGTTGAAATCTATTTTCAGACTCTGAACATGTTCAACACTTAATGTAACTTTGTGGGGGAAGAGTGACTGGTAATTTATAGTTCCAAGGTTTATAAACGATTCTCAAAGTAATCCTTGCTTTCTTTTTTATCAATAGCTAATTGCTTTACACCTGTCACTGGACTTTTCCAACTCTTTGGATCCTCAAAAATGAACTTGTTTTGCCATTTTAACCTATCTTGCAGTTTTGTTGTGAAACTCCCTCTGGTTAGCAAGTACCAGTACATCTGTAGATGTAAGACAGAGATGAGTGTAAAGACTTACAGGGGTGCCGCTGCCGGCGGTAGAACTGAACGTGTGAGACCGGGGCGCCAGGCCGTACCCGGGCTTGGGGACATGCCTGAGCGCACTCACCACTGTGAACATACAACTTGACACATCAACCTGCAAACTTGTGTAACTTGTGCCATCTATATGTTACTTGCACTTACCTGATTGTGTGAGTGAGTGTTCCCCCGTCAGACTGTGTCTATTGAATGAGCGCTTTTAATTATCAAATTAAGGTACATTCAAAATTTCAAAGGTAACATTCCTGTGCTCGATGCAACTTGACATGACAGCAAGAGGAAGAAGCTGTGCGTTGTTAAGTTTTATACAAGAAATATTTGTCTGCCGAGGATAGTGAATAGTTCACGTTACAATAGACTATTTTTTAATTATGGACTAAAACTTTTAAAAATTCAAACTATTTAGTGAAGGATTTATCGGAACAGCCTTTAATTTTGAATGACAAAACTCTAATTCTGTGTGCCCATAGTTTGATTGTAGCTTCATGGTTCAGATAACTACTCATCAATGTGAATGAGAGATAAATTCCAAATGACTTTGGTTACAACTGTTATTATTAACAGCTTTTCAGCTCGTAACCGTAAAAGTAACATAGGCTACCACAAACTTTAAAAAATGACGATAAATAAAAGTTTTTTTTAAATAAAATTTGTTATTACTAAAGTAGTTTTAATTTAAATTAGCCAGTTTTAAAGCACCTGAGGGCTTCCAACTGCTCAGTTAAAACAAAAAATTTAAAATCCAATACGACTGATAAAAACAACCAAAAATAAGGACTTAACAACACAAGATTCTACCGAAGTCACAAGTTTGATGGAGGAACACTCTGGCAGTTCTCTGGAGCGGAGTGAGTGTTACACACACTTGTGGCTAGTACTTACAGAGTGGAAGCGGGCCGAGGCCGGCAGAGTAGAGGACTTGAGTCCGTAGCCAGGCCGTGGCGCTGCGTGCAGAGACGACACCACTGACAACAACACAACATGCACTGTTACTACACAAGCCGCAAGCCACACTTACCGGAGAAATAAATCAAACGGGGTTGTAACAAACAATTGTTTACTTTAAGTCACCAATTTCAAATTTGCCTGTATCGTATTTTATGTTCACACACTGTCTTGTGACTAGAAAATGACAAAAAATGTTATACTGTAATTAGTTTAGAACATTTCAAGCATGATTATAATGAACTTAATATTTATGAGATTTGTCTACTAATCAGAGGAATTTACATAGAATTTAATTAATTGTTTAATAAAGGTTTAGTCTCAGGTTGACTCCAGTGAAATTTGGAAATATTAGCATCTATTTTGATACAGCATTAAATTGAAAAGTGCGTTTTTTATCTGTGGGCTAGGTGTTCTAAATCAAATATTTCAAGGTAACAAATATAAAAACACTACACAATAAAATAAATTTTTACATTTATTACAAAAGTTCTAAAACACTCATATCAACAAAATGTATGCAAAAGTAAAATAACAATAAGCTATAGTAACCATGAAATATGTATAGTTGTATACTCTATAAAACGCCATGGTACACAAATTCAACAATATAAAGAAAACTCACAATTTCTATAAAGTACAAATTAACAGAAAAAGCAGACAACAAAAAAGTTTTTGAACTGAATTGTGATAAGCAGCATGTAAGTTACGAGACAAAAGCTTAGTGATGATCAACGTAAGTTCAAACTTACCTTGTTTAGAATTTTGATTTCTACCAGAAATTGGCAAGTCGTAATTAAATATAACATAAATTACAAACAAATCTTTAAAAAGCACATTAAGAAAACAGTAATTGAAGCAACCACTGGTCCACTTATTAATGCAGAACTAAATGTACACACCTCTTAAGTTGTAGTAGTTTTGGAAAATACATCATGATTTATCTAAACCACATTTAATAAGTTGATTTTGCCAGCTCATTGTTTTTCAATATTTTTAATCGTGCAAATACATACTAGTTAAGAGATGTGAAGGAAAATCTAAGAAGTTCTGAAGGAAATAGCAACAATTATTAAAACTTACAATGGTATTGGAAGTTACAATACCAATATTATTTTATTCATATTTTGGTGCCACAATTGGTTGTTTAAAAATAGCTAGCCTATCGAAAATTATTATATTTGTGGACAAATTTTCTCCTTTACAAGTTTTGAATACATTTTTTTTTTGTAAACACATTTTGATACTGTTCTTAGACAACTTTAACATTAGCAAAAGAATAGCCATTACAGGGTGTCCAGCAATCAAGAAAAATTTTATTCTGGTATATTTCCCGCATTTTCCCGGACAAATGTTGCCGATTTCCCAGTTTTGGGGTACAAAACTATTCGGATTAAATTCACATTTAAGTTGACAAAAACTATTGAAATACTATCTTAAGAGAGTCATAGTTACTCTCACCCAGGTTCGGGATGTAAAGGGTTATTTGTGGAAGACGGCAGTGATCTCTGGTAACCTGTTAGCGTCCGTGACAAAATGACGACTTTCGATGCCGTTCGCAACAATTTAAAGATCCTGTTAGCATCTGCGTTGAAATCACAACTTTCGGAGCTGTCTTCTCAAAACTTTCCATTTTAGGAATGGAATTCCTGTATAATTTCCGGTTTTCCCAGAATACCCTTCATTAGCTATATCAGCGAAAATGACTTTTTTTGATACTGGCATAGGAAACAGGTAAATTTCCCACAAATGAAGGGTTTGAATTCCATTGCTAGTGTTACAGTTGTCTAACCACAGTAGCTGCTTATTTCACTTATATGTCCAACTGATTGACTGAACGTGACTCACCGTTGTAGCTTGGAATGGCACCGACCGATCGACCCATGGATGACCGGTAACTGGAACTCCTGTCAAACTCCTCTTCTTCCCACGGCCTAGGAGCGTCTAGGTTACGTGAAGGTGCTGAAAAACAGGAAAACAAGGGTCAGATTTATTCTGAAGTGTCGAATGATATACAGGGTGAGTTTTAAATGTCCCCCCGACATAGCTTATGAAAAAGGAAATATTTTTTAATACCCTTTGGGGAATGTTTTTATAGGATTCTGAGATTTGTTTTGACGTACTTTGCGTCACACCCACCCCCCCTTGTGACACTTCAAAAGAAAGAGAATTTGAACACAAATTCAACGACGCAAAGAAATTTTGCAAAGAAAGTGCATGCTTTGCACCAAATTGGCCCAGGTTTAACTTTTGGCGCTGCACTTATAACACAATGGCCATTCACCATAGTTTGAAAGTCATGTTAAACCGTTGGACTATTAATTAACGACCCAGTCTGGGTGACAGTCTGCCTTAGTTTGAAACAATACTACACCTCATCATCCATCAAAACACTCATAACATTCACCATTCATCAAAGCTTCAACTTAAAATAAGTACTCTCAGAATGATAGGTGCCTCAATTATTCATAGTATCAAAGTATTTTTCTTCCAATCATTCAGACTTTTAAATGACTTTCTTAAAGTCCTTTCTTTTATATTAAGAGATACTTTGGGTTTTGACAATGCTGTATCAAGTGACCTAGAGCGTGTTTTGAATAGCGAGGCACTCTAACCCGCCATCTTGCGCAAGTTAACAGTGACATTTGAGTTTCAATTTTATTTGTATGACACAGTCAATTTCTTCGGGGTCAATGACACAGAGGATGGTAATGGTGGAGGATGGTAGTGATATCTCAGGGCAAAGTTTACCTGCAAGCGTTGACAGGCGACTGGTATCTCAACTTGTAGACCGGTTCTTTGCTAGCGTTGGGTGTCCGAGACGCATTCCTCGGATCCATATGTTCTCTCTTGTACTGTCTCAACTTCTCACGTTCTCTTACGTTCTGTAGAAACACTTTCCCAATGCCTGACGCAATCTTGCTCAGCTCCTGCTCTTCTTTCTGTAACATCAGAGGCACAGTCATGAATGTGTTGGGTTAGCAGGCTGGGGTCTGGAAGTTATTGTACAAAATGTATGACTTTACCTGACAGAATTGTCGAAAATCTGAACTAAATGCCAAAATGAATAAGATATTAGCAATAACTGAACCTTGGAATTGCCACAAATTCTATCACAAACAGAAAGACTACAGTGCTGCTGATGCTGTCAGGAAATTTGATATTGATGCAGAAGCTATTTTCAACTTAATAATATTATTCCAATACATTAATTTTGCCAAAGAAGATATTGGCTTGGAGGCTATCTTGGTCCCACAGACTGCTGTGCACTATCAAGTGTATTGTAAAACAATTTCTAAATGTTTCCTGACCAAAACCATTACCTCTGAAAAGTATCTTAGCTGTCTCCTCCTACTTCAAGAAATGTCCTTGAATGCACCAGTGTTCCAGGCTTGCTACTCTTTGGACATACACAGTAAGGCTATGCTACTTAGATCCATTAATAAATGCATATTTGTGAATCTTGATTTGCCATACCAAGTTTTAAATGAGCTTTTCTTTGTTATTATCAACAAAAAAAGTATAAAAAGTATAAACACTTTTTTCAATAAAGACCTGGTATTTTTATTCAGATTCATAAAAATATGAAAACGTATGTATATTGCTGTGGGTTACCTTCAGTTTCCTCTCTCTGAACTCCTGTTCCTTTTCTCCGTCTATGGTGTCCTCATCGTCTGACACTGGCACTCCCTTGTACGAGTCTGACCACCTTCTTCTTCTCTCTGAAACCATATGTTCAATTGTTCGAGTACTTTCTTATAGAAACACTTCGTTACACACTTGAAGGAAATTAGGTCAAGGCTACCTAGAGAGAGAAATAGTCCTTGTTTCGCATAATTCTCTAAAAACCAGGTGTTTTAGTGAGTTTAGAAAATATATTTCCCTGAAAGGAAGACATAATTGCAAGAAAATTGAAAGATAATAACCCCAGACCCATTTGTATTTGGGGAAGGGCAATAACTTTACTTGGAACTTCAAAGTAATAGTAATATATTTATATAAGTAGTATATTTAAAAATTGAAAAGATATCTATACTCGTGAATAAAATAAAAAGCTACTCGACTCAGTCTGAAAAATAACTCCTCTCACATATTACCTGACGTAATATCTATTAAAGAAAACTTTACAATGACACATATTTAAACCTGTTATCTACTTTGCTCACTAAATTAATAGAACGATAAGAATTGAGTGGGTTGATAGATAAGCTTTACTGGCAGTGATTACTATCTGTTATTACTTTTAACAAATATACTTAGTGTAATTTCTAAACTTTTTGAAGTGGTAGTATGTAGATAATTATAATATATAAATATGTTTTAATAAATACAGTAGAGTCTCGATAATTGAGCCTCGGTAATCGAGCCTTGTAATCGAGGTACTCAAAAAAATTATTATTGTACTGTACTCAAACGTTTTTATGAGTTGATAGCCTTCAATTTATGCATATTTGTTAGCTGTTTACAAGACAGCTGTTTGAGTAAGTACAGTACAATATTGATTTTTCTGAGTCAACTAATGGAACCGGTCTCCGTTCTTCACTAATAATAGATGATACAGTGTTCTTCCTGTCACTGTCTCGGTATCCAGTCTAGCCAGTACATATTTGTATCGTAACAACGGGCGACCTCCAGCGATAGATGCTACTCAGGCGATGGTGACATGACTGCCAAGAAGCGATGCACAAATTTAAAACAAAAACTTTGGACTCTTTTTTGCAAGTTGTAAATAGGTTATTTAAAGTCATGTACTGTAACGATTTATCTTTATTATGTACGTGCATGTAATACTTATATAAATTAAATATGACTTATTAATACATTGAAAACTCTTTCTGTCTCTGTTTTCCGTGTGAAGTTTCAAATCCGGTACCATCAGCCCCAATTACCTCGGATTATCGAGACTCTACTGTACATTAATTTTAAAACATTCACTGAAATTGTGTTTTTTCACTAGTTTTACAGAAACTGTTATACTTGTATTTTATTTTTATGTTTGTTATTTTAAGGTATTGGCGAATTTGCTAGAGAGATTTGTTTTTAATTGCAAGTTTTTTGTCTAAATATATGTCAGATGTTTAAATTGTTTTCTTAGGGCATTTCCTTGTTCCACTATTACGCTTAAAATCTATCCAAAATCTGATGCAAAGTCCCTTCACACATGCTAGTAATCCAGAAAGCGATCCCCACCTGGGAGTCCCACAAAGGGCTTTAGATCTTGTTGAAGATGATTCAAAATGTTTTACACATAGTGTACAAAATATAGTTTACAGAGACAAAAACTGTTCACACGTCAGGGATGTGGTCTTTTACAAATTTATATCTTAGGATTTCAAAAGAGAGGCAAGGTTATTTTTTAATACAAAGGTCGGTGAAAATAAAAAAGAGAGTCAAACCACAACATCTCTTTGGATTCGCTGTCAAAATTTTAGTACATACCTGGGTCTGTGTAAGGGTACGGCGGGCCGGGGAAGTCGTCACGCTCTATCTTGGGAGCCTCGCCAGGCTCGGGCGGGTGTGCCGCAGGGAAGTGTGCCAACTCTATTGGCTCCTCGTTGTTCATGTGAGGGGAGCGAGGTCGCGGGGTCTCTGAGCGGATAGAGTCTACTAGCACCTTCATGCCTGAGCGAGAGCTGCAACTGCGCAGCGTCGACGCTTTGCTGCTCGCCCGCATTGAGTGCGCCGCTGTTAACAATTTAAATCAAAGTTAATTAGTTTGATGGAATCTTGTGGCATTTAGTTTCTATCAAGAGCTATCAAACAAATATTTTTGAAAGAAATTTGTAAAAATTTAGTAAGTCAACCTGATAAATGAAGGATATTGAACACTAACTAAAACCAATATTTTCCTGCTTATTTTGTGAACTGGAACCTAATATTTCCTTACTTGTAAATCACAAGATCAAATAAAAATATGAATTTTCCATGCTGTATTTTGCCTTATTTTCCTAAAAGCGTAGATAAAATCCTGGTTTACTGGTTTGAGGTATTTGAATAAGTGTGCTGTAGGAGGGCAAAGCAGTTGATGTTTTACCAGCCTATAGGGGACATGTTTATCCAGCCCTTTATATAAGGATGGAACGTAAAACTATGAGTATACTATTGATGTAGCTTAACTGACAAAAGCCAAGCAAAGGCACAAGAGACCTGTTATCAATTTACAGGCTCTTTTCACACGTTTTTAATGGGTTGCCAAAGGAGAAATATTGAGAAGAAGCCACAACTAACACCAGTGACCACCGGCAACTCCAACTTTTGGAGTGCGGACCCTATAAGAGATCCGTCAAGCAGACCTTTTGTCCTTCGTAAAAGGGGAAAAAGATCAACTCACAGGCTGGTCGGTGGAAGTGAGGCGAGGTGGGCGGCTTGTCGTACGGGTCGATGGGTCGCTTGAGGTATCCGTGCGTCGGTTCCTCGGTCAGATAGCTGTACGTGTAGATGCGACTGATGTCCTCCGGGTATGGGTGAGTCTTGTACTCCCTCAGGATCAGACCCGGGCTGCCGCCCGCTGGTACGAGTACTGTGTAACATCCCACGTCAACTTTAGATTGTGTCACTGTGAAGTGTTCCAAACAATATTGGATGTGAACGGAAATCATAAATGCAACAAGAGGCTGTTGACAAAATCTGTAAGGAGTATTTTCATCATTCTTCCGTTAAACAGTTCTAATTTGATAAAAATAAAAATATCAGAGATTTCAGAGTAGTTTTGGAATTTCTTGGGGTTAATTAGCTTGTGTTTTGAAAGCAGTGACTGTGTTTTATAACAGCTTCGGCATGCACAACTTTTCAGAAAACCGAAAATTGATAAGCTTGAGTGTTACAATCATAACTCATAACAGAAGTAAAAAAGATTTAGATATAATCAGTGCTCAAAAGTTTCACCACTTAAAACAGGAAGTACGCTTAAAAATTGTATCTGAGAATCAAATAAGCAATAAAATGTTTATTGTTATTTTTTTAAATTACAAATCTTTTTCCCCTTTGAATAAACCGAAAATGAAATTAACTGAACAGTCTACTTAAAAGAACAACTCAAGACGTTTTCTAAGAGTCAGAATTGTTGCTCATTTCAGGGTTCTGGGTCGGGGTCTTACCATGCTGATGGCATGATAACTCATTTTATTTTTAATAATTTGCTGAAAATATAATGAGATTACAGAAAGAGTATCTAAGCAATTGTTCGCTTTAAACTTAATATCTTTAAAGACGTGCAGAGATAATAATTCTACATAAACTACATGCACAAAAACATCAAATTTACTGGAAGAAACCCTTCAGTCAACATCTCTATTCACAACGTAAAACTGTGATACGGTGACATAAGTTAATTAAATAACTAGAGAAATTTGAAGAAAAAATGTTTGGTCTGAACTGGGACTTGAACCCAGGACTTTTACTTGCCAGGTGATTATGTTGACCGAATAGTGAGAGTCTGGGTTCGAGTCCCGATTCGGTCCAAACATTTTGTCTTCAAATTTCTTTAGTTACAAATTAGCTATTTAGTGTTTATACAAATTAAAATGATCAATTATTAATTAATTTTCACTGAAAAATTATTTAAAATTTACTTATTTTTGCAATATACAATTTTTAAATAGTTCCACATTTAAGCCAAAACCAAATAATGAGGGAGAAAATAAAGAAACATATGACTTATGATTTTAAACTTAAAATTTACATCAGTAAAATAATTCCTGAATATAGTTTTTAGAGGTATTCAAAAGTCTAAAGGTAAACAAAACAAAAAGAAACTGACCTTCCGGTTGAGACTATTGTAGGGGCTACAAAGTGATCCATTCAAGCTGGGAGTGCGGGATCGAATAGAGAACTGTGCAACACAAACTCAAAACAACAAACAAACAAAACAACAACCATGCAGTGCAGTGAGCAGCGCAAACAGACAACATCAAACATCGAGAGAACTACGTTGACACTTTGACCGGTACGCTTGCTACGGTTGGTGATTGCTAACAGATTCGCTAAAACAAAACCAATTTTGTCATGATAACAATAAAATAATAAATACACGTAATGTAACTCACTAAAAATTAGGCTTTATAGCACAGTTTTACTACGTACTGGTCAAAGTGTCAAAACTTGGCAAAATATGTAGTTTATTTGGTAAGGAATACAGCAAACAAGTATAACTACAGTAGAACCGTGTTCATCTGGGACCCAACCCGTTCTAGAAAACGAAAAATCCAGATAATCCAGAGAATAAAGTAAAGATTTGAATAAATCAATACATATGCAAAGAAGTTTTAACTTTTACCCTGTTTCAGATAGCAAACACAAAATAAGTACATTATATCGTAATTTTGGTACATACAATCAAAAATTACAGTTTTCAGCAATAAAAATTTTCTTAAAAACTCAACATTTTTTTATTAATTTATTTCATCCAATCTAGATTAATGAGGTCCAAATAGACAGGGTTCTACAGTATTTAACATGTTGAACAACTACAGAAAAAATTATCCTAAAGTTAAATATGATAGCTACTTCAGTAGTTAGAGAAATTGAAACTAATAAAATTAAAATACAAGATAGCAGAACAGCGCAAACTTAAAGTATTATAAAACATTAAAATATGATACTGGTTCATGATTATTTCATACTAATTTTTATTTCAAAATAAAAGATGTACAAGGGTTTTGAAATTTAAGACCTAGCAAGAGTATTTGATTTGAAGTAAAACAAAATAAAAAGAAGAGTCAATTACTAATCACTAAAATAATAAAGTTATGGAAGAACACAGTAGCATTAAATTACCACAGCTCTTTAACTTGATGATAAAATAAAACAATGCTTAACAGCTGTAAGACTATCCGTATCAAACTTTCATAAATTAGTTTTTCCAATTGGACTTAGTCAATGTTGCACATTTAAATAATTCATATATGCAATATTGTGTGCTGGCCATTCATAAATGTACAATGCGGTGAAATTAATACTTAGAGCGTAAAATCAAACCTAACCGTGAACTTAATCAAACGCCAGTCAGTGCTTGAGGAGTGCTATGTTGTTAAAACAAAGTTATGAATTATGAACTTATGAGGAAGTTGATGACTGAATGATTCTGGGTTCAAAATGCAATTGAATACTTTACATTACAACTACCTAGGATGGTATATGATATTGACATGAATGTCTAATCAAAGCTAAGGGGTCACAGGGGTCTGGTTAAATCCAAATATGTATAAAACCAAAACTGAAAATCCTACTTTGGCGGAAAACCTTGCCGAGCGTGGACTGGCCGACACCAGCGTCTGTGCAAAACCAACAGCTTCAGATTCAAGAATATTTATACAGGTTTAATATGATAAGTGTACTGTACTAGAAAATATGTTTCTTTAAGATATTAATATTGAATAAGTTTTAAAAACTATGATTTACTGTCACATAACTGAAATCCTAGTGTTTTTCAGGTTTTGCTGTATGAACAAAAATATTGCATTGAAAATGTTGAAGAGTTTTCTGATTCTCCTTGGCTCAAATCAAGTGTCTAACTGACGATTTAGGTACTTTTAAATCATCAAAAATGTACTTGTTTACAGGAGTAAAAGTGAGTACAGTAGGACAACTTCCTTGTATCCTTGAATAAACCTGAAGTTTACAAACAAAACTGGACTAGAGAGAGACAAGGGAAGCAAGTGTTTGTTTTGAGTGCTTAAATAAGATGTTATAAATTTTTTTGTAAAGTTGTTATTTTGAATACAGTACTCTCTGTAAAACGTAATATATCATCAGCAAACAGGTTTGAAACTGTGAAAAAAGTGTTGTATCATCAGCAAGTCTTTTAAGTTGATCAGATTGCCCTATGAAATATCTTGCAATGTTAACGTGAAGACTGGTTTTGTACCTGCATCTCGCTGACTCCAGAACTGCTCATACGCTCAAAGTCTCGAGAGTCCTTGCCCTCGCCGTCAGTGTCGGTCGCGTGGCCGTTGACAGAACCGTTGACGGAGCCGTTCAACACCGTGCCGTTCTCGGTAGGCCCTGGCCCACAGCTCGGGTGCCATATCGCTCCACCTGACACAAGCAGGATTAACATGCTGAGTATACTGTGATATCTTCTCCATGCTCAGAAATGATAACATCATCAGAGTTGTAGCTTAGATGTTAATTGGGCGGAACATAATTACACCAAAACAGATCAAATAACACTTGTCAATAATGTGCTGTTTATTGTTTTATGTTACGATTGAATGGCCAGAGAAAAATTCCGCTGTGTCAATTGCAAGCGTGTTGTATTTCGTTTGACAGTAAATATGAAGTTGTCGAGCATAGAGCTAAAGCCATCACTAATTGCCATAAGGATTGATAAGTGAATAACACCTTTAATAAGAAATAATTTCAGTAAAACAATTACTAAATTCTAGGTGAAACCTCCAACAATAATAACCTCTCTTAATGAAATACAGCTCTTCAATTAAGAAAACTATTTTACAAGTGCCTTTTTGTCCATAAATTCTTACCTTGCAAATACATCTCCTCTCCATCTCCGAATGGATTTCCACACTTGGTGCACCTTACGCAAGTCGGGTGGAAGTGGTGGTTGTCTCCAGCCTAGATTGTAATATACACAATATTGTAATAGATGTTGTATGTAATAAAATATAACAGTATATATGTAGTATTTACATTATATCACTCATACCAAAAATAGGCAAAAAAAATTTCTTATTTTTTGCTCTGAATATTTAATGTCTTATTCACTTGTGATCAGAATAAAAATAACATTTCTCTCTAGTACAAGAACCCAACCAATGTCTTAAAATATCCAGCGAATTCTAAGAATTATCTTGAGTAAAAGAATGGTTACTGACCTGTAGCACCTTGCCGGAGATATATCGGCTGCAGAAGGCACACTTGACTCCAAACTGCTTCTGATAATCCTTCTCGCAGTACGGCACACCGTCCCTGAGAAAGCAACAGTGTTAGCAAGCATCAGTTCATTGTGGAAGGGATATCTGCTCATAACTTTCTCTCACCTTCCAAATACTCAAAGAGACTTTGGATTAGATACTTTTTTTAAACCAAAGAGATATGGTTAACAAAAAATATGAATGAAAAATTTACAAATGAAGATCTTGTCTAAAATCTTACTTTTTTTTAGCTCATTTGCTCCCAAAAGTCCCACTGTTAAAACAGTTATACATCTAAGCACAAACAGCATCTTAAGAGGGGGCCGGGCAGGGTGGCGGCAGGTCCAACTCAGAGTACCACTTATAACATGGGATAAAACAACAGACGACGTTTTAAGCTAGTTAATTTACTTAAATGTAAAAACTTGTTCTCTGGAAGAATAGATCTATTGATGATGCTTCCTGTAAGCATTAAAATCTTTACTTTCGTCATCAAATAAACTTTGTACTTCTCAACTAAAATGTAAAAATTCAATTTTTTCATAGATAATAGACAATAGACAGTATTCTTTATTTACATATTCATGGAGAACAGTACATGCGTCAAAATGGTTTTAAGAAAAAATATGTTATACAATGCAATATATGTATTCGTCATTAGTTGCTGTTCTGGAGTGGTAGAGTTCTGTTGGTCAGGAAGTCTTTCTCCGAGTAGAAGGTCTCTCCTGGAGCCACAAAGACAGCTGTCTCTTGAGATGTTGAACCATAAGAACATAGTATTTAAGGTTTAGTATTTAAAATTATATTTTAGAACCAAACTCTATTTTCTCTTTAAATGCTGAGCAGGACTAATTGCTCTGTGCTTCCAGAGGTAAACTTTCCACGTTTTAGTTTGTTAACCTACCAAAAACATCGTTTGCAAATTTTCCCATGTTAAATTCCCTATCCCATTTGAACACCTCTCGGGCTCTATTTGGCCGCCTCTTAAGAGAATCCTCACCAACTTTTGCCTATAGAGGATCTTGACATCAATTACAAACTAACAAGCAACATCTAGACATCCTCTAGGACAGAAAGACAGAGTAGTGGATACTTACTTGCCCATATACTCGCCGTGAAGCACCGCGCTGCACGCTTTGCACTTGAAGCAGTAGATGTGCCATTGTCTGTCCAGGGCGATCAGAGCCTGACCATCCTTCAGCTCTTCCTTGCATCCTGCACACTCTGTAACAGACATGAGCAGAGAGCACACTCAGATCACAGACAACATACACTCTCTTTAGGCGTCCTTTCTTTGTTTAAATGAAGGGCTACTTTGATCACTACATCCACCACCAAAGGTGGATCCCATCTGTGCGCCTCTTCCTTCGTCCTGCTCCTTTCTTGTGGTGCACAATACAGCAACCACTCTTGGGGATGAAATTGACAGCTAACTACGAAACACTTTCCTTATCTTATTCAATATCTGTAGAAGTTCTATTCTCTATGCTCAAATTATTTATGAAATACTTGATAATAGGTATCGCTGAACTGTGACACTCAAGTTTTATTTTTAAAATGTTGGCTCTTATTTACAGTAAAAAATTTGTGTAAAACTAAGGCAAACTAAGGCCGACTTTTCTCCGGATTGGATAGTTTATTAACAGTTTAATGAATAAAGTTATGAAACAACCTCTTAATGTGACAGGATCAGTTTACTATTTCATGAGACACCCCATCCGAACCTTCAACACTAAACCCTTTACATTGTTGAACACTTGCAATAGTACAAGGCGAGAGTAAAAGCCTGGACATTAGAGGTTTTATCATTGTATTGACTTTCTCCACACAAGAAAGCCCACGAAGCTAACTACATGCAATGGTCAGTTACATTTTAGTGACAGCAAACTTTGGCTAAATTACACACAAATTTATTTTTATTTTACAGCAAACAACCACCTCGTCTAATTTAACAACTCATTCTCAGCCAAACATGTACTGTATGCAAAATCAACAAAGTCGCAATTAGAGTGCCCACAGTATGGAACCAGACTAGCCATCATTACAATGAGTCATTATGCAACAATGACATCATTATAGTTAATGACTCTGACTTCCTGCAGTCTACAGAGGAAGGAAGGTTAGATCATTCATTCCCAGGTAAATAGGTCATCAATGTTAACAGGCTGGGATTTAAATACAATCTAAACTGGACCATTCAGTGCTGTAAATGGAAAAAAGGTTTGGCATTTAACTTTTAGGTGGGATTTTGTTTTGAGAGTAAATGCATCCGTTTGAATCCGAATTTGCCATGCAAAATGAGGAGAGATCAAATCTAAAAATAACCTGTATCTAGTTTGAAATTTTTGAATATTTCCCAAACTTGTTGCCGATTCCTGGTTTTAAGGTAGAAAACTGTACCGCAACAATTCACATTTAATTGGACAAAACTGTTGATATACTGTCTAAAGAGAGTCATAGTTACTCCCACCCAGATTCAGCTTGTAATAAGTTATTTGTGGAAGACAGCAGCAATCTCTAGTATTCCGTTAGCATTTGCAACAAAATCACAACTTAACTTAGTATCTGCAACAAAATCACAACTTTTGTTTCCTTTCATGACAACCTGTAGAGGCTAGACTGTGGTGAGCAACCGCAGTTTTGTGGCTGTTTGCAACAATCTCTGGACACCAAAGTTTCTGACTAATGACTGACTAAATGAAATTCCAGCATAACTCCCAACTTGTTCCCGTATATAACAAATTCTCAGTTTTCCAACACTAAAACTCTTGTAAGCTAGACCTGTATAGGGTGGCAACTGGCAACAAATAAAAAATGTCCCTAGTTTTAGACATTTCCATTTGCCAGAACTCCCAGTGTGTTACCACCCTAATCAAGCTCGCAGTGTTACCTGTGCCAGTGGTGCCGGTGGTGCTGGTAGGACTAGACTGCAGACTCTGTGTCTCCCGCACTGGGATCTGAACACACTTAGCACACAGCACTTCCTTGCCCGTATACGTGACTCTCTCTCCACTGGAACGCTTGTCTGCAAACCAAAACCACACGTTAATTCACACAACTCTTAAAAATCAAAGATATCTTCAACAAAGGAGTCATTTGTTTAGTCAACAGTTTCTCCCACAGTACGTGAGAATTATTTCTCTGAACATCTCCACTTCTAAACAGTAAAATGACCCATTCACTATGATAGACATTGAGAAAGTAAAGAACGTTGGCACATCACATTCAGTGCAGATGAAAATACCAACATGATCGCATATTCCCTTATTAGCTGCACCCCACAGATAGATCCTCTTGATACACTCTCGATGGATCCTCACAGTCATCACTAACAATTTGTTAATTGAAACTCTTTGTAGTCCCAACTTGTAAACTAGAAAAACCTTTTTTACCCCTTGACTTAATTTAGGGCGAGTTGTGTTGCTGTAGAAACAAGCCCCCAAGTTCTACAACGTTTTTAGTTAGGGACAACAAATTTAACACCATCCAAAAGCATTATTGGTTCTTTTGATAAACAGCAGAACTTTGCTATGGCACTTGATGGGCAACCTAAGGTTTTTTATCATGTCATTGCAATAAAAATTTTAAAATTTATAAAAATTTGTTTTATAAATTACGAGAGTTTTTGGACAACTAAATTATTGTTTCGATGCATACCAATACGTACAACTTTAGTCATTTTATTTCTATTTTAGTCTTACCAGTGGCAATAAGGATTTTAAATTGTACGTTTATAAACATAAAAAAAAACAGTTTATATTGTAGAATTTAACAATAAACTATGATGTTATTTCATGCAACAATGAGTTAGTGGCTTAAGCTAAAGCCACTTCTAACAGGAAATCACGTTGCAAACAATACAAAAAGTCAATAAAGCAAAGCAATTCCTTGTTAAACACGGCTTTAGCTGATGGAGTAAGTGATATTAGAGATCAAAAACATATTCTGTGGTGATATTCTAATGTCTTAAATAATCATTAATAGCACATCTTTAGAGGAAAGTCATAAAGATTATGTAATATTTGTTTCCACTTGTTGGTGTTTTTATTTAAAATTAGTTTATAAGAAAGTCCTTCTGTGTGTCAAAAGAAACAATAACGCTAGTAATTTTACTTTTTGGGTGTGTTAAATTTGGCAACACTAACTAAAAACGTGGTAAAATTACGTTACATGTTTGTACAACAAAACTCGGCACAAACTGAACCAAGGGTTGTGGCTGTCAGGTGAATAATATGATCATATTGGTAGGAGATCTGCACTGGCTGACATGCACAACATTCTTGACTTTCTGAACGACCCTCATAATTGATAACAGTAATGGCCTTAATTGTGATGGACGTAATTGATTTTTTCTACATTAAATTCACTAGCTAGTTCATAAAACTAATTGCAATTCAAATGAACGAGTGATTTACCAAATTAAAAATATCAACTTTGACATATTGGACTCATAAATCAGCCATTTTGCTGATAAGTCTTTAATTGTCTGTTTTGAAGCTCTTCCTAACAAGCAAAGGTTACGAGTTGATAAGATAAACTGATTGGTACAACAAAGTTAATATAAAATCTTACCATTTCTCCTTTAAGATGGCATTTTATATTTTCCAAGTATGTTACGGCAAGTAAATGTCAATTGTAAGTACGGAGGACTGGAAAATGTCATCCCCAAGGCACATTGAGTTGTACCACTACTTTCAATACCAGGGGAGATTCAATTTTCCAGGGGAGGATTCGACGGTAGAGATTCGATTTTGGGAAAGAATTGTAATGTAGATAAACATTTGGTATGGACTGGTAGAGAGGGATTGCAAGGATCAAACTTATATTTTCTGTCCTTAAAAAAAAAAAAAAGAAAGTAGTTATTTACAAAGCGTTTTGTTTGAATTTGACAAGACTTTAATGACATACACTTTCTTCAACATTTAAATTTGTGTTATCCACTTAAGTACTGTAACTCTTTCTCTCTGTATCATAGGTTTTGCTGAGTTTAAAGTTTACCACACTTCTTCAAACTAAAAGCACCACTTTTCAAGGTTTTTCCAGGTTATTTTCAAAACCAACTAGTCACCATTTTACAGTATTGTATATTCACTGTGTGTTACGTTTGAAGCACATTTGTATTACAAGAAAAAGAAGACATAACGTATTGTGACTCAAAGAAGCCCAATCAAATGCACAACTTTTGGGAATTGTGCACGTTTAGTATAAAATTAGGTTTATAGGATCAAACTGTTGAATTTAAAATATTTTTCTATTTCCTTTGATAAATACATTGTTTTTCCCCTGACTTTTCCATGACTTCTCCCGTTGCTTGACTGAAGGCAATCCTGTACGTTTCATCCTGGATAGATGATAAAGAGGTGGCCGGAGAGAGTCGTCATAGAGTCGGCACTCTGGCTCACTTATAACATGGAGTAAATTCTGTAGAACTTTTAGTTTGAATGGGAACATTTTTCTCTAGAAACATAGATCTATTGTTGCTGCTACATATAAACACTAAAACTTGTACTTTTGTTATCAAATTAATTTTGTATTGAAAATTTTTATTAAAACTAAAATATGTTGTAAGAACTTAGTACTCAACATGTTTAAATAAACATAATATTTTATAACAAAACTCGACGCTTCAGTTTTTACATATTAATTTTCTATGCGTTCAGAGAAAAGTTTTCCATTTTTTTAGAATAATAACATCCTTAAAACATTGTTTGCAAATTTTCCCATCTTTAATTTACTATTTAGTTAAAACGCCGCCTGGGCTCTATGCGGCCGCCTCTTACACCTCTGCTTTTATCTGAGTAGGACCGAGTAGTACACTCAGACAATGAGAGCAAGTCTAACCTGCATCTGCCGCAGGTGAAGCACTTCTGGTGGTAGGTCTTGCCGAGCGCGCTCACCACCTCACCCTCTACGTACTGTCCGCAGTTGGCACACTTGGTGCCGAACTGCTTCTGGTAGTCGCCAGTGCAGTAGTACACACCGTCCTTGAAGAAGAAACCCCCTTGCGCCAGCGAGTTCTTGCATACTGCAACACAAGGTAGTGAGTTTAGCAGGAGAAGCGCTAGCAAACTCAGGCAATGTTTGAACCCTAACTGGATGATTAGAGTTGCCTTGCACGACAAGACAAAATCTTACTTCTAGTCAATAATTTGGAATATTAAATCTGTTTTAAGATCACACGATATGTGGGAAAAATCAACAGTACTTATGCAAAAGTAAAACATATCAATTCAAACATAGTATTTTATTAACTTTCTTTCTATACTTCTGCTTTGAAAATTCAACTTCATCATTCTGCACAAATTTGATATGAACTTAAGAGCTGTTTTCAACCTACAGCAGAGTTTTTTGAACAATTTATCTTTCCTTTCTTAAAGAGATTAAAATCACAGGCAACAACAAAGACAACAGAAAGTAGAGTGATTTCAACAGAAAGTAGACAAGGTGTGAAAGAAGCCCTAGAAGCTGTGGTAACTGGATTAACAAAAGAACCAGCGCGCTTTAACTGTAAGTCCCAATATTTCGTATTTGTATGCCTCAACAGGTGATGTAACTTTTTCTTTAAACTAAAATGGTTTCAAATCTCAATTTGTTTCACTTGACCAACAGAAACTAATTTTTAATTTTGTTTTCAAATTTATTAGTTGCCTCACTAGATAACCTAGAGACTAGAATGAACAATCTAGAGACAAATTGCCTTAATTTTAAATTTCCTGTCTAAAAAAATTATGGTGTTTCATAGTACATCTGAGCCTGAGAGATTTAATACTAGAATCAAGAATAATGAATATTTTCTGCGGTTCTAAAAGGGAATTGCAATTTTTATGAACTTCAAGGACTCAGTCGTTCCAAACAATTTGCAACAAGTAATTAACGCTTTACACTTTATTCTATGAGACCTATAGATTGAGAAAGGCTTTATAAAGTTATCTTTTAAACATACGATATGGTTAACCTTGCCTATAAAACTGACCATCTCAAAGAGTTCAATTAGTAATCTCTTCACTAACATAACTCATAATGTGTCAAAGTGAAAATTTTCTGCTTGAGAAATACTTTTTTTAAATAGATTTAAATAGAACCTTAGGCAATACTATAACCAGTAAATTTTTTATGTGTCAGTTACTTAAAAGGGGGTGAGGAGTTTACATTGAGAAAACTTATTGCTTTCAACATTTTGGCCTTCAAGAAAAATTTACTCCCTCCTAAATTGTATGAAATGTTACGAAATTAACCAGATACAGTACACCAGACCATGGCATCACGTATGACGATGAAGTGACTGATGGCAGGTCAACTGATGAAATCCGAGCTACAGAGGACAAATCACTTGTACTGATTCAGTCAGCCCACACCTGAACTCAACACCATGACGGTTTCTTACCTCGCAACTACGGAGCTCATCACTCCGGTGGCATGGGTTCGATTCCCACAGTCACCACTTACAAAAAAAAGGACAAAACAGTGATACTAGCACCTAACTTTGCCTCGTTAAATAAGACAAACTTAACCTTTTTTGACCTTTATTTTTAAACATTGTTGGCATTCCTCTAAAAACCTTCACCTGGACACACTTTATCGTAAACCATCTTCAAAATACATAAATACTATCTACTTACTACTGTTATCCCTCTCAAATGTTAAGTCTCAGACTGCTAACTGACCTTGACCTTAACTCTAGCACCTGTGTCTATTTGTGTCCTGGGCTGGGCAGGATGGTGTGTTGCATGTTTAACAGCAATGCATGCGGAACTGACTCTAACACTGGTCGGTAATTGTGCTTAATGTTACTTTACTAGCTCTACCGACAGAGCAACTCTTTCACTGCTTCCTTCACTTGGAGTTACTTTCGATAAATAGAGTAATAATTTTACAGCAGCTGATTAAATTAAGACTTCTGTATTAAAACTACATAAAGAAAAGTGTAAAACAACGTGTGAAAATATCAACACATCTAGGATCTACAGGCAATTAGGTATGTATAGGAGAACAAGTTTTACGTGTTCGGTGCAAATACAAATTGAAACAGATTTTTCTTATGGGGGAAGTGAAATATCAGTCCAAAATAATCTAGATTGGTAAATAAATCACATTGGTGAATAAATTTAAAATATAAAATATTTAAAAAGATGTATTAGAGTTAGATTAGGTGAATAAATTTAAAAGATATCAAAATTAAGCACAGTTAAATTATATTATCCATCAGTTTTAACAATTTCAGTACAAAAATAACACGTTTCAACACAAACAATGTCGATGAACTCATTCTTGTGTTTATAAGAAGTAACATAAGCCACCAACAACCCACAAACAGACAACTTATTTCTTGAACAAATGTTAAATATAACAACTGCAGTAAACAAAGTGATGATGGATGGACACAACAAAACCCACGCGAAGACTCAAGTAGCTTGCTCATGGCCTCATTGTAGTTTATAGCTGAGTAATGGGAGATTGTTCTTGTGAATGTACTTTTAAAGAACCAAGACTCAAGTAGCTTGCTCATGGTCTCATTGTAGTTTATAGCTGAGAAATGGGAGATTGTTCCTGTGAATGTACTTTTAAAGAACCAAGACTCAAGTAGCTTGCTCATGGTCTCATTGTAGTTTATAGCTGAGTAATGGGAGATTGTTCTTGTGAATGTACTTTTAAAGAACCAAGACTCAAGTAGCTTGCTCATGGTCTCATTGTAGTTTATAGCTGAGTAATGGGAGATTGTTCCTGTGAATGTACTTTTAAAGAACCAAGACTCAAGTAGCTTGCTCATGGTCTCATTGTAGTTTATAGCTGAGTAATATGTGAATGCTTTTAAAGAACCAAGACTCAAGTAGCTTGCTCATGGTCTCTTATAGCTGAGTAATGGGAGATTGTTCTTGTGAATGTACTTTTAAAGAACCAAGACTCAAGTAGCTTGCTCATGGTCTCATTGTAGTTTATAGCTGAGTAATGGGAGATTGTTCCTGTGAATGTACTTTTAAAGAACCAAGACTCAAGTAGCTTGCTCATGGTCTCATTGTAGTTTATAGCTGAGTAATGGGAGATTGTTCCTGTGAATGTACTTTTAAAGAACCAAGACTCAAGTAGCTTGCTCATGGTCTCATTGTAGTTTATAGCTGAGTAATGGGAGATTGTTCTGTGAATGTACTTTTAAAGAACCAAGACTCAAGTAGCTTGCTCATGGTCTCATTGTAGTTTATAGCTGAGTAATGGGAGATTGTTCTTGTGAATGTACTTTTAAAGAACCAAGACTCAAGTAGCTTGCTCATGGTCTCATTGTAGTTTATAGCTGAGTAATGGGAGATTGTTCCTGTGAATGTACTTTTAAGAACCAAGACTCAAGTAGCTTGCTCATGGTCTCATTGTAGTTTATAGCTGAGTAATGGGAGATTGTTCCTGTGAATGTACTTTTAAAGAACCAAGACTCAAGTAGCTTGCTCATGGTCTCATTGTAGTTTATAGCTGAGTAATGGGAGATTGTTCCTGTGAATGTACTTTTAAAGAACCAAGACTCAAGTAGCTTGCTCATGGTCTAGCTGAGTAATGGGAGATCCTGTGAATGTAAAGAACCAAGACTTATAGTCTCATTGTAGAGTAATGGGAGATTGTTCCTGTGAATGTACTTTTAAAGAACCAAGACTCAAGTAGCTTGCTCATGGTCTCATTGTAGTTTATAGCTGAGTAATGGGAGATTGTTCCTGTGAATGTACTTTTAAAGAACCAAGACTCAAGTAGCTTGCTCATGGTCTCATTGTAGTTTATAGCTGAGTAATGGGAGATTGTTCCTGTGAATGTACTTTTAAAGAACCAAGACTCAAGTAGCTTGCTCATGGTCTCATTGTAGTTTATAGCTGAGAAATGGGAGATTGTTCCTGTGAATGTACTTTTAAAGAACCAAGACTCAAGTAGCTTGCTCATGGTCTCATTGTAGTTTATAGCTGAGAAATGGGAGATTGTTCCTGTGAATGTACTTTTAAAGAACCAAGACTCAAGTAGCTTGCTCATGGTCTCATTGTAGTTTATAGCTGAGTAATGGGAGATTGTTCCTGTGAATGTACTTTTAAAGAACCAAGACTCAAGTAGCTTGCTCATGGTCTCATTGTAGTTTATAGCTGAGTAATGGGAGATTGTTCCTGTGAATGTACTTTTAAAGAACCAAGACTCAAGTAGCTTGCTCATGGTCTCATTGTAGTTTATAGCTGAGTAATGGGAGATTGTTCTGTGAATGTACTTTTAAAGAACCAAGACTCAAGTAGCTTGCTCATGGTCTCATTGTAGTTTATAGCTGAGTAATGGGAGATTGTTCTTGTGAATGTACTTTTAAAGAACCAAGACTCAAGTAGCTTGCTCATGGTCTCATTGTAGTTTATAGCTGAGTAATGGGAGATTGTTCTTGTGAATGTACTTTTAAAGAACCAAGACTCAAGTAGCTTGCTCATGGTCTCATTGTAGTTTATAGCTGAGTAATGGGAGATTGTTCTTGTGAATGTACTTTTAAAGAACCAAGACTCAAGTAGCTTGCTCATGGTCTCATTGTAGTTTATAGCTGAGTAATGGGAGATTGTTCCTGTGAATGTACTTTTAAAGAACCAAGACTCAAGTAGCTTGCTCATGGTCTCATTGTAGTTTATAGCTGAGTAATGGGAGATTGTTCTTGTGAATGTACTTTTAAAGAACCAAAACTCAAGTAGCTTGCTCATGGTCTCATTGTAGATTATAGCTGAGAAATGGGAGATTGTTCCTGTGAATGTACTTTTAAAGAACCAAAACTCAAGTAGCTTGCTCATGGTCTCATTGTAGTTTATAGCTGAGTAATGGGAGATTGTTCTTGTGAATGTACTTTTAAAGAACCAAAACTCAAGTAGCTTGCTCATGGTCTCATTGTAGTTTATAGCTGAGAAATGGGAGATTGTTCTTGTGAATGTACTTTTAAGAACCAAGACTCAAGTAGCTTGCTCATGGTCTCATTGTAGTTTATAGCTGAGAAATGGGAGATTGTTCCTGTGAATGTACTTTTAAAGAACCAAAACTCAAGTAGCTTGCTCATGGTCTCATTGTAGTTTATAGCTGAGTAATGGGAGATTGTTCTTGTGAATGTACTTTTAAAGAACCAAAACTCAAGTGATTTGATTCAAAATGTTCTGTTTCAATCTAGCCTCCTTCATTTGACAAATTTATCAAAGATTTAAGATTTCTCCAATCATCTAGTAGCTGTACAGTTATTTTTGTGTTCTCTCTTACGGTTGGTCAGTCTAATACACATCTGTGATTGGTCGTCTGCTGCTCCCAGCCAGTTAGCGAGCTGTCACTGCTCGTGGACGTACTTAGTTTCTCTAACTGCTGTTTTTTTCATAACGTTTTTCTGCGTGTTGTATTATTTTCTAAGCTAGTTGTTTTAAGATAAAACTATTTTTCGAAAACACGGGCACGCTTGCATCTTGTTTGGTGGTGGGTGACTCGTCAGCTTACACTGATAACTTTCATTGATAGGTTAGGTCATTTTCTAATGTTTCGTATTATGCCTTAGATTACTTTTCATTTGAGTTTTAGAAATACTAAAATTGTAAAAAAATAGTAAGAAAAGGATCACTTCCAGAACTGCAGTAAAATACAGGTTCCATTAAAACCAATGTATTTAAGGGAGTTTAGTTGCTCTGAAGTAGTAAAGTATCACCAACTACTACGACCGAACAGTTACCCAAGCTAGCGGGGAGAACTGTCCCAGTTCTTTGTGGCTGTTCACAACGTGTCTTCTGTATTTAATAATACTGGGACACTCGTAGACCCTAGAGTCGAAACTAGTTTCCTTCTAGTTCAGTTTGTTGTCAATTATCTAGAAATATCTCTTATGGATCACTCGTGTTAGTTACCTGTACACTTGAAGCACGCAATGTGGAAGTACTTGTCCTGAACTCTGAGCACCTCCCCGGAGCACTTCTTCTTGCACGCCTGGCAGTAGGTCTTTCCTGCAACACAACAACACAACCATCCGTTAGCGGTTAGACGTATCAAGTCAACACACATGACAAACACTGCACGTCTTCCTTTACCTCGAGCTTTGTCTTCAACCTATAAGTATGTAGACTACAAATGTTATTAAGGTTGGTTTCAATCTGGTAGATCATCTTGCTATTTATTCCCAGTGTCAACAAAAATTTAATTTGACTGTGCAACAAAGCTCAATATCATTAGACATTCTCAACTAATTAATGTCCAAAGTAGCCACCTATTCTAAAAGGCAAAAGCAAGTGTGAAATACATGGTGATGAAATGAAATATATTAAAACACACTTCTTGCAAAATGTTGAACCGACTCATACTAAATATTCTGTGGAACCTCGTTTATTTTGTATTGGTTTGCGGTAAAAACTAATTACGAGATACTTTGATCAGCTACTAAAAATATAATAATTAACAATTACTTTTCAACAAAGAATTGTTCATCCCCAACCATAGACCTAGCATTGCCTATCAAACGGGTAAATGAAGAATTAGTTTAAAAACATGTAAGAAACTAATGTAAATTTGTAATATTTGTTGTTGTTTTTTTCTACTCAATTTTGTAATTTTCTATGGCAAAAGAATTGTTGTTATTATTACTCGCATTGCATCTTTAATTCACTTTATGATTACCAGTGGCAATATTAAAGAAGAGCATTTAAGACACAACACTAACAGTTTTACAAATGTTGCTTTGTATATAATCCAAAACTTAAAAGTTAAAACTAAATGTATTGTTACATCACTGATTGATTTAATAGGGTTTAGTTCTTCAAAAAATGTTCCTCTTGTTTATGAATACTGAACCGTCTATCCTTCTACTCCCCAGTAAATGTAAGAGTTATAGCTGATCTGATCAAATTATTCCCAGTAAATGTAAGAGTTATAGCTGATCTGATCAAATTATTCCCAGTAAATGTAAGAGTTATAGCTGATCTGATCAAATTATTCCCAGTAAATGTAAGAGTTATAGCTGATCTGATCAAATTATTCCCAGTAAATGTAAGAGTTATAGCTGATCTGATCAAATTATTCCCAGTAAATGTAAGAGTTATAGCTGATCTGATCAAATTATTCCATCATTAGAATAAATCATCAAGGTATCCCAGTTATTTATTTCAATCCACGGCCCAGTGTTTGGAGTTGAAGCAGCAAGAGATGCAAGCACTGCAGTAGCTGAGGAGTGAGAAGGAATTCTGCTTTCCAAAGAAGGGACACCAGGGCTCAAGGTTCATTAAATTGTCACGCTGAAAGAATCTAGGCCGCAAAATCACTGATTTTCACGGTTGTTAATGATAACCGATTGAGGAGAATCGATTCTACGCCAATAGCTGTAGTCCGTTGACTGCAAACTATCGATTTCGTTTTTAAAACTCCTAGGCGCAACAAATTTGTCAGATAAAATGTTAAATCAATACATTGTGTGTGTTTAAAAAAAATAATTGCAACTTTAACATTGCTTCTCTCCTTTATTAATAAAGACAGAAATGTCTGGTTATTTTTTTCTGAAATAGTGGACCAAACCGTCAAATTTTATCTTGATATTACTAGAGCTCGCAAACTAATATTATTAAAAGTGATATTTGATTTTTTTTTGTGCAGGCCAGCTTTTCAATTTTTGACATTGTTAACTTTACCTTGCCTCTAATTCTTCAAACTTGTCTTCTTTTCAAAAAAATGTGACACCATAAGAGGAAATGACATTCACACTTACGAAACAAGAGGCAGGGAGAACTACCAAACCGGGAGACACAGAATAATAGTTCATGAACCCACCTACAAAAGAGCTAGGGTGGAATTCAAATGAATGGGAGAGAGTAAATGAAAAAAAAATGTTTGAATGGCAGAATGCACGAAAAAAATAAATATGATGATTGCATAATATGTTATTATTTTTCCGCGATAAACTTTTTTCGTTTTCATGGCAAACAAAATAGTTCAACTATTAAGTTTGACATCTAGCCTGTTAAACATTATTCTGAATAGGTATTTGTTTGTTTTTGGCAATTCAAACTAGACTAAAACTAGAATTCAAATTGAGACTTACTACCCTGAATATATAAAGCCCCATTTTCTTTACTTTTCAGTTTAAAACTGGTAGTTCGTTAGTTTATTTAATGTCTATGTTGAAGCAAATGATGCAGTTCAGAACTTATTTTATTTTGCTATACAGCCAACAATAAAAGAAAAAATCTCAATAATAGCATAATGTATTAATAAACCTGCTGAGTCACTAAATCAAATAAAACCATCATAAAACATATGTCCAATAACAAACTAAGTAGACAGTGTATAAGTAGTTTTCTAAATACCCTGTATTCTAACAGTGATTTGTATATTTTTTATTGGCAACCAATTGGGTTTCCAATCAAGGAGTAGGTTTTGTGCCTTCCCAACTTTTTATTGCAAGAATGAAAATGTACAGCAGCTAAAGTGCAGTAGTAGCAGAAGTATCTAAGGATGTTAGGATGACAGCAATATTACACTGAAGTAGAGAGGAGTGAAGCTTTCATCCTGAATTGAGACATTAATTAACTACAGGTCACTCCCGGTGTCAATATAGTGTGTACACTCTCTCCTGGCCCCGTGACAAGAGATTTGGGGCATGGTAGTGAATACTAACTAAATCCAAGACATGCATATTGTGCAGGTGATTTTGAAAGTGGTTTAGAAGCAATTCCATATATACTGTACCTTTATTAAAAAATAATAATAATTTACCCAACTAGGGTTTGCTACAAACAAAGTAACATAATAAACCATAATAATATAAATACCTATTAATTTAGATTTGATTTGTGTTGTATGAATGGTTCCTAAGAACATGTACTGAATATTTTAAGGCTGTCCTAACAATTTCTTCTGTAGTAAACTTTGGAATTTTGAATTTGGCGAACATTTTGTTTGTAAATTTAGTTATTGTTCCTCTTGCGCCAACCATTAAACCAAATTTTTCAATTTGTTAAAGGTTGTATTTTGTTTGGTAGAATATGGATGTGCTTTCATAAATTTTAACTTTTTCTTCGTTGGTTTTTATTGGTTGGTTTTGATCAGTTTTGAATCTAATTGTGGGAATATACAGAGGTTCCGAATACCCACAGTAATCTTTGATAGTGAAATGCCGTACTCTTTAAAATTTCGTCATCATTTTCATGCCAAGTAGAAAAGCAAAATATTTTATACTTTCTTTAAACTAATTTGAAATTCTACGACGCAGTTTAGGATTTGAATTTCGTTCTATAAGTAAAGAAGTGCTTTTGCTGTGACAGTGAAACTAACATTGCTGTTTTAATCAAGACCGGGCTCTATCCCGATGACTAGATACACATCGTACACCGTATATAAAAAACGTTGTTTCATTTACTGTATACATCTTGGTTAATTTTAATCACACTCCTATTGAGTTAATTAACTTCCCAAAAACAAAAAAGTACACATTATTATTTCATATTTTGAAGATTCTTGCGTTAACTTAATATGACACTATACGTAAACTTTTGTTATTTGTTTACAAACTTGCATAAATCAAACCGTCACAGGATGAAGCGCGCATGTTTTCACTTCGCCTAGTACACGGTTGACCGAGGCATGAATGGACCGATGCTTGCAGCACGGCTAGTAGCGCAGTACACGGTTGCCATGACAACACCCCTCAACAGCTGATTCTCTCTGCCATAATTACACTCTTCCCATTTAACGCCGAGTTTACCCCAGATTCCCGAGTTCTGAGTTCTGCTTGTCATACTGACCCCGAAGCGTCTCTCTGACTACGGCAATGGAGTGCCACTGTGTAGTACTTCAAGGGGCGGTCGGACAGAGCGAGCGGCCGCGGGTCCAACTCAGAGTACCGCTTATAACATGGGGTAAAACTGTTAACGACGTTTGAAGCAAGTTTTTAAGAATTTGTTCTCTGTACTTAAAAATTTGAAATTTCATTGCGAATTTTCCCATGTTAATTATCTACCGCCGTTTTTTCATTCTGCAAATAAAAGCGGTCCAAACCATTGCAAAATTACAATGGAGAGAGTCGTGTAGGCCGGCATTCAAAAATTTAAAATTGTTGACACTACCTTGCCTCTATTTTTTGGGAAATTTGTCTTTTTTCCAAATCCCAGAGCGGTCTCGTAAGAGGATGTGACATTCACCCTTATGAAACTAGAGGCAGGGAGAACTTCCGAACTGGGAGACACAGAACGGCAGTTCATAACCCTTGTCACGTTTCATGTAGAAATTCAACTAGTCAACAGGTTGCCAAGCTATTAAAAGTGACCCAGAGCTTAAGGTTTTTAAAACTCGTTTGAAAAGGGTTTTGACCGCCAAAGCATTTTACAACACAGACGAGTTTATGGCACATGACTGGAAAAACACTAACTGATTACTGGATTGTAGTGGTACAATTCGAACGAATAAGAGAGAGTGAGTGCCAATAATGTATGTCTAATTGGGATTTCGATGTTAAAATGTTGGAAAATTTTAGCTTTTCAAAAGAAGTGACGTGTGTGTAACATGTAAATTGTTAACACAATTAACTATTTATTTATTTATTTAAAAACGCCGTTCGGGCTCTATCCGGCCGACTGCGCAGAATGGGCGGGGGAAAGTGAGGATATAAATATGTGTTACTGTAAGTTTTGTAACTTTTAAAAATAAAATCAATATATTCTCTTCCGGGCGGATTTGAAGACGATTTCCAAATTTTATTTTCACAATGGGAAAAATCTACTTTGAAACACGTGAAATTCAGTATTTTTAGAGCTCTGAAACCCAATTTAAAAATGTTGGTCTAATCCACCCTAGATAATTTGTTTGACATCTTGTAAAAACTGTTCATTTGTTGGATTGCAAAGCCATTTAACATTTTAACATTTTTGCTAATATTGACGTAAGATATAAAAAAAGAAAACAGGTTATACAGTTCTAGAGACAACCTTTGAGATCATGGAAACAACTGTTCTAATATCTACACCAAAAAATAATATCCTAAACGAGGGACTACGAGAGCATGTATTGAGCAATTTTTCTGAGGTGATCAACCCTCTTAAACGCCAGAGCAAGCCTATGAACGAAACAAACAATCAACTGACGCATGCAGTTTTACCCCAAGTTAATAAATATATTGTGAACCTATGCTTTGCGAGTATCTTTGAACAAACTGTTAGCCGACAACACCGTATCAAAGCAAAGCAGTGGTGTGAACACTCAGATATACAGAGAGCCATTTCTCATCCATCCACAAATGCCAACTAAAGTTCACCTCATTCCTTCATCCTTCATCGCTCTCTTTATCACATTTCCTACCCTTTCCTCCCTCTCACCCCCAGCCATCGCCCAATCACTCGTTCCATTACAGGTATTGCGTCGCTACCTCTCACCGGCTGAATGTGTTATCTTGTAAATACTTGTTGAGCATGAAAGTACGTAACAATAGTTAGAACTATGAACATTTACCCAAAACTAGCGATTTCTTTAAGAACGTTACTAAACAATCCTGGATAGATGGAAGATAAACGAATGAGAAGTTGGAAAACTAATCGAACATTTTCTTTGGAATAAATTTGGACAAGAAAGGCTGGTGTTCTCTGACTGAGCGTTTCCTCAATGAGTAAGTCATGATTGTCAAGTTCAGTACCATTCAGATGCAATTCCACCGCTCATATTTGTGACCAGCTAATAGCATTTTGTAATATTAATTTCGGACATTATACCTACTACCAAAACATCAAGTTTGGCCGTGCATAATTCTAGTCATACATTTTTTCTCACCCCTATCAAAGATCTGAAAAATCTCTCTACTAACAATATTTCATAACACATTTTCGATTCAATACTTGTTAACTCTGTTGTGTTTTTACAGCGTGACTCACTGGTAAAACGCTTAATGACATAAGAACCAGGCCGGCACGCAGCTAGCTAAGCTCAAAAAGCGCCGTTGACGTGAGTGAAGCGAATTTCCTTTGCAATGTGTTACTCTAATTGGTGTAATTCTAATTCACTACGCTCACAGCCTCGTTTCGGCCTTCGGCCTCAGCTTTGCATCATGTTTGATCACAGGCGTTACGAGGTCAAATTTTGCTCTGGACTGCAAACTGGGACAGCCTGTATAAATTCCCCAGGTCCTAGGTTCTGCACTTGACTATAAGTTGGGACCACAGAGCAGTTATAAAATTAATCCTCCTTGGTTGGGACAGCCTGTACTGTTGCCCGAGATCCCCAGTTCCTCGTATGTTTACCCTAGCTACCTACATCACATAGTACAGTATATATTGGGCGGAGAGGCAGGTGTTGAAGGCTACATAATCACTCTGGGTTTGCATATCACAGACCCGCTTGCCTTGACCTACCGACACTCTAGTGTAGTGGTGACTCATACATTCATACGCCAGCCACGTGATGTGTTGTTAATTAAGGGACTGGTTGTCATTATAGACTCTTTTTATCGAATTTCCTTTAGAAAATGGGATATTCATGCCGTCAGCAGACCCAGGCCCGGGATTATGATATGAGCACCAATCCTGACCCCAAGTTTGAGCATTTTTTTCACACTATACCTACTGAATATACCTACTTATGTATATACGTGTATCATCTCTACAGGTCGCATGTATTGTCTGATTTTAACCAAATTTTTTTACCAAGGAGCATTCGGAATGGAATATGTCGGTCAAATCCGTTAACCATTGAAATTGGACTACCGAAATCCCCCTTTTGGGGTAACTTTTTACCGAAAAGGTGTTTTTCTAATCTGTTAAACGTAAATTTCGTTCAAGTTTGATGAAATTTGAAAAGGAATATTATTGTTTAATTGTTTAGTTGTTGAACTATTTATTGTTGAACATCAAAATATCAAGAAATATAAAAATCGATTAAGTCCTTTCAAACGTATTTTTTGCTATATTATCGGGGTGAGTTACCTATTTCAATGTGTTATCGCTTCAAGACAGTGGAATAACACGTAAGTCTGAGGGCGAAGCTTACAGCCTCAGAGCGCCCATGACAACACGTAAGTCTGAGGGCGAAGCTTACAGCTTCATAGCGCCCATGACAACACGTAAGTCTGAGGGCGAAGCACAGCTTCATTGACAACACCAATCATAGCGCCCATGACAACACGTAAGTCTGAGGGCGAAGCTTACAGCCTCATAGCGCCCATGACAACACGTAAGTCTGAGGGCGAAGCTTACAGCCTCATAGCGCCCATGACAACACGTAAGTCTGAGGGCGAAGCTTACAGCCTCATAGCGCCCATGACAACACGTAAGTCTGAGGGCGAAGCTTACAGCCTCATAGCGCCCATGACAACACGTAAGTCTGAGGGCGAAGCTCACAGCCTCATAGCGCCCATGACAACACGTAAGTCTGAGGGCGAAGCTTACAGCCTCATAGCGCCCATGACAACACGTAAGTCTGAGGGCGAAGCTTCACAGCCTCATAGCGCCCATGACAACACGTAAGTCTGAGGGCGAAGCTTACAGCCTCATAGCGCCCATGACAACACGTAAGTCTGAGGGCGAAGCTCACAGCCTCATAGCGCCCATGACAACACGTAAGTCTGAGGGCGAAGCTCACAGCCTCATAGCGCCCATGACAACACGTAAGTCTGAGGGCGAAGCTCACAGCCTCATAGCGCCCATGACAACACGTAAGTCTGAGGGCGAAGCTTCACAGCCTCATAGCGCCCATGACAACACGTAAGTCTGAGGGCGAAGCTCACAGCCTCATAGCGCCCATGACAACACGTAAGTCTGAGGGCGAAGCTCACAGCCTCATAGCGCCCATGACAACACGTAAGTCTGAGGGCGAAGCTCACAGCCTCATAGCGCCCATGACAACACGTAAGTCTGAGGGCGAAGCTCACAGCCTCATAGCGCCCATGACAACACGTAAGTCTGAGGGCGAAGCTCACAGCCTCATAGCGCCCATGACAACACGTAAGTCTGAGGGCGAAGCTCACAGCCTCATAGCGCCCATGACAACACGTAAGTCTGAGGGCGAAGCTTCACAGCCTCATAGCGCCCATGACAACACGTAAGTCTGAGGGCGAAGCTCACAGCCTCATAGCGCCCATGACAACACGTAAGTCTGAGGGCGAAGCTCACAGCCTCATAGCGCCCATGACAACACGTAAGTCTGAGGGCGAAGCTCACAGCCTCATAGCGCCCATGACAACACGTAAGTCTGAGGGCGAAGCTCACAGCCTCATAGCGCCCATGACAACACGTAAGTCTGAGGGCGAAGCTCACAGCCTCATAGCGCCCATGACAACACGTAAGTCTGAGGGCGAAGCTCACAGCCTCATAGCGCCCATGACAACACGTAAGTCTGAGGGCGAAGCTCACAGCCTCATAGCGCCCATGACAACACGTAAGTCTGAGGGCGAAGCTCACAGCTTCATAGCGCCCATGACAACACGTAAGTCTGAGGGCGAAGCTCACAGCCTCATAGCGCCCATGACAACACGTAAGTCTGAGGGCGAAGCTCACAGCCTCATAGCGCCCATGACAACACGTAAGTCTGAGGGCGAAGCTCACAGCCTCATAGCGCCCATGACAACACGTAAGTCTGAGGAAGCGAAGCTCACAGCCTCATAGCGCCCATGACAACACGTAAGTCTGAGGGCGAAGCTCACAGCCTCATAGCGCCCATGACAACACGTAAGTCTGAGGGCGAAGCTCACAGCCTCATAGCGCCCATGACAACACGTAAGTCTGAGGGCGAAGCTTACAGCTTCATAGCGCCCATTAAGGAGGGCGAAGCTCACAGCTTCATAGCGCCCATGACAACACGTAAGTCTGAGGGCGAAGCTCACAGCCTCATAGCGCCCATGACAACACGTAAGTCTGAGGGCGAAGCTCACAGCCTCATAGCGCCCATGACAACACGTAAGTCTGAGGGCGAAGCTTCATAGCGCCCATGACAACACGTAAGTCTGAGGGCGAAGCTCACAGCCTCATAGCGCCCATGACAACACGTAAGTCTGAGGGCGAAGCTTACAGCCTCATAGCGCCCATGACAACACGTAAGTCTGAGGGCGAAGCTTACAGCCTCATAGCGCCCATGACAACACGTAAGTCTGAGGGCGAAGCTTACAGCTTCATAGCGCCCATGACAACACGTAAGTCTGAGGGCGAAGCTTACAGCTTCATAGCGCCCATGACAACACGTAAGTCTGAGGGCGAAGCTTACAGCCTCAGAGCGCCCATGACAACACGTAAGTCTGAGGGCGAAGCTTACAGATTCATAGCGCCCATGACAACACGTAAGTCTGAGGGCGAAGCTCACAGCTTCATAGCGCCCATGACAACACGTAAGTCTGAGGGCGAAGCTCACAGCTTCATAGCGCCCATGACAACACGTAAGCCTGAGGGCGAAGCTCACAGCTTCATAGCGCCCATGACAACACGTAAGTCTGAGGGCGAAGCTCACAGCTTCATAGCGCCCATGACAACACGTAAGTCTGAGGGCGAAGCTCACAGCTTCATAGCGCCCATGACAACACAGGGGTGGGGCGAAATTAACATCCGCTCATATAACCTCTGCTAAAAACGTCGGATCATAGACTTATATGGTAGAGTTCATTTGTCTGGCGGGATCTTCAGGCATAAGTACTAGGCAGTTAAATCATTAGCTATGTTCATGAACCTGCGGGTGAAATGTTTCCTGAAAGCCTCCAGTCACTAGTCCGAGACCTCACCCTCCACCAAGTGCGCAGTACCCTCCACGGTCGGCCATGTTGTTTTTTGTCTTATAAGAACAATGTAATACAATCATTATCTTGAAACGCCTCAGGTTCACAACTTTCGTCTTATATTATTTTGGAAATAAGCTTTATTTTTAAGAAAACAGCAAAGGTAAGGGCTCTACTCACTACCTTTTTGACTATATTAGTTCGATAGTAAAACAAGACGTTAAAATACAACATTTCTTTTATTTGTGTAACTGTTTTATAAATTTGAAAATTTAAATTCGGCTCAGAAGCTACTTAAACATTGATTACATTTTAAAACAAAATTTATTTCATAATTTTAAATCGAAAGAAAATTGTACGCGTAATGTGGGTTTTTACTTTGTTCTGGTGGAAGGAAATTCAACGCCACAAGTTGATTTTTTTTAATTTTTTTATTTTGTCAAATACAATTAAAAATTTTGTAGACATAGGCCTAATTATTAAAGTTAAAATAAAGTATGGTAAGCCACTCGTAACAAAATCTTACAGCCAAATGTGTTGTCTTAATCTATATAATATTCTAATTTAATACCAACTAACCTAATTTAATAATTTTAATTTTGGTGAACTGGAAACTTAAATGTTTGGTGCATAAACTCATCAACAGTGTAGTACCCGTGTTTTGTCAGCAGCTTTTTTAGATGTTTTTTAAACAGGTTCATGGGTTGAATAGACTTGATCCCTGCAGGCAGTCTATTGAAAATCTGGCACCTGCTTGTGAAGGCATGCTCTCAAACAGTTTTAGCCTGTGGTTTTTTTGCCGAAATAAAATTTTTATGCCTTGTGTCATAGTCATGTATATCAGTGCCTTTAACTAGATGACACCTAGTTAGGCTAGAGATTATGGTTTCAAATATATACATTTATATACAGGATAGGTAGTGTCATGATCTCTAAATTTTGAAAAATATCTCGGCATGTATCACGAGTATTAGCGTTTGATATAATTCGTAAAGCCTTCTTTTGTAATATAAAAATCCTCGCAAACTTGTATTCGGCACAAGATCCCCATATACAGTGACTAACAACTACTGCCCACGAATAACTAAAAACACAGGTTGTTTAATCAAATCCCGTCCAGGATGTGCTCGTATTAATACCGTTAAAGATGAGTATTCTCTCGTCTAAAGTAGAACTTTGGCCCCGCAAAGAATTCAATGTTCAAATGTGGATTTTTGCCGTGACATTATATTAAGCTAAAAGTGGGACGGTAAAAATTCGATTAAACAAAGTCACTATGCGATTAACTACAAAATTCGATGTATTTCAAGCAAAACTTATGCAAATATGGGATATGCAAAGCCAATTTCGCATCTGACCCATAAGCCGAAATACAGATTTCGGGGGTATAGAGCGCACCCATATAATTATTGACAGACTATTTACGAGGGGTGTTTGATAAGTACCTGTGTTTACGTATAGTATAAGCTGTAAATTAATGTATGTATTATCAGCTGTTACTACAACTCTTTACACGACAGCTGATCAAGTTTCAGGCCAAAACAATGTTTATTTACGTTTTGACAGCTGTTTTAAGTAAACAACTCAGCAACTTTTACCAAAATGGAGAAAGAACAGTATTGATCTGTGATTCGATTTTTGTTTTTGAATGGGAAAAAGTGTGAGGACATCCGTTAAAAGCTCATAGAAGTATATAAGGACCAATCTCCTTCAATGACAACCATCAAATATTGGTTTAATGAGTTTAAACGTGGCCGAACATCAGTATTTGATGAAGACCGACCAGGAAGACCGACTGAAGTGTCCACAGATGAAATTGTTGACAAAATCCATGATATTGTGTCGGAGGATCGCCGAATCAAGGTGAGAAAAATTTTAATATGGTTCACATTTCTACAGATCGTGTTCATAACATTCTTCACAATGAATTGGCTGTGAAAAAGCTGTCTGCAAGATGGGTTCCTTGTTTGCTGACAGTTGACCAAAAAAGGGTTCGCATGCAAATTTCAAAGCTGTCTCTTTCAAAGTTGAAGCACAACAAGAAAGAATTTCTTTGGCGTTACGTGACTGTAGATGAAACCTGGATACACCACTACACACCTGAGATGAAATCTCAGTCAAAACCACTAGTGGATTCTCCCTAATGAACGTGCGCAAAAGAAGGCGAAAACCACTCAATCAGCCGGGAAGGTCATGGCCACTGTTTTCTGGGATTCTAAAGGTATCATATACGTTGACTATCTTCCAAAAGGACAAACAATTACAGGAGAATATTATGCCAACTTTCTCGAACAATTTGACAAGAATTTGAAGGAAAAAAGGCCTCACCTTTTAAAGAAAAAGGGTTGTTTCACCATGACAATGCACCGGCTCACTCTTCTGCAATTGCCACTGCAAAACTGGTGGATCTACACTATGAACTGCTAAACCATCCCCCATATTCTCCTGATTTAGCTCCGTCAGACGTTTTTTTGTTCCCTAATTTGAAAAGGTGGCTTGGGGGAAAGCGTTTTACGTCAAATTAAGAGGTTATTTCAGAAACTGAAGCCTATTTTGCAGAGTTTGACGAATCCTACTTTTTGAGTGGTTTAGAACAGTTGGAACATCGTTGGGACAAATGTATTAAGCTTCGAGGAGATTATGTTGAAAAATAAATGTGTTTCAAGTTTCCTGTTTAATTTTTTCATACCAAACACAGGTACTCAAACAACCCTCGTAAAACCAATCAACAACCGGTCGCATTTCGGGGCAAAAGCACTCTCTTCTGTAGCATTGTTCAACTTTAATCTGTCAAAACCGAACGTTGAACTTCCATACAGCGAAATGGAGTTTAATTGTGTCGTATAAAATGACGCGCGACACTGCAGCATTCTGAGAGGCAGTCACGTGATTTTAGCCAACACAACACGACAACAATACATTCATTATGTTATCATATTGTTCGTATAGTTGCTTTTTTATATTTTAATTCATCACAAAAGACTGACAAAGGATGAAGTTGAGTAACCATATCAATTTAACGAATCGTACAATTTTTTGTTGAGCTTATGTGTAAATATTATTTGTGAAACAACATCTATAAAGCAACTTAATGTTTTATATGAGTATAAGTTCCGTACTGTAGGTAAATATTAGATTGTGATCTTTGTATTGTAAAGAACATTCATAGAAGGACTTGGAACACTTATTTTACACGTTACAAAAATAGCTTAAAATTGTCATTACTCTTTGCTAAGAATTATATGTTAATTCACTAGCTTTGTTCGTTGTTTTATGTCTATGTTTATTTGAACTAATCCAGCTACAATATAGTGAAAAATACGTAATTAATAATGTTTTCATTAGTATGATTACACATCTCAAAGAACACTCAATAACTCTTAATCTATAGACAAAACTACTCTTGAAAAGTCAAATTACACCTATTAAATATTTATAAGTTTAATTTTAGAGGCTTAAAAATATAACTCCGGTCACCCAAACTCAGCCCTTATAAATCTCTTTAACTATCCGAATCAGTATGAGGACCAAAATACTACTAAAACATAGTAAAATAGAGTTTCCTGTAACAAAAATATTAAAATAGTATGATAAAAGACAGCTGTTCGAAAGCGACTAAATAGTATATAAATAATTATACTATAATTATAAATAATCGTATATAAACCTTCGTAAGCACGCACACACATTATTCAATTAATTGCGTATTAAAATTATTTAGCAAAAGTGCAAAACTCAAGTAGAGAATGAAATCTTTCAAATCATGCAGATTAAAGTATTACAGAAAATCAAATAGTAAATAGAAAAGCAAAGCGAAAACGAGACAGAAAAAGAAGAAAATATCAAAGTGTAACATACCCTCTTCATAATCATCTATAAGGCAGCATGGAACATGTGGTATGGTGTTAGTGTAGCAATGTATAGATTGAAATCTCAGAGGTAATACTTAAGTCTAATTTAGTAAATACATATACAAAATTATATCGTGTTCAACTGTTGAAGTGTTTTGAATGTTATCTTGATATGAATAATATGTTAATGCCATACAAATTGGATACAGTAATGATAAATTAATTACATAATTATTCTTCAGTTTTGTTAGATTCGCAGCTGAAGTTCCATAAATGATCAAAATAAAATCCATTAAAAAGCCGTTAACTTTCGGCCGATTCGACTAAAATGATTTTGACTTGTTGACTATATGTGAAAAGCTGTCAATGAGCACAATAAATAATGGTTATGTCAGATAGAAAATAGAGTACTGTATATTGAAGCTTAGAAATACTGTATACTAGTACTCCAGTCCAAGTAAGTAGGCTACCATCACTGTGACCGACCCAAGCCAATATATGAGTGTAAAAAGAAACTAAAATGTGGACAGTTTCTAAAAAAATACCTTCAAAATACAGTAGCATAAAAAGTATTAGTAAAAACCTTTGTGTTGTGGAGTATTTCTATTTTAAAAATCGTCAAAACAGGGAATTATCCCCGCTGCTAAAATTAAACTGATAAACATAGCTCATGAACCATGAGCCCTTCTAAGAGGCATTTCCCTTAAAAAAGAGGGTTTTATTTTCGATTTAACAGCCCAATTCTGATTAAACCTGGTAACGTACCAAACACGTGTTCCAAAAATCGACAAAATCCAATCATCACCAGAACAAAATGGCGGCGTAGATGTATTTTTCAGTTTGTTTTGGGATATGATTTTGTTACGAAGGTAACGAAATATAAGCCATTAGTAGACTTGCTCTTTTCCTTGTATACTTAAAAAATAATACACACCAAGTTTTGACCATTTAACTCTGGGGGTGCTAAGAAGCTCAAAACTGCAAACGGTTTTGTTCCACGACGTTTCCTTCTATTAATACGGCCATAGAAATTAACGTTTCCTTCGGTAATAATAAAATATATACCTACGCTGTCTTCTCTGGTTTCAATCAGACAAACACTTATATAAACTAGATGGGCGGATCCTCCTACGGTTTCTGAAAGCAGAATAGCATTGAGCATTGACAGGTTGGAATCACGTTGTGAAGATCACGCGGCGGCGGCGGATTTGTTTGTTTGTTTGTAAACAGCTGATTTCACCGCAGACCTCAGACCACATGTTCCTGTCGACTGTAGATATCCTTTACATCCGCTCCGCCACCTCACCTTAGTGTCTTTGTCTCAACTTTGTTAACATTTCACTGACAAACGGTATGGAATTCCCAAGAGACCTGTTCAATGACAATCTGTCTAGCCATGATTTTATGGTTCCATAATAAGGCAGCCGACGCGGCGCATACTGCACTACTGTGAACTTCAGCGAATTTCTTATGACGGGGTAAAAGTCCGTAAAAGAACTCCTTAAGTGTTCTTTTTGCAGGATCGTTTCCACTAAAAATGGATTTTTAAGTTATACAAACTGTAGTTATGAACATATTTCTATTGAAATCGGTATACAATTTTACGACTCCGAACCCAACATGTCTACCGAAAATCAAGAAAATACTCAGCCAGACAAAGATGGCGACGTAAAACAATTTTCCAACGCCATCTTACTATCGCTTTAAAAAGGTAAAGGTAAAGTTTGTCTTATAAACGAGGCAAAGTTAGGACTACAAAGTCATCTCTACCACTCAACCTCGACCTGTACCTAGCGTTACTGTATAGTCACGTTACAAATGTAAGTGGTGACTGCGGGGATCGAACCCGCGTCAGCAGAGTGATCAGCTCCGGAATCGCGCACGGTTCCAACCCGCACGGGACCGCTCAATACATAAACATTTGTTGAAAAGAACATTTCCTTACAGGACAACTTGCAGTCGTAGCTTTCACCAATGTTCATCTTTTAACAAAGACCGCTGTCGCTTGTCTCCTAAGTGACGGATACAAGATTCAGCCGGTAGATGTCAACACGTACAAAGAAAGCGCGGTGTGCGAGGAGAAAAGAAGATGCAGCTACAGCGAGGTCACGGCTGAAGAATGGAGGATACAAGGTGCGAACTGTAAAGATTAGCGTCACGCTCTGTCTGTGCAGTCTAGCATAACCTCCGCACCTTCTCACACCATCACCTCTGCGTGGATACAGCGGAGTTGTCTGCAGCCGGAATTGGGAGGCTAAACAAGACTCTATGACGACCACAATCTTCCTCAACCACACCGCCTTCAGGAGAAATGTTTCACCAATACTTGCTTATTGTTGGGATCAAACGAGGCCACCAAATTCATTGATATGCCAACGTCAAATTCAGCCATATTCTATTTTTCGGGACTTTTGTTATTAAAATAATGAAACTCTGGTTACAATGTATCGTGGAGTCGTAAAAGTATGTGTGTTCGGTTTACAACAATCTCGGAGGGGAATCTCGTCAAGATCTGGTATGATTAGTAAGCAATATTAGGACTCTTACAACATTTATAAATCAAGTGAATAGGTAACTCTTTACCCTTAAGGTAAAGGAAACCCTTTACTTTAAGGACGATTCCAGGATTCCCACAACCTATAAAATTTCAGGTACTCCTGTTCTGGGCCGGGGCTGACCGGTAATCTTTCGTTGTGTACTTTACAGATTCTGATCAATACCAAGAATTCCCATTGTTGAAAACTAATTCTAATTGAGCAGATTAATCAAAGAAATCAACAAATTAACATATCAGTAAGACTTAATATTAATAGCCCCCAAAACCGTCAGTCAGTTCGTGGTCTCCGCAGGTCTCGGTGTTGATTCTTGTGCCGTTGCCAGATATCAAAGTGTCATCTATGCACGATGCACACAGCACCTGTCCTGTCTTCACTGCAAGGCCGGATGTCACACTAATGGACCGGACCGTCACTCTGTCTGTATAAATAGTTACACTCAACACAGTCTGTTGACACGAGGTGATGTCAGGAACAACAATGTTATTGTCTAGACAACATCTAATCTTTAGACAACAAACTTGCATCTGAACACACAATAGAGTTTGGGAACTCTACTTTACATATTACATTATTACTTATCTAGCCTTTCGTTCCGCCGAACGTTTGTGTTTTCAGATTTATTTTTTGGAAATTTCTTTTCAAAAAGACAAGCGTCATGCAATATCTAAATATAATTATTGATTCCCATTCTAAAAGACAATTCGAGAGAGTACGACAGGAGTTATTGTTACTTGTGATACGACAATGTCAACCCGAAACGCGTCATTCACACTATCATATAAACAGATCGACGAAGGTGAATACCTATTATGTACAACCAAAGAAACACTATTCTTAATACAACCTCACGAGTATCTCTTATCAGTTTCTGCGAGAAAGCATACCGAAGGCTATAATTACGAGTAGACTACAGTCTAGAGTCTACTATACACGACCTGAAGGCAGCTCGTTGAGTCTGTCTCCTGTTATTTTGGCACGACTCGCACTCTGGTCTATGTTCTATTCTTTCTTCAGTCTCAGCCTCTACACGAACACTATTGTCTATTGTCTCCTCGACTGTAAATACTGTTAATCTAGCAAGCTTCTGCTTTCTAGACAAGTTCATGGGTGTCCCAATAAATCACTTCTGCATTACCTACCTTCCTGTAGGTCTGGTGGCACGGATATGAGTACAGTACTTCGATAGGTTCTCAGTACATGAAGACAAACTTTAATTTATCCAAAGATGTTTTCTAAGTATGCTTACGTTTTCTTGAAAACTAACTCGATTCATTAAGTGTAGTACTGAAAGCAGACGTTATGGCTAAAGCGATCCCGGGAAGGCTAAAAACATTTAGTCAAGTATGCAGATGACACAACTTTGAAATACTGTACGTCCATTAATTCAAATAGTACAATTTCACGAAACTCCTTCGTAGGATTTAACAAAAGTTCATAATTTGCATTGTATTGAACAAACTAACGAACTCCTCACACCCACTTCCCTTGATTTATCAAACCGATATTTTACCTATTTGTTGAGCAGATTTTCGATAGTTAGACGTTGACCCATACTCGTATTTGGACATCGACCATAAAGAGAGATAGGCGTTATAACCAAAAACATAACCTAAATATCATTTTTTTTAACACGCAAAGAAATAAAACATAGCCGACTTGTTAGCCACAAGTGTTACCGTAACTTCTAGCAAATATCAATTCACGGAAATAATTTACCCGAAAAATTGGTTTTTATGTTCTAATAACTGCATTTATGATCCAACTTCAATGAAACTTGGTATAACCATTTATGTTGCCGTAACCAACCTTTATACCAAAAGCCCACAAAATCCGACCAACCAGACCAAGATGGCGGGGAAAAAGCAATTGGTGCAAATGTTGACTGCAGTGACATTAACGTTTAGGCCGCGTTTCATTAAATCTTATCATAAATCACTTTTAGGGAGAGAAACGCCCTCCCTGTGGACCAATTATGATGGTTGACTTTCTTTCTTCCATAAAAATGAATAGCGCAGTTTCTTAAGGAAATTCGCAAACAATGCTAAAATAGAAAGGAGTCCAAGATAACCAGTCATGATGAAGAGTTCAGCTCCAAGGTGCAGGGCGACGTGTAGGGCGTGGTCGTACTGATAATAGCTATCAAGCTTCTGCCTCTGCTTCCCCGTCCCACCCAACACACGTACAGTATACCCGGTACACGACCGAGGTGGAAATAGAGCCGCCAAACACACCGCTATGTTTGCTTACACTACTCTTGTTGTCTTCCTTCCCATCTACCGCAGTGTCAGCAGTCTGCCCACTCTATACTCAGTGTGTTATCAGTGGCTAGCTAACGTTATCAATCACACCTTCTGTGCAGCTTATCAGCAAGAAGCATGAGAAGTTCAATCTGAGCTCGTTTAGCTCAAATTAGCCAACAACGGTTAAATGTCTTTAGCTACACTTCAGTGCTAAATTTTAGATCTGTGATCCCAAATTAAGCTTTGCTCAAAATTTTGAAACAAAAATCTAACATTAAGATCACTTTCTTCAGTTTACACTACTGTCTCTCTCGGTGTTTATACTATTGTCTATTCATTCTTAATTTGGATTATAGAGAACTAAGTCAAAACGAAGGTAGATTTATATCTTTTGGTAGTTCAAAACTAGAACTTTCCGCCTTTTCCTCGTGATTTCCAACAGTTTTTATTCGCGTATCCAAACTTTTCAGCGAAATTCAATCCAAATTAATTCTGATCTCAAATGTTAATGTTAAAGCGGCACAGATCGCTGGCTTTTAGGTCGTTTACGTTAGGCTTTCTATAATTTAAACGTTAAGAAATACACTACTCCCATTACGATGAAACTGTGGCCGTTTTCTGATAAGCTCACCGCCTCTTGGGTGGTCGGTCTATCCACACCAACTCAATGTATATTTACTATCTACAGACTCAGAAGACTGGAAACTGTCACTGCCAACTTCCGGTATACTTCTTGTCGCGTCTTGTTGGCTGCGGATTGTAGGTCACCTCTATTTTTACAACGCGCCACGCCGTACATCGTTGCCAACCAGAAGCTGGTCAGTAGTCCGGCGTGATCTGTCTGTCTGGTCAACTCTCGGACATACAGTACCAACTACTACTGGATACTTTCACAATCCATGAAGAGATCTGAGAAAATGGCGGTTTCGTGTCATTTTATAAAAGTTAAAATAAGTATTGGAGTTGCTAATTTTCTAGCGATGACCCAAATTGTCGCAAAGTGAGCAAAATGAAGTCAATTTTTTTAAATCTTAACTTTTTGATCTGAGAAACTAGCGCACTCTACCCTATCACATACATACAACTACTCAAGCGTTGATAGCTTGAGAAAGATAAAAATAACTAATTTAGATATTTTAGTCCTTGGGGTTACGATGTACCTTTTAAACAGTTTCTTCAGTTGTAAACAGAACTACCTTAGATATGCGCCTAGGCTTGAGGACCTACAAAAACTGATCTAACTAAAGCAAATAGTGATTTTGTGAAACTAGCTTCAAACCTGATAGGTTAAACCGACACGTTTATTTTGTGTTGATCCTTCTAATGGACTTTGACAGTACAGTAGTTTCGATAAATAGGACTCCTCAGTTTCTTGTTGGTGCTTAACCGAAATATAACTGGTGTGCTTTTATGACTGTCAAACAACTACCAAGTCACCAAGGAGGGTTTTAAGTTGTTGCCACACAGAGCTCTAAATAATCAGGAATAGCCCAGTAATAACGACTAAATACAACTAAAACTGAACAACCAACACTTCGTTGAACAAAGTGGTACGTAACTCGAGTTCAGAACTCACCAACCAAAGTATCATCGTCCAACTCACCTGAAACAATAAAACGAAACATAAAAGTATTTTCAAAGTAAGTTAAATAAAGTAGGCTTTAAAAACAACATTAACAGTGGGGTTAAAACTAAACAGGTTATGTATAGTTGTCATTAATAGACAAAGAAAACAACAACTGCACGAGACTGAACAACCATCATCATCATCATTACTTGGCAGCGGCACGACTCACTACTACAGTGTCAAGTGACAGTGGTTTCTCGGCGTTGGGTTCGGACTGAACAACCATAACAGAGTAGTGGTTTCTCGGCGTACAACTGCACGAGACTGAACAACCATCATCATCATCATCAACCTGACAGCGGCAAGACTACAGTGTCAAGTGACACTCGGCGTACAACTGCACGAGGAGTGCGTTGGCAGCGGCAAGACTCACACTACAGTGTCAAGTTTGACTGAACAACCATCATCATCATCATCACCTGAGTGCGTGTTCCTGAGTGCTGACTACAGTGTCCATACAACTGCACGAGTGAACAACATCATCATCATCATCATCACCTGAGTGTCAAGTAGTTGAACAACCATCATCATCATCATCACCTGAGTGCGTGTTGGCAGCGGCACGACTCACTACTACAGTGTCAAGTGACAGTGGTTTCTCGGCGTACAACTGCACGAGACTGAACAACCATCATCATCATCATCACCTGAGTGCGTGTTGGCAGCGGCACGACTCACTACTACAGTGTCAACAGTGGTTTCTCGGCGTACAACTGCACGAGACTGACAGTGGTTTCTCGGCGTACAACTGCACGAGACTGAACAACCATCATCATCATCATCACCTGAGTGCGTGTTGGCAGCGGCACGACTCACTACTACAGTGTCAAGTGACAGTGGTTTCTCGGCGTACAACTGCACGAGACTGAACAACCATCATCATCATCATCATCACCTGAGTGCGTGTTGGTAGCGGCACGACTCACTACTACAGGGCTCATTACACAAGTCGAGAAGAAATTGGAGAAACGCAACGGATCCTCCAACGGTTCCTAAGTAACTTAGCATCCGGGTTTGTTTGAAGAAACTGGAAACCAGTAGTTAAGGAGTTCTTTACTTTGAAACGCGATAGTTTGAAATAGGTAGTATTGGATGACATCTTAACAAATAGTACGTCATATATTTATGTGAAATCCCTATGAAAATGTCTCGACTCTGGACAATTCCAAAGTATAAAATGATCCTGTGGTGGTTGATCTTCTGGCGTTTTTTCCAGTTAAGGTCAAGCGGGGAAACTATTGTTAAGTTAAATGACATTACCATCTTCTAATCATCTGTAATATAATCTGAGATGAAGAATGTTAGGTGTTACTCCCCATGGCCACTTTTTAGGTACTAATTCATCCAAGGTGTGGTACGTGTCTTTTTTTTGTAAATACAATTTTGAAATGGTGTCAACACTCAAACACGCCTTTTTTGACAAACCATTTTCAAAGTAATACCACGAACTTGGTCAAATTCGTTTAATGCTATCGCTAACTGAGTTAAATCCCTTACTTTCGAGTCAAAATTCCTTGGTTAGCCCCCGCGTTAAAAGTTTTAATCAACCATACTATAATGGTAGTGCTCCCACCCTCAATGTTTTAAGTGATCATTTGCAAAGTTACTTTCAAAGTAGGGGGTCTATTATAAAAAGAGCGTACAGTTACGAATTGGATGTTTTCCCGCAAGTTTAAACCAATAAAAATAAACCTACCCTCTATGAAGGCTATGTTTCGTTCCAAGGAGAGCCCCCAAAACCTCCCAGAGAAAATCTGCTAGTCTATCCCTGTATAGCCTAATAAATTAAATATTTCCCCGGCCAACAAAATACTTGTTGTTGTTTGCAAAGCTTGAAGAATTCATTACCCACGTTACGCTTCTATCGTATCAAACCGTATCAACAGCTCCAAACTGCATCCTACACCGCAATCCTGTGAACCTCCAGTCATCCTCCTACCGGCCTCTACGTTGGAAGATGGAAGATTGGCGATGATATCAGCACTGTGCGGAGGTCTCCTTGTACGGTACCGACCTGCCATTGTTGTGCACACACCCGGCTCCGCTGTATCGCCGACACTCGATCAACCACTACCGGTGGGAACTGGCACACCGGACCACGCAGCTGCAGCACTAACTTACAATACGGCGGAATCGGGAATTTTCTCCCGTAATTTCAGAACTTATATGAAGTTCTGGAACCAGCCACTTGTTACAGAAGTGTTTTATTTTAGCGAACCAAAAATTTCTTACTTATAGATTTGTGAATTCGCTATATTTGGAGGTAATGCCGTCCATTGATCAATAAAATCGTAATTCAAATTAGATTTCAATAAATGGCTAAGTTGTACGAATCCTGCTTTTACCATAGTTCTTAAGTGAGTCCGTTCAATATGATCCTCCCACTATCTGCTGAATCTTGAAAATAGGTTGGATCCAACGCTATTCCTCCTAAATTTTTAAAGAGCAAAACCATATCAAATAACAAACCAACCCGGCTGTGAATGACCTCTCACTTAAAACTTCGAAATATAAATCGTGCCCTACAACTATGTTCAGATTCTTCAGTTTCAAAAGCATATAAATTTGAGCGCAAAATATCATCAATGCTTATTGATGTCTACCAGCCTTGCAGATTCTAGAAGTTAAAAGGTATATTGCTTATTTGTGCTCTATATACATGAACCACCTTTACATTCACAATGTGTATGGAAATGTATTTAACTATGAATATCAACGACTATAAGGTAAGGCACAGTGATGTGATTTAGTGAAACAGCTGGACTCTGTTTTCCAGCTGTGAACAACAATATATCCTAGGAAACCCGCCGCGCCGCGCCGCGCCGTGCCGTGGTGCTCACGTGACAAACCTTACAACAACCCACACTCAACACACCTACAGTAGGTCAAGCAGGGTGTTCGCTACGCTCAATCCTCTCCTCCTAGACAGGAGTTCGTATACAAGGTGAGCGAACTCTTATCTTTTGTCTCTTATGAATTTTCATAGAGCTATTCATTCATACCGCCATATAAAAGAAGCAGATTGCAATTTATTTTATATAAGTGAGTTTTAATTGCCCCCTCCCCAACTGTTGAAGAAGGAAATTATAATTGATTTTTTTTATATAATTCTTAAGTTTTCTTGACGTAGGTAATTTTGCGGTTATCCCACCAAAAATGTGTTTTCAGGAAGAGGATTTCTAAAATACAAAATGTGGCATTTTAAACCTTATTTCGTGTAATCTTTAAATCGATATAAAAAAACTATTCGAGATAAACAAAATTTTCTAAGGTGCCACAAACGGAGGGTTTGTATTTTAAAGAATTTGGGAGCCTTCTCCCGGGTTTTGGGTGGGGGGGTGGGGGTTGACGCAAAGTACGTCAGAACAAACTTCAGAAATATATAAAAACATTCCCCAAAGGTTTAAAAAATATTTCCTTTTTCAAAAGTTAAGGTATGGGGAAGATATTTAATAGATATTTAGATAGATGGCATCTGTGTAAGTGAGAAACTGCTACAAGTCTAATTTTGTCCGAATTTCACAAAACTTGGTACAAATATTTCTTTTGTAAATATTTAGGTTAACTTCGTTAAGAGTGGTTACATTCGAATGTATGGGAGAGAGTGTAAAAACTGTATGTTTCAATGTCATTGATGAAAAATTTAACGGCACATTTTAGGCACACAAACTATTAACAATCGTGATTGCGATACATTCGCTGTAACTATTGATTTATTTAGTGTAACAGTCTATTGGCCTTGTGAATCCAAACCTTGCTTCCCAAGATTATTAGATCCAGGTCACATCTAGAGTCCACTACAGTAGATCTCGGCTATTTCTGTTCCCACACGCCCGTATAAATTAAGTCCACTTTAGATGGTTAGTCCATCCGGAAGTCGAAATCATATAAATTCCGTTGAAGAGCGGTTAGAAATTCTAATCTTGGACACTTCAGAGAAGTTTATTGGGTGAAACTTTTGAGAAACTCTAATGAATTTTGTGTGTAAGTGCAAAACAAATGTCCACTTTAAACTATAAATTCAACAGAACCTGTCTTGAATCTATGTTTGTTCGTAGAAAAATTTCAATTTGTAAGTCTAAATCATGTACCAAATTATTACAATTATAAGAGTTTCAGAAAGGTTAACACCAACTGTTAATCCGCACAAAGGAGAGAAATTAAGTAAAGAATGGGCTAGAGAAACTATATTGAGATGAGCGATCATTGACGAAAAGATCCCAGGAAAAGTCACACATTATTATGGTGACTTCCAAGAGATATTACGGTTTTCAAATTGTAAGAGGAAGAAAAAAGTAACTGTCATCCTGCAAGTCCAAGAAGCTTTTATATGCACAGACAGCTCAAAAAGAAAGTCAGTGATTGTATTAGGTTTTAAAATATAAATAGACAACAATTAAAGAAAGTTATACGTAAAACGAACGTAACCAAACAAATGTATTAGTATAAAAATCCATGCGCCACAAAGTATGATTCAAGTATAGTTCAAAGAACTTGAATTGATTTTCAAGCATATTCTCGAAGCTATGTTTAGTCGAACCGAGCGATATATGTGACTGATTCCTGAGGAATGTGTGATATATGCATTCCTCGGTGGAGATAAAGTAGGATTTAGAGGATTAGGAGGTTTCCGTATCGCCGAGGTGTCATAAACCTTCCTACCGCCTTCATCACCGCGTATACGTTCATTTACAAGACTACACATATTCCCGCAATACAAATACATTCTCGCTATGTGTCTCATGTTGTGTTGACAGGTAACCAAAAGGTAATCCTACATTTATTGCTTAGTGGTTCAAAAGATTTGAAGGATCTGATTCTAGACCCAGAACCTCGTGTTCTTCAAACTGTTAACTCTAAATGTTAAAGGTAAAATTTCAGAAGTTATACTCGTCTATATTTTATTATTTTGACACAAACGGTCAGTTTTCTGACGTCGTAAATCAGGAAATAGTCTTGAGTACCATACTGCTCCCCACTTAACTTTTGAAAGAGGAACAGTTTTCAAAACCATTTGGGGATTATAGAGTCAAGAAGGCAAATAAAATTTCCAGTTTGTATTAAACACCTGAAACACTGTTAATACCTTTTTATACGGTTCTGAAGTTACTTTTTACGTACTTTTCGTTGCCCACCCCAACCCAAAAACCGGGGGGAGGGCCCCCCTAATTTTTAAAATACGAACTCCCCCCTTGTGACACTTTATTTGAAAGAGTATAAAAAGAGTACAAACTCCTTGATGCCATTAAAAATTTTCATTTTTTTAAGCAAATAAATAAACGTTGTCGCTATACTTTTCAAAGTTTTGAAAAAATTACAGATTTAGTATTGGGGTACTCAAAGCTTTAAAATGAGATGTTACAAGATAGATTTTGCAAACTTTAAGAACTGTCCCTTTTCACCGATTAAGAAATTAAAAGGTTCACTGGAATTATGATAAGCCATAAACTAAAGAATCAGGTCTAAAGTATTAAGATGTAACTTTAAACTTAGCTGCACATGTATACTTCCCTTTGCAATCGAAACCACCCTTGACATTTATTGAAACCAATACGTTTCATCCGGTATCTCCGCGCGGATATATTGAATTACTCGATTTGCTTCTTAGAAACTAGTTCTAGTAAGTTGCTTTAGACGCATAAATCGCATAAAACTCCAGCTTATCTAGTGGCTGCTACTGCTACATTTGGGTACTTTGCGGCATGTCAAAATTGTTTATTATTTAAACAAAACAGCTGATTCAACGTTGACATGCTGAAAACCTCACTTACATTAATAGTAACAAAACTGTAAAATAGCTAAGTGTGACTGTGACAGAACGGATTATTTTGGTTAGCGAATTACCTTGGAAAAAATAAAATATTCATACCGTCGACAACATGGTAAGACCCAGGCCCGGGACTATACGAAACGAACACCGTTCCTGAACTCCAGAAAATGTGTTGCGCATTTTTCAAAACTTTATTTACATATTATGTAAATATGTGTTAGCTGTGCACAGGCCGTTATTCTTGTCAGATTTGGAACACACGTTTCTTTCGTATATACTGTAAGTCGGTAAGTTCGAAAGCCAGCGAAATAAGTATGCCAGAAATCCCCTTTTGAAGTGAAGTTTTACAAAAAGTTGTAATTATTAAAAACAGTAAATGGCATCCTAATTTTATCAAATATGAAAGAAGTGTGTATTTTAAAACAGCCTATCGATACAAAAATTTCAAATATTACTGAAGTTGGTTGCAGTCTTTCACAATTACAGCAAAGACGGGTGTTCACTGTACAGCTGAATGAATAGTCCAAGTTTAATACAATTTGAATGAGTTTTCTCTTCAAATTATTTTTAAAACTCGCAGTAAAATATTATGTAAATCTGAGACCGAATCGAGGATGCGAAAGAGCGAACTGCCTAGTAACACCCGAAGGTGAGGCCGAAGGGGTTCAGAAGTATACTTTAACTTCGCTTTATCTACGCCAATGATGCTTTGTCGGCCCGGTTTAATATCAAATTTAAACTGATCAAAGTCTTGTCAAACAAGTTGCACAGGACACGAGAACACTTGGTCGTGACATTCAAAACCTCAACAACCACGAGTTTGGAAATGACTGGAGGAAGTACAGCACCTCGGATAGTAGGTGAGTGGGTGAGAGACCTGCTGGGAAGAAAGTCTGACTGCGCCTGCGCCTCTGCGATCGCAATTACGATTGTTCCCGGCGAGATTGGAACAATCGACAGGCTCGACCTCACTTTTGGAAATCGTGACAGAATGCCACCAAATTGGTGGAAAATTTCTCACTTCATGATGATACATACGGTTCTTTTAGAGTCATTCCAGCGATCCTGAATTGCTTTGGATATTTTGGTTTGATTTCTCCAAGTTTCTGTACTACATACATCCCGTGCCACGAGAGTTGAGAAGCGCCATAAATCTCTGAAAGTTTTGTTGAGACCAAAATAACACGTTAGGCCGTTAACTTAAAGTTTACTCCCTATAAAGTTAGACAACTTGTATATAAGCCTAAAGATTTTGACAAAACTTGAGGTTACTTTTTAAGCACAAAATTTGGAGGTCACTTCTGAACCACCGATTCTTAAGACGCGGGGGAGTGTTCGTCTTCTTTCTATGCTATTTCAATATAATTTTAAGAACTATCTGTTTATAATGCTCTGTATTTTTTTGTCTAGGAACAGAATTGAAGCCAGAACGTTTGTCTGATTACATTTCACTATTCTGGTTCAGTTATATTTGTACTGTATATCACGTTTTTAAGGATCGATTCCTGTCCCCGGGTTTAATGGTAAGTTATTGTTTCTTTTTATTACAGTTATTGTATGGTTCACTGAAGCTATGGTTTCCTAGAAAAACGTTCACCGCTAAATAACGGCCGTTATTGTAGCGGTGACGGTGGACGTAACACAATATTTAAACAGATGTATACCAAAACAACTTTTGGCATATTGTTTTTTTTTAGTTGTCAAAGTTTATCTACGTATGTAGTAGTGGACATGCTAGACTTTTGTTAACAAAACAAAATGTGTCACCTGGTGAGAAAAACCTTAACTAGTTATTACCTCTAACTTTACGTCCACCGTTTTCTAGGAAACTACTCTCATCTGATTGTATTGAAAACAAAACTCACCGTCATATTACGGCCGTAATGTAGCGGTCACCGCTTTCTAGGAAACCATAGCTTAACCTTAATAACAAGCTTAAACATAAGCTTCAAAACTGGTATGGGTTTATTATAGGTATGTATTATCTTGTGCCATTTGGAAACTCCAAAACCATCCTCGCACATAAAACAACCAAGAACGTTCACAAACTTTCAAAATCACAGAAAAAGAGGTGTTGAGAGTGAACTAGCGGTGTTTGTGTTTTAAAAGTACGACTTGGTGTAAGTACACTACAGCTGTTACTAGTTATCAACATGACGAAGGAGCCGTGGCGGTGGTCTACAGACAGGAGTGCATCATTCATTGCATTCCTGGCAATGTACGAGATGTTCTGCTCCGTACAGCATACTTCACTGTACAGCTTGACATCATCACTACCAAACTAACATTGCATTTCAGTTATCTGTCTGGATAATTCTTTATAAACCTTTTGCTCTAAGCAAAGTGCGAGAGTCTAAAGTATTGTAGACCTACAATTTGTAAGTGTACTTTTGATGATCGTATATGTCACAAATTGTTTAAAACTGGTTTAAAAAAGGATTAATTTAACACGACCATAAATTTAACAATAATCATGCGGAGGCACAATTCAATCTCAAAATTTGCCCAAGCCTTTAAAAAAAATTAAATATTATATGAATCTACATATTATTGTGTCTTGGAAGAATTTACCTTCTGGATCTGATCCAAACTGAAAGCTTGAGAGTTAAAAAAAAAAGGCAAAGTAAACAGCCAAACGCAGATGACTTGTTGTCAAAGTGTATTGAACTTTGAAACTAGACTATCGCAAGTGTAGGCTATTTTGATCCCCTAAACCATAATGAACACAAAAGATTAAGTAGTTAACTGGGTAATAAAGCTCAAGTAATGTCTGATAATACAAGTTTTCAATAATTCAAAAGAAGAACTCAAGAAAACCGTAACGAAAAAACTACTTTCCTTTCCAATATCTAAGCAAAGCTAATCGCGTCTCAGTTCATTCACCTAGTTACATAGTGACAGTACGTATGGTATGGTATGGTATGGTACAGCTCGCTGAGCAGTATGTGTCACCTTGTATACAACACACAAAGTGCTGCAATATTTGCCAGGTTACTCCACACCTGACTTTACTCAGCAGACTTGAGTCATCAACAGGCTTCCTCCAACATTTATTACACAACAGTGAAGAAAGAGGGTTGGTATGGTACAGCTCGCTGAGCTCACCGTGTATACAGAACACACAAAGTGCTGCAATATTTGTGAGCACTTGTCACAGGACATGCAGGATACACAACAGTGAAGAAGCAGAGGGTTGGTATGGTACAGCTCGCTGAGCAGTATGTGTCACCGTGTATACAGAACACACAAAGTGCTGCAATATTTGCCAGGTTACTCCACACCTGACTTTACTCAGCAGACTTGAGTCATCACTCACAGGCTTCCTCCAACATTTACATGCAGGGATACACAACAGTGAAGAAGCAGAGGGTTGCAGGCCGACAAAAGCAGCTGTTATATGAATCTATATATTGAAAGAATAGATGAAAATCTAATGGCAGTCAGTACAACCGTTCTATAAGGCCGATTTTCTTTATTTATTTTTTTGAATGAAAGGTATTTGAACATAGATGCATTATCAAACATCAAAAATCGCTTAACTTTCGCCCTTCTCAAATTTTACTCAAAAGGGCTTTTTTCCCAAGTTTTCATAACTTTGTCCTGCCTTATCTCAGGTACTAATTGAGGTAAATTGTTTCTTTTTGTCTAAGAACACTCAGTGAATCATGCTCTTTCACTAGAGAATCATTCGACATATTTAGTTACCGCTAAGAGGAGTTATGCGTGAACAAACGATTTTTTTGGCACTGTTAAGAATTTAAACTTGTTTGAGATTAAACATATGGGCAAAATACCGGGTGTTTCTAAAAGAACTCCTTGATTTAAAGTTGTATTAGTATACAGTATAGTTAAAATAATAGTTATTAAACATGTACATTATTAAAGAGAATCTTCTAAGTTTTTTTGATACCTAATAAAGTTCTATATGAGCACCATTTGTTGCCCTGGCCACGTCTAAACGATAATTAGTTTCTTCCCAGGTATTCAACAGCATATCAGGTGTAACGGATGCTACAGCTTCAACAATCCTCTCCCTCAGATGATCAATGTCACGGATCTTCTCAGAATACACAATGTTTTTTACATGTCCCAAAAGGAAAAAATCTAGTGGAGTCAGATCTGGGCTCTTTGGTGGCCATGCAATTGGCCCACGTCTACCAATTCACCTGTTAGGAAAACGCTGTAGGATATCAAGTTAAGGATCAACACTTAGGAGCAAACCACTTAGGCCACCAAGGAGCCCAGATCTGACTCCACTAGATTTTTTCTTTTGGGACATGTAAAAACATTGTGTATTCTGAGAAGATCCGTGACATTGATCATCTGAGGGAGAGGATTGTTGAAGCTGTAGCATCCGTTACACCTGATATGCTGTTGAATACCTGGGAAGAAACTAATTATCGTTTAGACGTGGCCAGGGCAACAAATGGTGCTCATATAGAACTTTATTAGGTATCAACAAAATCTTGAGAAGATTCTCTTTAAAAATATATATGTTTAATAACTATTATTTTAACTATACTGTATACTAATACAACTTTAAATCAAGGAGTTCTTTTAGAAACACCCGGTATTAAAAATGCCCAGCTGCTGTAAATGTAAACATCAACAAATAACAACAATAACGGTGTAAAAGTTTCAACTCTCAAGGAAATACCCTAACTGAAAAAGTATAGTCATTAGCGAAGTGAATACCCAAACCGTGAGGCCGAAGCGAACGGAACTGAGGCCCCCAGCTGGCCGAAGGCTAGTAGTGTTATTATTTAAATTGTCAATAGGTTCTTTAAGGCGAATTGGAGCAGACTTTCCAATATTCATTGGGTTAGAGAAACTACATTAAAAAAAAAAAAACACAAAAATACGGCCCTTGTTGAAAACCTAATTTGAGGTCTATATATCAAAAATAGGGTATTAAACCGCTTAAGATAATCATGTTTACATTATTTCAAAATTATGATACATGTACAGTACAGAGAGTTATCACATAAAATAAAAGCAGCCTTTTTTATTTTTACTGATACAACCCTTTGAAAAGGCAATAACAAGGCACGTCTACAAAGTTAACGCGAGGTTTCGTTGTTACTAGCCACTCGAAAACATGTAATTTTTCCAAATTGATTCAATCTACTATTACTGCGTATATTTTAAATTGTTATGTATAAACAAAACAATCAAACGTAATCTAAGTTTCTGTCGAATTGACGTTCTGGAAGGTGGTTTATTCATTTAGGAACACATTATGTAGGTAACAGACCTTCTTTTCAAAAACTAAAACAAACTTTAAAATGTTTGTTTGATTTTTAAAAGAAGGTGTGTAGCCACAATAAGTGTTCTTAAAACAAACGTTATATTTTTATTAGTTCAAACGGACAGACCACGACGATCTTAAGTTATCGTGACATGAGACCTGTCTGGGTTCTCGAACAGGCATAGACATAAGTCCTCAATCAATTGGTTAGGCATTAGTATGACCAAATAAAGAGTATGCTATGAAAATTGTGTTCAATGGTGATTATACAAGTGGTGTTGTTCGTACATTGATAAATCCTTTTAGCAAAAACATCCAGAATTCCACCGAACGGTTCCAAGTAACAGATGTTGATCTGACTACAAGATCAGCTGATGTCAGTGATCAGCTGTATAGAATGGGAAGGGCTCGGGCAGGCAGGCAGGGTGCTCACCAGACCGTAACGTCCGCATGCCTCGGTCCCGTTCATGGGCAACTCCAACTGTTCAGTTCAGTGTCATCGATCCAGGACTGCAACGCGACAACGGAGATTTGTTGTGCGAAATATTGACTAAAATGTGTAATAATAAATGTTTTACCCAAGAGGAGCTCTTCTACCATCTACCAACTCGTTTCCTTGAAGTAATCAAGATAATAGTTTCAACTTTCGTAACGACAAAACTAGTCAGATGAATAATTGGTATTTAAAATGGAACTGAGTTTATGTACCTTTAATATTTAATTGCCAAAGGCATCAGAATTTTGAAAAGAATATAAATTTTCAACTAAAAGATCTGAAACTGCGTTACGCCGAATTTTAAGCGTAAAGAACCTAATTGTGTTCACAGTAATAAGATTTATTATGGAAAGAAATTGACGAATTTGTGTTATGTCCCTTGAGAAAAGACGATGATCAAATAAAAACTGAGGAAACACTGTTAAGGTCGTGCAGTAAGGGTGTCAATAATGGCGATTTAGTCTGACCAATGACTGTAGTACTACCGTCAAAAATATGACATATTTGCAAGCGGCTAGAAGCTAACAAACCTCGCGTCATCTTTGAACAAGCGCCTTTTAGTGGGTTCGTAAGGTTTTGCAATGCGACAAACGCTGTTCCCATGTGGTGACTATCTGTTTCGTATCATAATTTTTGCACTATGTCCAACCGTTATCCAGGGCGGATTGGATCCACATGTTTGAAACTCTACTTTTAATGGGGTAGATTTGGAGCTATAAAAGTACTATATTTTTATGCATTTCAAATTTAATTTTCAATAATAAAATAAAATTTGGAAATTCTGCTTTTAATTCGTGCTAAATATGTTGGCCTTTCATTTTAAAGTTTGAAACTCACAAAAGCACCGTTTATAACGGTGGAGTCGAATGGCCTGCAAACCTCTACATCGAACTCGCAGCATTAAAAAAGGAAAAATAAACTTTTACAGCATAAACGTATCTATGGCACATTATTCAACGTAAGGTCCGATGAACATTTTAGACTGACAACGCATGACAAAATGAAATCCTACAACTAATAAACGGAATCAGTATGAATGAACGACACGAGTTTCGATGTAGAATCAATACCAACTATAATCGTCGCTAGGAAACCTACAGCAATAAGTTTAGAGCACATTCTTGAAATGTTTTCTTTTGAATAGCGATGTTTGTTATTTCACTTATTACAGCTTTCAGGTAAGATGTAATCAGTGAAATAAAATGCAAATATGTCATGTGAATCATTAACTGAGAAAAGAAGATTGATACAAGCTGAAAAACGTGATGCAGTGACGCCCAGAAGGAAGGGGCCTCGAGGGGAAGATCGAGACTGAATTGGTGGAGTCAGTCAGCTCAAAGTTGGCATGGAGAAGGAAGCAGCTGAAGAAAAACGCTGAAGAAAAAGGGGAGCTGAGGAAGAATGTGATGACCCGTCGAAAGACTTTTGGTGCCGCCTTATGTCATCTCAGACGAAAACTACCCTGGGATGTATGTAAGTTGCAATATTGTTATACTCGCATGTAATTTAATATTGTGCTGAGAGATTGGCACACATTCTTCTCTGACTAAACGCGATTTCGATACAGTACACTTCGATACATCGCCAGTACCGTTAGCAAGTATCGATTACTAGTATCGAAACGATACGACTTTGAGTGCAGTGGTGCATAAAGGTGTGAAGATGAGGTAACCACGAGACGTCATTGGACTTCGTGAAGTGACATATATTGAAATATAAATCACGCATGGTTTTGATCTATAAATTTATTCTATAAATTTATTCTTTGTAAATTGTTATAAGTTTCGCAAATCTTGATGATTGACTACTCTTGAAAATTTTACAATCGTTGTGATCGGTTCGGAAAACATCTTTAGGGAATGAATTGCATGATTCACTTCATATTTTAAGTACCGTTACTAAATATCGTTACTAATATTTAGCGAATGAGTACGAAGCATGATCCCCGGTCACCACTTACATTTGTAATGTGACTAATACGGTGACGCTAGGTAAAGGTCGAGGTTGAGCGTTAGAGAGATGTAGTCCTAACTTCGCCTCGTTAAACAAGACAAACTTTACCTTTTACCTTTTTAAATATCAAAGTTTTGCACTAAGAATACAGGGACCATTGTTAAAGTGGAACATTCCCTTGCTTGTTTAGTTAGGTATTTTTATTTTCTCTACTCGTTTTACGATTAGTAAGTATGCTCCATTCCTAGCCGTCCCCTTTGATACCCCTTATCTATGATGATTACCATCCAAATATTCTGTTGCTGGTCTAGTTTGGAACTGTGTTTTAAACGGAAACAACTTTAGAATCGAGTCAAATTAGCTGGACATTTATGGACGTTTCGGCTCTACAATTTTGAGCGTATGAGACCATTAGAATACTACGTTCCAGGCAATTTAGTTCAAATTTAGCGAAGTTGGAAGCTGACAATAATTATGCACTTTAAGGAGAAGATCTTCCTCGTAGACGACACAAAACCTCGTATACGTAGCCTGAAGATACCCATTCCAAATTGTATTTAATTTCGATAACTGGTCAGTTCGATATATGGGGATTTTGAGTTCGAATCTGAGCCAGACCATACTCGCTGTTCAATGCTGTCTTAAACCTAACCTAACTTCTCATCGTATAATAGGAAAACCTTCACCTTCATTACAAATGTAAGTGGTGACTGCGGAGATCGAAGCCGCGCCAGTGGAGTGATCAGCCCGGAGTCGCTTACGATTCCAACCCGCCACAGTGTCCACTAAATCGAGTCCGATAAAGTCGAGTGTCGTATCGTAGAATCCGTGTCAAGCCCTGACCTAGCCACATGGGCTTGTCACACGGTAGCCAGACACTGGTGTCTCGGGTTACAGACGCGGCGCGGCATTGCGCTATCCTTGTCAGCCACGGAACTGTTGTTCTGTAGAGTGCACTGGACCGAAACCGTGAAGAAGCTGTACAACTGAGGCGCTGTGAGACACAACAATCCGACAGCACCACTCGAGTAGACGACATCTTTACTTAGATACGCGTACTTTGAGACAATAACCATTCCCAGATGGTGAATATGGAATGAATAGTTCGTGTGATGATGTATTTGATGGACGATGGAGGTATAGTCATCATGCTGGTTACAAACTAGGGCCGACTGTTCCCCAAATTGGACCAATAATCTGTTCCTGTACTTGCGTTCCGTCCTAAAATCTTGCAGAACGACAATCTCGCGAAATCGCTTCGACAAATGACTCACCAGAGGGAATTCTTTATTCCAAAGGAGCTTGGGTACAGAGTTATACTTCCTTCTGTAGACTTCACTGGAGTCTTACAACGTTAGGCTTTCTTCGCTTTCAGAAGCACCTCCGTTACGACCGTGGAAACCTCAAGGGACTTCATCAACCATCCCTGGTACAATGGTGTGCCTATATCCCCTTGCTTCAAGAGCCACTCCCTCTATTGAAGTCTCGACCCTCTTTGGAAAATGTCCACCCTCTTTCCAACAAGTAGTGAAACTGTAAATATTTCGTTTTTGCCGTTGAAATCTCTGTATGGAAAATCTACATAAAATGAAAGATTTCCCATTCAGTGGAGGTACGCTAGGAAGAAACAGCCATGTTTGAGAATCTATCGGATGTTAAATAATTGTTAAAAGAACTGTTGAACAAATTCTAGGTCCCAATAGATAAACTCTGATGCCAATATGCCGATGACACATGTTCCCAAACTGCACATCTACAAGAGTGAGTGCTGGGGTGAGTGACATCACTTGGCTCACTCCACACTCTCGACTGTCACTCTACCTCTTGAGCCAAGTCGCAGAGATCAGAGAGCCTAGCCAGCCGACCGTGAGCCTGGCCAGGCTCGAGTCTACTTTCGCTTCACTCGCTAAACAAAATAATAAACAAAGATCCACACAAGCTTTGAAATTGTCAAGTGTCACCATGACATCAAGTGTTAAAATGCAGCTAAACGGTCTAATTGAATTGCAATTTCAAGTTTATCCTATTCCAATTATAAACATTGAAGACAAGTAGCCACTAGTCCGCAAATATTGCATTTGGCAAATCCTCACCCAGAACGGATGTAAATTCTACACCAATTTTGAACTGTAAACTTTCCTGGCCTCTTTACTGTTGGCTGTGGGACCTGAAGAGTAAAGTGTTAGTTTGGATTATTGCTGAATTGGCACTGTTTCTGTGATTCCCAAAATTGGGTTCAGGTATGAAAAAGATGGGATGCTATAAACGTCATTGTATAAGTTGTGATTAAATTTGTTTCATTATTAGTTTCACTTGGTATAAACGTTTGTGACACCGTACCTAATAATTATGTGAATCAAAACAATTTCCCATCACCATCTTAGCATGGCTGAACAGATTTTGTAGATTTTTACTACGCAAATTAGGAACAGCGTCCTTTGTTTTGTGAAATAAAAACCTACTTTTTGGATGGGGAAAATATTCCAGTTTTTGGACCAACGCTGGTTAACGAATCCGACCTAGAGATTTATAAAAGTAACAATTGAACCACATTTCGTGAAAATCGAACACAAAAAGGGACTTGTACAGTGGTCACAGTTTTGCCATTTGATTTAGGAAGCTCAAAACTACAAATCGTTCTTACTGCGACACTTCGTCCTTTTAATTGTGACAGTAGAAAGAATAGCTCTATGTTTCCTAAGAAAATTTGCTAAAAATCACTTGCCTATTACTCCTAGAGATAAGCAGCCACCGACAGCTTGACAGAAATGATTGCTGGATGATGTTGGATACTATGTAGTTAGTATATTCAGTTACTTCTGTGGGCGGGGAAGTATACTCTGTGACAGAGCACTTGCCCGTGGTGACTCCATGCTGCTGGAATCCGCTGGTGGGCGCATGTTGATTGCTTGAGCCAATTCCCTCCTGTCACTGCTAATCTCGTGCTCAAACTGTTTTAGGAGTCCGTTGTCAACAGCACGTATACTAGCATTCACTTCAGTGTGAAGATACCTCTAAAGAACATTTTTCGGGATGTTAGTCCGAGACTCCGACAAGGTCCTTTGATGTGGCCTTGAAATTTGGGGATTTTCTCAACTCTGGAAGGTCAAAACTGAGTTGGTAACTTTGCGTGTTTTTTTCCAAACGGTTGTGTGGAGTTATTTCGAGCAACTTGCCACCGCAAAAGTATCTCAAACTAAGTTAAACCCTTTTCAAGCCACAGAAATTAATATTATTATTTAATACAAAATTTAAATTATAAGTAAATTTTAAACAAGTTTTGAGCACACAATTTTTAAGCAATATACTAGCATATAAAGAATAAGCGAGTTAGGGCAAAAAAGTCAATGGAAAACCACTTAATTGTTGGCATGGCAACAAGCTACTTTGGAAATCGGGAATATATTACGGAAAGGTAGGTCCATCCAAAGATTTTATAAAACACATTGGTTTTACAGAAGTGGCGAGAGATGAACATTGCAAGTAACTGTAAGTGAGAAACCAAATCATAGAACTGAAGTATCAAAAGATTCGGCCCCGACCAAGTAAAAGTGAATATTCAACAACTTATCTTTGAACAATGGAGGATAGATCATAATGGATCAGAGCACTCGCTCAAATTCTTTGGCTCGACGTCATACCGAGTGAGGTGAAAGTATTGGCAAGCAGAGGTGTCGGAGTTCCACCCAGTGTAGAGGACAGGTGTCCGTGTACAGTTTTAATGTGAAGTATTCTCCTCACGTGAGCCAGGACACGCCTGTAGCCAGCCAGGTCAACAATACAATGTGTCATGTGATCAATGATGCAGACGTGGTCTGTGTCGCTCTGACATCTCAATATATGTACTGTCAAAGTCAGCTGTCTAACTTTCTACGTCGTAATCGGTACTGTTATTTAATGGTTGAATCTGAGGAACAGTCGGCCCTATTTGTAACAAGACTACACAAACCTCATCTCCATCAAAACACTCACTTCATCCCATATTCACCTTAAAACACCCTCCAAGAGTGGTCGGTGTTTTAAATCAAATTATCAAAGTTGTTCAACTATGGTTATAACAAGTATCTTGGGCTGGAAAATAATAGGTTTTGACAAATTCTTAGCAATACTGAAAACTAATACGACTCTGCTAAAGTGGACGACTTGTCGTTCGACATTTCTTTCCAATTAAGGACCTTCTAGAGTTTCATACTATGATTTGAGTCTAAAGAGGGTTTTATTAAAATCAAATTAAACGGAGAAACTTGTTTTCCTTTTTCGGACATTATACATCGTTGTTTTGTGAATACAGTGTGAAAAGGAATCATACTGCTACCGCCTTCAGGCGATGAGGTCTTCGAAATTTCACAAATGAGGATCAAGAAAATCAGCTAGACGGTTTAAGCACAGATGGCACAGATGAACGACATCCTGAAAAGTGCAAATCAGATAGCACATCGTCATCAAGCTCTTGCATATAAAACAACCACGAAAATTCTCCGAGAAAACAATCGAGTCTGTGAAGTCTACCACGTAAAGCAATAATGGACACCTACTTTCAAACCTTTTAAAAAGGATCCTCTTGAAGTTTAAAGAAAAAGGTTTTCCTGACTACGTTGTCGTTGTTTCTTCTAGATACTTGAAACATTTCCAGCAACATCAGAGTACCACCTAGAACATCACTTCCAAGTTCAGCTAGGCTGGGTCGCAGATCAGACGGGTTCCCAGACAGATTCAATCATGAGTGACCGCAGAGTCAACGGTCACCCGGCGGCGCGACCCTCAATAGCAATTGTCTTCTCTTCTTGTCTTTGTTCTCGGCTGTTTTACTCTTCGATTCATTGATTTCATGCTCTACACAATGTAGTCTTATTGATCCATGTCTACTGGCTGTTCCCACGTCTCTTGTAAATACACTGTACTTAGTATATAATCTTAACGGCGAACAAACCAGAACGACTCGTTTACTTGTCTCTTTTAAATTATTATTTAACTATTTTCAGCGAACTGCCATGGGAACTAGAGCTATCATTTCTATAGAAACATAGACAGAAACAAAACTATGTAAAGTTGTAATTTGACAAAGTTTGGTGAAAATGTGTCTCTTACGTAAATTTCTAGGTGAAGTTCCTTAACCGGAAAAATTGGTTCGCCGGAACTGCTCTTTTGGGGGTGTCCATGTATTCAGGATTTCATCATTTCAACGAAACTTTGTATAAACACGTTACCGTACCTAATATGAGTACAAAAAATTCCAAATCAAACCAAACTAGAGCGGAAGTTTGTTCATTTTCCAGGGAAACACAAACCTTTTCCCCTTTGTTTTCGTTAGGAAATTTGTGGATTCACGTTAACGCTATGGTAATTACGCAACATCTGTTTTAAGGTAGTTTTGTTGGCTCATAGTAAAATTGTTAAGAAATAAATATTGTACATCCTGCTAATTATCTAAATATTTAAAAGAATTACTGTCGTATGATTGTTACGTTTGCAAACTAAAACGTCAACGGCAACATCGTCATGTTACACAACAGAAAGGCGACTTTGCATCTAGAATAGCGCAAAGAGTAAAAGCAGTGGGGAAAAGTTTGAGAAATACGAGAATCCTAACATAAGATATCCCCGGGACAATTCTTCAATCTCGTAGTTCTGCAATGTTTCTTTGCTTCTTTCTGTTTAGGAATAGTGTGAAAACACAAGTTTTAATCGGCGCATTTTTATTCGAATCGAATATAATTTAAAGCTTTCGTTAGCTGATCGGTTAATACTGGACTAAATAATTAGCCTTAAACCTATGATGGTAAGACAATGTTTATAGTTCGCACATCAAACAAAATCATAAAGTAGGCCTACTCGTCACAATCGTCTTTCGATAAATAAAATCTACTCACTTTTTTAGGTATCGCTCCTGGCAGTTCACAACTGACATTTTCTTTAAGAGACTTTGCAGTAAAGGCCTCGTTAGGCAAGACAATTTTAACTTTTTTTTCAATATTCTACCTCGAAACACTACGCTTGAAATTTGTATAGTAACCATGGTAATTTAGATATTCTATTATTAATTCAATCATACTTTCTGCGCGATGTATCAACGTGAAAGTGTGGTTATTTGTTAGTAGAAGAAAAGCTTATGTATAATTAGTTATATTTCTTGAATTGCAGCCATTTTTGTATTTATGGTTTGTGATTCTCGCGCAAATACAAAGTCTTCTACATTGTTCAAAATTAAAAATATTACGCAACTATTATATGTAGAGAAGAATTTTGAAAATGAGACATCTCATGCCGAGACTTATGAGAGCCGAAAAGAGGCCAAGGAAGAGAACGGAGAGACTGAGGAACAATGGAACAGAGGAGAGAAGAGAGGAACGGAAGTGAAACCTCTCGAGACCGGAAGTAAAGGTGAACGTTCTGACCGGACGTGGGAGGAGGCGTAGCTGCGTCAGCTGATCGAAGCCTTGACCTAACCCAACCGAGAACTCGTTCACTCGATATCAGCACAGTACTCAGCACTCTGTACAGGTGTGTTATGCACTTCAGTAAATGGTGATTTGGGTCAAAAAAGGTAAAATTAAAAATAAAATTTGTTTATACCATAGCCACCTTTTTTTTAACTATCTAATGTTTTTCTCCGAATCCTCATGCAGCCGACTTTCTTGAAACTCAATATATCTTTGTATCTAGATAAGACTTGTTCATAAAAAGGTTGTCAGCATGATCAAATGAAAAATCAAATGTCTTGTTTTAAAATGGGGTTTTTTAATATTTTTAGATACATCAGCTTGAATAGCGGGTAAATGATGTAGTTTACAAAAGTGTGTTTTAAATACTTTTCCTCGGACAATGTTACTCCTAATAAATTCACACTAAACTGTTGAACATTCGTTGAAATTGTGATGACAAAAAAAGGCAAATTACAGTTTTTGTCATGTTTCCTGCTGTAACTTAGTTGTTTCAATTTGGAAGTCAATTTGTTGGAAATAGAACTTTCTAAAGAAATATATACGTTCAACACGTTTTCGTAAATTATAAATTTTTCCTCTTTACAAGCTTATTTAGTCTTAAAAAATATCCTAAAAGGCCACTATTTTAAAACAAGACACTTTATCATACTAAAATCTTTTTTGCAAACGAGTCTCTAGTAGACACAAAGGTAAACGGAGGTTCAAGAATGTCGGTTCATTGGTTTCGTAGATAAAACTATTAGTGAAAAAGCAAAATGCCGGCAATTTGGTAAACTATGGTCATTTTTTATTTTGCCCCAATTCACGATTTCCCAAAGTTTCTAACACCCTGTATATAGAGAGCACTGGTTCTCTACCAGTTTTAATCGGAGAAATCGCCAGCATCAGAGATGGTTGACCTAGGTAGTGGTCATTCAGATCGTATACAATAGACAATTGCATACTTTACACAAAGTATCGTCATTCAAAAGTGATATTTATTCAAATGTATCTAATCAGGATTTACTTACATACTCGTGTACATGTATGTATGTGTTGACTCAGCAATACTAACCTGTAAGCAAAACGACAAATCAGTTTTCAACGTTAACATATTACTCAAACCTTACAACACTAAAATCCTTTAGACAACAGAACAGAGTTCCCGATTCTCGAAGTTCTATGGGACAGTAAACTTTTCGCCCATTTAATGGATCTACTTCCACTAAATAAAACCGTTCGCTTTGCAAAGACAGTAAAAGATAGTTAAAAACCACTTGTACGAAATAAAAAATTCTCCTTAAAAGGCGTATTTCTGTAGAGAACTTTTCACGTATGGAACATTACTATTTCCAGTACAGAGAACAATCTACAATCTTCCAACGACGGCAAAAAATTAAAACCTTGCTCAACAGCATACAAGTCTTCCTCTAAAAAGGCAATGTCAAGACAATTCAAAACTCACAAATACAAAGGAATGTCAAAAAAGATATTTCTACAGCTATTCCACTGGTACATTTTACCTTATTCAAAGATAAACCTACAATAAATCCCTTCATCTTTTATTACAAGCTTAAAGACCAATGATAAAATTGCCGTCAGTTTTAGACATCGGTCAACTTATGGTGTATTGTAAATTATCAACAGTAAACTAAATAATCTTCTTCAAAGAGGAAGCTGGCCTATCGTGAGAGATAACAATAATTGTACATCTGGCGTTTGTTGGACATTCAGTTCTCCTTTAACTGTGGAACCGAGATATGTTCAATGTATAGAGTAGGCCTACACTCTTATGATTTGCGTTTACAAATTTCGAATATCATCTTGATTCTTGGCGGTATTGGAATTCTACTAGCAAGTAAGTACCGATACTTCTTCATTTAGCCTCTTTAGACTGGTATGATACGGAAAATCGAAACGGAATTAGTGATTTCGACTAAATAATATCGCGATAACCAAGTAAAATAAATAAGTGACAATACACGAAAAATATGATATAACAATTTGTAATGTTTAATATAATTCTGGCTTGTTTTGAGTGCAAGTTTAACGATATCAACCAAGGCCATAATAATTGACGATGTCAGAACAGTCACGAACTTCTTAATATTTCTGAAAAAATCACAAGTGTCATAATTAGAATAATCTAAATTTTTCAGTATTAAGAGGATAAATCAACCAGGGAAGAGCCCATGTTTACCTCTGAAATAGCGGAGTATTGATTATTTCTCCTAGCTATAATTTCTCAGTATCGATTATTTGAAATAGTTTCCTTAACGGGGGACTTCGAGAGAGCTTGTTTTGAGGAACTTTTTCTGGGGTGATCAAGTATATGACTAAACTGATGGATGATATAAAGCTCAAATTTGTTGTAAAACACCTCCATCATTGATGGTTTACTGTTTTAGGTTGGCTAATTAGGAACAAAATTCGAAAATTGTGGGGAGGGTATCAAAAGAGAAACGATCGAGTAATTTAAGGAACTAGTGTCGGCAGTTCGATTTCCACCTATCATGTAATATTTTTGATTAGCCAATAAGTTTATTGTAAATAACTTCATGGCTTACATCTTTTAAACTCACAGTCATCGACAAACCTGCGATTTGTTTTCTCTAACCAGCTAAAAAAAGTTTCGTCGAGCGGTTTCGTCGTGCACCGTATCACTGCAATTCCGTATTCCAAGATTCCTAGAAGATGACGCGCCAAGTCGTGTCGCATGGAAGACGTGTGTTTACAGCGACGAAGGTGACCCGAAGTGCAACGCTGTTGTGTAACATTGTTAGCTATGGGTGACCTTCACTGCAGACAGAAGCTTGTGTTTGAGCATACGAGGAAAACATTACCCGGAGGCTGTGTGCATACTGAAGTGTATATCATCGTCACATTGAGCGTAAATAACATACAGTACAGCGTTGCTGATGAAATATCCCAGGAAAAAAATACCTTAGAGAATGTGTGTTATTTGCATTCTAAGCGCCACTAACGTAATGTAAACAGACGAAATACGAACAGCTATTTATTTAAAACAAGTTAAACCATTCCAACCGCATAATATGAAGTGTTAAGATTTACAAACCTATTTTAGTTTGCTTAATTGTTGACTTAGAAACAGGAAAACTGAAATCCGCTGTTATTCTTGATTTTAGTGACGAAAGAACGATTTTTTCTGATTGAAATAGATAACCACTAATTATATTTATATTTGTAATAGTAAACTGGTTCTCTTAGTATGAATAAAATGTGTCAAGGAAAAGGTACTTTTACAGTGCTCTTATATTTAAATCCCTTTCTCAGTGGTTGGTCCACAGAATCGTAAGACCAACCCCTGTCAAAACATATCCCTTCAGAATGACGAAAGGCTGCTTTTCAAGGCCTTCTTGACAGTTCACAGCTCGGTCTGTGGACGAACGGAAGAAGTCCAGAGAGATAAACTTCCTATTTTGTATTCAAGATCCGTGCAACCACCTGGGAAGGTATTACCGTTTGACAACCCCGTCTCTATCTACGACGTTGTGGCTCAAGTGGCCTGGGGCTACTACGGTGACAGCGACGGTGCGGTCTGGTCACCTTGGATTACCTATGTGCGTGTTGTGGTTTCGGCAGTTCCTAGCCTTGGGCTGACCGGATAATGACACCTGCCGTGGAATCTGTGTCAGGATACTCGGCTACTTACGCACTAGACCTTGAGTCCTGGACCTCACCGTCAGTATATCTGCCACTCAACTGTGTGTGAACGGCTCTTGAGTCCTGGACCTCACCGTCAGTATATCTGCCACTCAACTGTGTGTGAACGGCTCTTGAGTCCTGGACCTCACCGTCAGTATATCTGCCACTCAACTGTGTGTGAACGGCTCTTGAGTCCTGGACCTCACCGTCAGTATATCTGCCACTCAACTGTGTGTGAACGGCTCTTGAGTCCTGGACCTCACCGTCAGTATATCTGCCACTCAACTGTGTGTGAACGGCTCTTGAGTCCTGGACCTCACCGTCAGTATATCTGCCACTCAACTGTGTGTGAACGGCTCTTGAGTCCTGGACCTCACCGTCAGTATATCTGCCACTCAACTGTGTGTGAACGGCTCTTGAGTCCTGGACCTCACCGTCAGTATATCTGCCACTCAACTGTGTGTGAACGGCTCTTGAGTCCTGGACCTCACCGTCAGTATATCTGCCACTCAACTGTGTGTGAACGGCTCTTGAGTCCTGGACCTCACCGTCAGTATATCTGCCACTCAACTGTGTGTGAACGGCTCTTGAGTCCTGGACCTCACCGTCAGTATATCTGCCACTCAACTGTGTGTGAACGGCTCTTGAGTCCTGGACCTCACCGTCAGTATATCTGCCACTCAACTGTGTGTGAACGGCTCTTGAGTCCTGGACCTCACCGTCAGTATATCTGCCACTCAACTGTGTGTGAACGGCTCTTGAGTCCTGGACCTCACCGTCAGTATATCTGCCACTCAACTGTGTGTGAACGGCTCTAAGCGTATACACTGGCCAGAACTATTGTTTATGAGTTTTCCACTACGAAATGCGCAATCGGAATAAGCAAATAGTGTAATAGAACAAATTCAGCCAAAAAATTCAAATATTTCTAGAAACTTGGGCAATTTTGAGCTTCTAAATAATCTTAACGTGACCCATTTATTTTAGGGTGAACCTTCTAGAGTTGCTTTGCTTCACAGTGATCAAAAGTATATGCAGAATTATTAATCCATTTAACAAGGCACTTCTCCATTAAAATTTGACTAATTGTGAAACAATAATAATTAATAATCCAATCAAGTGAATTGATTAAATTACCTGAAGGCTAGTTTCTGACAACATTTCAATAATAGGAAATGACACGTCCATAATTACACAAATTGCCTCACAAAAGAAAAAATAAATTAAGAGTGCACTGTACCTGGCCGGCATTTTCCTTTTTGTCCCATAAAAACAATGTAAAAACATGCACTTTTTTACTTCACGCCCACAATAACCATGAGATCTTTTTTTTAAATACGTTTTATTTGAAAGATGACAATGAACTGCAATGTCTCCGCTGACCACTTTTTTGAAAATGTTATTCGTTTAAAAGTCAAAACAAGACATTTAAATACAACGTTTCTTAAATTTTTGGATTCGTGTCGCGGTTTGTTCAATGTAAAAATAAAAATTCGGCTCAGCGGAGCCACTAAAATATGTAAAACAAAGTTTATTTCTTAAAAATTCTATTAAAACTGTAGGTGTGAGGTGTCCCAAGAAAAAGCATGTTTTTACATTGTATATTGTCTGGTATAAGAGGTGTTCGAAAGGTGGGTTGTTTTCAAGGCCACGGTGAGGAGGTAGCCACTACTGCGGGGTTTTCTTAACATGTAAGGATGTTTCTATAAATCGCTGTATTCAAATGATATTTTGTATTGCATCGCCGACGTATAAGAATGTTCTGTAAGTTGGGTAGTAAAACATATTAAAGTAAATTGCTAGGTTATTACGCATTCTGCATTCACTGTTCTTACAGGGGTTTCAACGTCACCGCCTACGCCGTACTCCCTGGCACGCGGTAGATGGAATGCACCGATCTAGAATGTTGATGATAGAGGTATACCCTGACAAGCAGGTGATGACTGAAAGGTTAAAAACAGCATCGGTTTCAAGGTCTAAACATTCCCTCACCACCCAGTATACACATTACACAGACCCCACCCACACCCACACGCCATTCATGAACCAACCTTCTATACAAGCGAAGATGTACTGAACTGCTTGAAATCCTCCAGTTCAATTTCAAGTAACCTCAAGTAATACTATTCTTTATTTCCACGTGTAACGAATCAAAACGTACATTATGAATTTTAAAATATGTTAAATAAGCCGATTGATTTGTATACCCCTCTTAGATGTGGCGTGCAATAGGGAAGGATGGTACAAGTTTTTGTGGATATATGATAATAAACCTAGAAGATCTCTTTCTTTATTGGATTTACAATCTTTAGTTGGTGGTTTTGGTTCGTTTTGGTTGATTCGGGTCTACCAATGAAAACCTTGTTCTTGGCAGGCCTAACCAACTATTAAACTGATGTATTGAATTTTTTTGTTTTCCATAAACTAAAATAATGAATGACAATTTGCTTGCGCAATACTTAAATGACGGCGATTTTACTTTTTTTCTATTAAATGTAATCTATACAATGAAAATCTAAAAGCTAAACCCGTGAAAGTGCCATGGTGGGCTGCAAAGATGGAGAACAAATCTCATACACAAAAAGAATTTGTGCCATCCTTCCCTACAGGATGCCACATAAATTTGGGTAGTGTAAAATACGTACAATGATAAAACTAAAGCCATACTGTAAACTTTTCTTAAATCAGGTCCTTTGATTTAGAACATTAGTTATGTTTTATGTAACGCCAACGTCGAGGTTCCATGTTTCTGTTGGCAGCAACCAACGAGATGAAACCGCGTTCAAATTTAATTTTCTTCCCCTCGCATTTCTCATATTGAATTTAGGCTGCCATATTCCCCATATTCAAGTTGATTCAGAGGTTTTACTATACATAAACTCAGAAGAAAGTTATACATATGTTTTATTCTGAAAATACCTATAACCTATACCTGTGTGACATTTCCTTAAAGTGACCTTTCGAACGCTTATTGTTGGAAAAAACAACACTGGTGGTTGCATTGAAATGCTTCATTGAATTGTTTCATAAATTAAAATGCTTCATAATTCAAATATTTACACATTTCAAACTCCATTGAAATGTTACCAAAGAGTCGAAAATAGGACAGGGCCACTTGTAAATACCTCTGGGTGATAAGCAAATAATAGATAAGGGAATCGAGTGATAACAGTTTAAGCAACAATTGCTTATCAAAGGCCTCAGTAAAGATTGTCACTCACTGGAAAATAGGTTAGCTCTGATAACAGGCCCGCAAATGATTCTGACAACTTGATGCTGGGACCAGAAATTGCATCACACTTAAAACCCACGAACAATCGAAACAAAATTAATATTAACATTTAAAAAAGTCACCTGCAAATCTTTTATGGCCAGCAAAAATCACCTGGTGAAGTTTGGTACCGTAATTATTGCATCACACTTTAAACCCACGAAAACTCGAAACAAAATTAACATTAACATTTGAAAAAGTCACCTGAAAATATTTATGACCTAAAAATTACCTGGTGAAGTTTTATCCCGTATTTACTTGACACCCTGTTTAATAGAAACTATAGAGGGTTATCCGTGCTCAAATTTTGAAGAGTTTATCAAGCCAACGTAACAATACTTTTCATTCTAATTGTATAAACCCTCGTTTCAACACACAACACTTTCTAAACCCATACATAATGTTATGTGTATACAAGTTGATGAACATACCATCTAGCTGGTCCTCGCCGAACCACATGGCCTGAGTGAGGTCCACGAACACTACATGGAACAGTCTACACTGACAGTACGGAACCGAGAGTGCTGCCTGGCTCAAGTACACGGCGTGCATAACTTTGTATAGTTATATAATCATTTAACTATATTGTTCATCACTATAACACTTTACACTGCTCTGAACGTATTTCAGATATCAGATATTCGTGGGTAATATGGATTCATTATTTAATCAGACCTAAATGCAACATTGAGAAAATTGTGTGTAAATATTCACACAGTCAATTGTGAGAAACAAAATTTGATCGTCATGGAAACCAACATAAGACTCGTAAATACTGAAAAAAGGAACATAGAAAACCTAGGTTCTCAACAACGTTCTCTACAAAGTATGAAGTATGCACTATTTAAACTATTTATTGATATCGTTAATTTTTCCACCTACATTTTGGAATTTGTTTGCAACTTTTACATAAATAGAGTGATATTTATAACAAAAAGTAGGTCACAGATTTTAAGGGGCGTACATTTACGCCTTTATTATTATCTCTTTAGGGCCAAACATTTTTCATGGTTGCAAAAACCATAAAACTAAGGTGCTCTTGCGTCTTTGTCTATCATATCTCTCGCTCGTTTTCAGTCGAATATAAGGTACATCAATCATATTAAAGAAAAATAAACTATATTTCAAAAAAAGACATAGCTAAACTGTGACTACAGACTTTATTGGGCCATTTTTTATGACGTTATCAACATTTAATTCGGAAATCGATCGTCCGATGATCTTAAAACCTGTTTGAACAAAAAGCCAATGAAATATTCAGCTACGGGAGGAAAAATTGAAATTAATGTTGTTCACTCTCCTAATCTAATCTCTACTGGCATAACACTTAACGAAATCATTACTGCACGAGAACACCGAAGAAATATTCAGTTGGGTCGTACAGAATGCAGCATTCGTCAACATAACGACTTATTACTCAAGTGATAAATCATTTATCGACAATAATGGCGAGGTTTCGAGCAGTTTATCACTTTGGACAGGAGTGGATGATGTCATCTTGGCTGGCATATGATGTCATGCGGGCGGAACGCAACTGGTATTGGGTATAACGCATAGTCACTTTCACTCGACTATACAACACAACTTGAAATGACGTTTGTTCCGTGTTCTAGTGTGTGATGGGGAGGTACTGATGTAAGCTTTCAAGCTGCAAACCTAAATCTGCAATTTCCTTAAGTGAGCTATGAGGAAGAAGATACGAGTATACTAAAGATATTATACGTGTAGAAATGCAAGTGGATAAGGAAAAGTGAATTTCAATTAAATTTCCGTCTTATCTTTACAACAAAAAACAGTCAATCGATATATTTTCGGGTGGGATTTCGTCGGATATACAAATGGCCGGCATACGTTTTGGGCAGTTACAACCTGAAGAGGTACATTTTCTCGAAACCCCTCAAAATATATTTTTGTCGGAGAAAATTAATTAATTCAAGATGTATTCAAAAACTACATCGGGTACGATAGAGCTTTAATCAATAGCGTGTTAGCTAAAACAAATTTAATAGTTCACTCTTTTCATAAACAAATTTATTTTTTTATTTGTGTTTATTTTTTGTTAACTACATCAATGTTCTAGCATCTTAGTACTGTACTTGGAACTGTGTGATACTGATACTACTGTAAATGGTCCCCTCAAATTACCAATCAAAAAAAATTAAAACGCTATAAAACAAACAAAACAAAAATTAAAGGAGGACGGTTTAACTACAACAGTCTTTGTCTTTTTATATGTTAAAGAATATTACAAAAAAAAAATACAACGTATGAAAATAATTTAAAAGCTCCAAACTAAAAAAAAACCAATTGCAAAACTAAAAATTAAAAACATACATTCGTACATCCGTTTAAAACATATTAATAAAGAACTAAACAAAACCCCTATAAAATAAGATATGCGCACGCACAACTATGTAGCACATGGTCTGTAAAAATGCCAAATCAACAAAACCCACTAATGAAAATCGAACCTCTAGGAAAATGTCATTGAATGACCATAAATCACTGATAACGACACACTGATAAAGATCCGGGAAAATGAGAACACTGAACACTGACTGAGCACGTATACACAGGTGATAACACAGTCAGCGTGGCACTGAGGGAACAGTTCAGTCAGTGAGGCTGTTCAGTTGTGATAACAGGTGACCTTGAGTGACGTCACCTGTGTTATCACCTCACCTCTCTACACGGCGGGCGCTTTCACACTTCACACGGTGGCTCTGTGTCAGCGACGCCGTATCAACACGTGTATGTTTATTTTCACCCATATAAAGGGTATGCCGCCTGCTCATAACTCCGCTGGCGCGAGTTCGATCCCGCAGTCACTACTTTAATTTTGTAAAGTGACTGCACGGTAACGCAAGGTAAAGGTCGAGTTGAGTGGTAGAGAGGACTTGAGTGGTCAAAAGAATTGCGCAAACGTTTCGCTTAGGTGGCATACACTACAATTGGTTTAATAAAATAGAAAAATCAGGAACCAAACAATTATTTGCAGTTAATTTCTAGATTTGTCGTCGACCAATAGCATCTGCAGTTTACCGTATTGAACCACATATAAAAATTGAATTTTCAATGACTGGCCAAAGCTTAAAAAAACATGATTATTATTCGTAATATTACATCGGAGGTTTGTTAAATTTACGTCCGTGCCAGCTTTTTGTATGGAATTTTACACACAAAACAAAGTTTACTTAAAAGTTGGATCAACTGCAAAAGGCAAGATGTTACTAAAGTTTCAACGCCGTACGACATTTTCAGCGTCCATGTGAAACGACCCGGAGCGTTAGGCAATACATTTCACACACTTACATACATTTACATGGATTTCACGCAACATCAGTACCGGTAGTCAGTTGGTTGGTTTCAACACAATCCACTGTCTTTTGTCGTACCGAGAAAATGGGAAACAAAACTATCAATGTGGAATGTATGGAGGTGTGTTTGACTCGCAATACAAAAGTAAATAAAAACGTCCTTCGACAAATTTAAAATATTTATTTTTAAAAATTCATGAAACAAAATATGTTAAAGCCCTACGATACTTTTACAATTAAACCTGTATCTAATTACCTGTATATGTATTTAAAATATGTATTCATATTTCACGTTATACTATGTATAGCTACGATTAGTCCACCTAAATATTGGCCCTAAATGTGAGATAGGGCTATTGTTTACAAAGATGCCATTAATAACACCAAAATAAAACGCTTTGCTTGATTCCTTAAAGCCCATTGCGAATCGAAACAAAGAGTCGTAAGTACATTATCCATTATACCGTACTCGAACTGAGTAGTAAATGGTATAATTATATTGAATTATCTAACAGCCTATACAGGGTGTCCCATAAATAAAGTGCCAGACTCTAGGGAAAGGTTATATGAGTCAAAATAAAGAGAAAATTAAGAATACAATTTTTAATAATAAAAAAAGGCTTTACATCTTAAATAGCGAATAAACGGTGAGTTTTACGATAAAACGTAAAGAATACCGTTTTGTAGCGAATTTTACTACCTATCTACTGACACCAAGATCGAAAAATTCTTTTAAGAATTAACAAAGTTACAGTGGAAACCGTGGAAAATATCAAGATAATAAGGTAGAAAGTTGTCTATTTTCAGCCAGAGGTTCCCCTTAAGCTTCGTTGTTTCCCAATAGATTTTTATGACCTCGGTGGGTAATAGATAGGTAATACAATTCACTACAAAACGTTATTCTTTACATTTTATCGTTAAACTCACCATTTATTCGCTACTTAAGGTGTAACAACAAAATTGTCCTAAAATTACCATACAATAGCCATCGTTTTAAAATGATAAGTTAGCTCATGTTGGTAAGTTTTTCCATAAAAGACTTACTTAGATACAAATTTATGTTAAGTTTGAGTCAAATCCGATAAACGGTGTGGAGACAGTAAATAATTATTGAAAAATATAAAATGGCGAATATCTGGTTAACTAAGCCTTTTTGGTAAAAATGTAATTCTTGATTTTATCTTTTTTGACTCATATAACCTTTTCCCAGAGTCTGGCACTTTACTTATGGGACACCCTGTATATTATCTTTGCAACGTTTTTCGGGCAGTTTTACCGTTTACGAGTATTACGTTACCAGGTAAGTGGTTACAAAAATACTATTTCTTATCTAATTTCAAAATTTGACCAACAACAGTATCCGTACAGACGAGTGATTTAAGTGAATGTGATATGTTTACATAATACGTAGACCTGATTATATGTACGTAATTGTTTTGCGCAAGCACGCCTACCGTAGTTTACTACAAACTAGAGAAAGTAAAAGAGGTAATACAAAACCTAATCAGTATCAAACATTCAGCAATTTGTCACTGTTTCCACAACACTGAGTCTCCTGAACGGTAGAAAGTAGAGATCACAATCCTCCACGCCTGTGTAAACTGTGTAAGCTCGTTACTTTACATCGTCCAATGAGCCATAGGGCATTTCCTCGGCAAGTAGAAACTCAGCGTCATTTTGTGTTCAGAGTAATCAGATAATTTTAAAACATACGTTCTAAAATGAAGGAGTGAAGGCCACTCAGAAAGAGTAAAATTTCCAGCCATCTCGATTTCCACACTTTTGGGAGTGGTTTTCACTCTTTCATATTCAGAGCGTACCTTCACAAATATTCCAATCATAAAGTTTCCATTTGCCTGAATCCTTTAAAATACAAAGTGTTTATCGTCAGAGGGACATCAAACTGAAGGAAAATATATGAAATGAAAATGAATGATAACTAATGCATATGTTACAATTATTGTTAACATGTTTCACACTTAGGAAAGTTTTGATTGAAACAGAAGAAAGAACACTACTCAAAGCCCAATTAAACAAATTTAAAGTAAACCGGGTTTCTTATTTATCGAGAAATCTTCAGTCTCGTACATTGTATAAGGATTCTAATGCATCCAAAGTTGAAAAATTGTACTTCTTAGATTAGATTTACTAGGTTGAAACGAAGCTCATTTTCTAATCAGTGCCTTGTAATCTCCAACTTTTCCTTTTGGTTGTTTCTGAAATGATGTGTGTTCTTTCAAGTTTTGATTGTTCTTTTTGTTTGGCCTGTATTGTAAATCCTCGATTGATTTCCATTAAAGTCTTTGGGATTACCGACGTTTGCTTCAAAATTCTCCGATCCTAAAATGTGTTTAATATGACTTAAAATGTACTGCAATATTTGTTTTTCTTAGGTTTACGTCGTAATGTTCTTAGGTTTGAAACATGTTAACAATTGTAACATATGCATTCGTTTTCATTATAAACACTTTATACATTTTCCTTCTGTCGTATGTGCCTCTGAAGATAAACGCTTTGTGTTTTAAACACCTCAGGCAAATAAAAGTTGTATTATGAAAAATTTAAAACTTTTTTTTAATTATGTTATTTTTAATACGAGTGAGCTTGCAAAGCCATATTCGTCAAATATTTATGAGCTTCTGTTCGCCAAAGACGTCTTTGAATAAACGTCGCTTTGAAAAGAAAACGATCAAAGGATCGGTGATGACTTTTCTGCTCTGTTAGTCAAAGAGGTTCTGGTTCTCGAACGGATCTTCAGAACTAATAATGACCAAGTTTCTTGCCTCATTACCGTTTGCTAAGGCGAACATCCAGTGGTACTTTAAGAGTGCTCAATACCAGTCAGCAGTCGGAACTTGCATTACTTTGCACTCAGAGCTCAAAATAACCAACTTTCTCAAACCACTAAAACGCAGTCTTGTTATAGTGCGTGTTTCGCACCAAATCTGCTCGGGTTCGATTCCCGGACGATGGTTCCCGGGAGAAAATACCCTCTAAGAGTGGTCAGTGTCACAAAGCAAATTTCCCTTGGGCCTGAACTCAAAAACACAATACACATAAAATGTATTGTAAGAAAGATGTTTAAAATGTGCACTCTGGTTTTAAAAATACGACGAAAAATACAACAGCAGTACTCATTAATGTAAGTTTAAAATACAAATCCTTAAAAAAATATTGCTGTAACAAGAGTGTTTGTCTATGATATCTTTGAGTACATTTTAGTCGATGAACATATATCCGAGATTATAAATAAATCAAGGATTGTGGTAGGTTGTGATATCGATCATCGCTTGAGAGTTGACAATAAATTCACATGGTTAGACATCCAATTAGATTAGACCATTTCAACACCTCTTAAAATAATGAATCTGGTAACGCTAAGCCTGCGAAGATAATTTGCAGCAAATATACCAAGGACAGTTGGTAGCGTTTGCCAAGTATGTCTGGTACATAAACATATCACAATATTGAAGTCAGTTCCTACTGAATAGTCCTTTCATAGGCGTCAAGTTACGAGCTGCAGTATACTTCTCAACAGCTACAAATCCTGCATTTGAATCTAATTTAACCTTGTATCAAAAGCTGCTTTCATTTATTATGCTAGTTCATTTTACTGTGTTTGGGGCTAGAAGTAAGGTCTGTGTAGATTTTTAAAACGTGAAGTTTTAATATTTATTTAATTTTTTAGTGGTAATTAATTAAACAGCCCCAAGAGTCAAGAACCTAAAGTACTTGAATAGGTAAATGTCCCTAACGTTTTGGTTAGCTTTCGTTGGAAAATTAACTAGTAATCCAATGAGCCATTAGTAAATTTCCTTCGCAAAAGGTTGTGAAATAAACAATTTAATTTTAGTAAAAAAACTTCCTTTGCTCGATCGTAGGTGAGACGACAGACGATTTCACGACTATAGAAACTTAAAATAAGCAGGCTCCCGTTTGAGTGTTCACTTCGAAATTTTTTCAAGAGATCTAGAAAATACTACTAATTTTTCTGGGGTTTAACTTCACTTGATTTTGAGACAAAATGACCTATATTTGAGGCGGCTTGTCCTTTAAAGTGATTGTGAGATGACAGATGAGTGCTCTGATGTATTGTACAATTTGTGAATGAAAATTATTTGAATTGAATTGAATGGATGATGAAGTATATAGTCTTTTAACAAACCACTGGCCAACCTTTCTCAAGGGTTTCCCCTCTCCTTGTCATTCCCGTTATTTTTTGTATACAAAGTTATCTTAAATAAGTTATATGGCACTTCAAGAATAGGTTATTATTATTTATTCCTTTCTTTTAAGTGTAGTTGATAATGTTTAAATATAACGTTTCCTTTTTTCTAGTCTTTTTTATCTATTTATTTAAAATAAAGTTATTTTTAATGAGTTGGCACTTCAAGACCTAAGAATAAAGATCGAGGAATTAATTGATATAAATATACACTTATTCCTTCAGGGCTGAACTCGGTAACTTTGCTTTTGAAACACTTATATATATATTTGATTTGAGGTGGATTAACCTTTAAGGTGGCTGCGGTATGAAAGATGCGTTTGTTTTGTGCTTTGATGGATGATGAGCTGTAGTCTTGTCACAGACTACAGGCTGACCATTCTAAAGATTAAGTAACAAACGTTTAAACCCGTTTTTAAAGGCATTGTCGACAATTTTTTTTACAATTTAAATGTTAAGTAATTAATTGATAGCCCAACGACCGAATGGTAATGGTAAAACTCGACTTCTACAGAACGGTGAGTAGTCATCATTAAATGTTACTGCAGCTATGGGAATCGAACCCGGCCCGTTTTGCTGCGAAGCACGCACTGTACCACTGAGCTAAGGCTACCCCAAACAAAGCCCCCAACACTCACATTCACTCTTATTGCCATTCCTTGCTCATAAACACAACGTTGAGTCAACCTCCAGAGAACAGCCTACAGACAGCCCTGGGTGTATATCGCCAACCTTGCCTTGATAGTGTCAACTTTCCACCAGCCTACAAACCCAACACTTTGCTGTCTTCCGTCGCCATAACACTGCAGGATAACTGCAGCCACAACAGCACACTTCCCATATACGGAGCAAGTTCTGCGGACGTGAGGTGTCTTGTTTGTTAAATCAGCTTTAAACACCACGTCTTACGATTTGCGTACTGTCAATTCTGCAAGTACGAAAAGAGAGGATTTCCTTTAATGAGAATATTCTCACCGTGACCAGGTACTTGCCTTTAAACGATTTGCTATGCATTCTGTACGGACCGCCTTGGCTTAGCTGAAAACACTGCTGGTTGCTCAAGATTTAGAAAGAAATACTACGATCAACAATGAATGTAAAAATAATTAGGTATTTAAGGCTTACATTAAAGTTACATTGAATTAAAGACAAACTAAATTGAACATACCTTTATTTACAATCTTCGTATTCTTCGATGTCGTTTTCTCGTTCGCACTCTGTCTTTCGTCCACCTGTTTCTCGTTCAATGGCTTTTCGTTGACTTTGCTCTCTTTCTTCTCTTCTTTTACTTTCTTCAAGACCTCCTCGTCCTTCTTTTTCTTCAAAGTACCTTCGTCTTTCTTTTTCTTCAAAGTACTTTCGTCTACTTTCTTTTTCAAAGTATCCTCTTTCTTTTTTACAATGTCATCTTCTTTCTTTATTTTGGTAATAACTTCTTCAATCGGTTTTGGCTTGTTATCATCTTCTTTTGCGTGCTTTTTCTTCTTTTCTTCCAGTTTCCTCGCTTTCTTGGCCAGCTCTTCTTCTTTCTTTCTTCTGATCTCTTCTTCCTTGCGAGCTTTCTTCGCGAGTTCCTCTTCTTTCTTGGTCTTCTTCATCAGCTCTTGCTCCAGCTTCTTACTCTGTTTGGCCAGTTCCTACAGGTAGAGATGGCAATGAAAATGATTGAATGACGATCAGCCAAAATAAAAGTGGTAAAATATAGTTTTCCAAATGTTTCATTAAATATTTTTATCCGGTTATATAAGCCCCTTAAAAGCCTATTTTTATTGACCCAATATCTGTTATGAAACAAATTCACTGTCATTACAAATTTGAGATTTTAAAATGGTTTCTTATCTTAGTATTGAATCTACTAAGGGACGAGAAAGAATCACAATCGGACATCTGTTCAGTCGGTGTTGTATTTTACTGAAACCATGTATTCAGTGGTTTTCCTTCGTTTTAAAATTGTCAGTAATTTGAGCATTGGTTTGCAGTTTTCCAGATTAAATCTGAGTATTCTTTCAATACCAATTACGGACGTTTAAATTTGAGACCCATGAGAGGCTATGAACCCGACAACGACAGTAAAAAACATTAATGCACTACAACTCCACAAAAATAATAATTTCCGACTTTGAATTCACACAAATTAAATCCCTAGCTTTTTGCTGTCCCATGTTAAGTATCCCTACAAAATCAACCCTCTACCTATACTAGCTTCTTCCCCCTGACTTTACCACCCCCTAACATCACTCCCTCGCCACCTCTACCTGCAGTTTCCTGGGGTCGCCCTCCACGTGGTTGCCGTTGGTCGTCTTGCCACCCTCCTGCTGCTCCTGCATGATGAACATGGCGGTGGTCTCCTGCTGGGTCTTCATCCTCCACCCCCCTGGCTCCTGTCTGCTGTGTTGTATGTTGCGCACAAAGTTCACCCCTAGGTCGACCTGACAGTGGTTCACGTCAGTAAGGGTTGTGGAGAAAGGTCAAAGGTGGAGTGAGACCTTCAGCAAAGCTTTCAGTGTTGTAGGGAATTGAAAATTAACTTGAAATTGTTAAACAAAGGATAGAGTGAATTTGGACAAGTTTATTTTCTATTGTACTTTATCGTGTTTGATGTAGTGGCACGGTGGAGTCAACTGGGTGTGTTAACCATAAAAAACCGCCCTTATCCTTTTAGCTTGAAAATGATAAGTACATTATTTCATAAGGATTGACTAATTACTAAGCTAGTAAATTAATAATCTTCTCTGCCACTCTTTTTGTATCCAAATACCAATACTTAGGTTTGCTGAAGGACTGCATTAGGGATTCAAGGAATTATGTACCATCTGATGATCTGGTATGCATGTCTATTGAAAGTTCTACTAAAAAGTCTACACCGATTGGTTATAATTGCGTATAAATAATCTCAAATTAGCCAACCATAGTGAAAAAATAATTTGAAAACCAACAACATTCAGAATAAAAACTACAAATAACAACCGCGACAATTGATAACATCGACCTTACTTTCAAAAAGCTGATTGCACAGTTTATCTCTAATGAAAATGGCATCACACACAAATTGTCGTGCATGTGATACCACGTGATTGGAAGTTAGTACATTTCTAATCAACTAAAACTTTTGTAAATGTCATCAGATGGATACAAAATGTTGTTCTTGTGAAATTCTTTGGTGAGTGATATTCCTACCAGAGGGTACAGATAAGTTGAGACTGGAATGGGATAAGAGTACAAAGTGCTACGCCACACAAAGGTCTGGATGTGTCCCAAAATACGCTCTATTTCTGTACCGTGCAGTTTTATGGGTTAAAGCGATGAGAATGATGCAACATACATTCGTTCTGGATTAAGTGGTTAAGTGTCTATATTTAACCATTTCAATATCAGAGGATTCAGGCATGTTAGCCGTCACTTTCGTGGTTATATGGGTTAATTTTTAGTATTTTTTAAGATTTAATTTGGTGTGAGTGATGTGTGCGTGTTATTAGGTTTTAGTCATGATGCTCGTAAGTTTATAAAGTTTAATAGTTTATAGAGTTAGTTTAGTGGTAAAAGTTGGCCTACTTGCAAAATAAATTGTGTGGGTTGTTTGCTAAATAAATTCATTATATGTCCGTTTATTTGCTTTAACTGGCTCTAACAGCTAATGGGAACATAAACAAATTTGAAGGCATAAATAGATGGGGCGAATGGTGTAGTGGTCAGCGTAATCACCCGGCAAGCGAGAGACCCGGGTTCAAGTCCCAGGTCGGTCTATACATCATTGTCTTCAAATGTCTTTAGTAATCTAATTAAATTTGAAAATATTCATGAGTAAATTGGTCTAGTGCTGATAGCACTTTTTTAACTTTTTATTAAATACAGTAAAGTTTTTACTCAATCAAGACATCGCGTTTAGACTAAGACTAAAACTGTACGAGCAGACCTCCAAGACGATGAGGAAAGTAGTGAGTGAACATTATACAGGATGAGCCGAGTGGTGTAAGGTACAGTATAGGCGATGTACTATATTACGAGCGATGATGTCAGTCAATTCACACCGCTATCAGAGCCAAGGTCGTCCACTTTGTGTCTTGCCCAACTCCATCCAAGCCCATATATCCACAAATCATTCACCGGCATTTATGCCCAGTTTAAATGCCAATTCAGCCATCCCACTAAACATATTTAGTAACCGTAGTACTTAAACGTCTTGGCAAGACGGAAAATGCACGTTATACGGCTGGATTTTTAATTTATTTCATTGAATTAAAATTTTATATTCTACGGTCAAAATGAATTCTGTGCGTATTTTATTTCAATTCTAAGGTTTAGAAAGATTATTAGCATAGGTTATAAACTTTATTCCGGGGAAATCTTTGTTTTTGTTCACGAATACAGCATACATAAATGTGTATAGGACCCAATAGCTTACATTTTTCACCTTACATGAACATTTTTCTTTCAGAATATTTGTTATAGTTTGCATTTGTTAAACATGTTTAAACTAATTAAAATCATGCTAATTTTTTCTTCAAACCCAGGATATATTTATATTTAAAAAGTAAAATAAATAGTTATACAGTATGTGCAACTTTTCAGAGACGTTTTACCGTTACCTGATTCAATAAACCATTTCGTTTAGTAAACGTTTGCTGAATTGTATTTTGCTAATTTTAGAGTGAAAATTACTCAGTGAAAATTAGACCCTTTTTCATACAATTATTCATTGATGTGCTAAGTATTTATTTCACGTCAATTGTGTGGTGAATGGAAGAGAAGACCCCTAACTTAGAAAGAGAAATCCCTAACTTCGCTACCAATGAAGACGATTTCAATTTCACTTCGCTTGAATTCGCAATATTTACAAGTCGAGGCAAACACAGTTATCATTGTGATTAGTAATGCTCTATTTTTAACAGTGATGCGCGGCATTAGTTCCTCCTCTGCTCGCCAACAGCGCTGTCAGCCACTACATTCACATTTGCGCTCTACTTTGCATATAAATTGGCAAACATTTATTTCTGACAAAATTAAATTCCACAAGAATTCAGTTATTTATTTGTTGTATTTAGTCATATACACAGGAATTAAGACATTGTTTGCAGTTGCTGAAGGTATACATTTTTCCATGCTCTGTTAAGTGGCGGTGGTAAATTATTTGTTCCACTAAATAAATGTAATATTATATGTATTTTATTGCGGGATTTATCCTCAATTTTAAATATAATTATGTTTATAGGGAAAACTTGCCTTATAATTGTGTTTAAAACTTCAAACTGAGTAAGTTAAACCTGTTGTATCTGTTTTGAGAATATAATGTGTATATTAAATGACGAAAAAATATAACTTTGTTATTTGATCTTTGATTAAACGATAACTACAGTGATATGGTTACTTTGATGTATGTTTAAATACAATTTTCATATTCATCACCATTTGTCACAATGTGTTTTGTTTATGACAGTAAAATGTTAAAGTTTAATAATGTTTAAATTTTAAATGCATAATTTAGATCAAACATCGCACAATTGTATGTAAGCATTGTAAAGCGTGGTTTGCAGATAACTATAGGCAGATACTGTTTGGCAGGAGTGAATAGCACAGTAAGTCTCAGTATGATTACTTTTACTTAATCATAAATATTCCGTTTGACATTTTGAATTTGGTTTTGCCGCATTGAGCAGTTATAAATCTTTTTAACGCACGAAAAGCAAACAAAGACCAATGGACGGGCCACACAATAAAAAAATAACACATCTTAAACTACCCCAAACACAAAACCGTAGGGAGGGACACATCCGACCGACAACAAAGCATAAATACCAACACAAGAACCACCAACCAACAACAAAAAGCACCAACACGAATCTAGCACCGATCACCGCAGCAAATGCACAAACACTGAAGTAAATGAAGTGAGACTAGACCATTGGCCACAGCTCTGTCCACGACACGCGCACACCGGACACACTGCGCTGCACTGACAGACTGACAGACTGCGCACTGTGCACTGTGGAGTGGTGCTGGAAATAGCAGACGGGAGGGGATAGGGAGTCTCCCCTTCCCGGCAATGCGGTCTGGAACACGGGTGCAAGGAGCAGAGCGTCTCTGTTCTGTTCTGTGTTCGCTTGCATCATGGCATGGAGTGTAGAATAGTGAGGAATGGAGTTTTTACACTGAAAAATGTATATACAATCCTGGAGACTGTGATTTGTCCAAGAAATATTGAGTAGGCGGGTGTAACTACGGCTCTTGTAAAGGATTCAAAAACTTATTCATTGTATGAAAAATAGTAGTACATATATAAAATAGTAAAAAAAAAATAATAGAATAAAATTGTAAAAAATTAAATTAAAAGAAAATATAGTTGTACATGAATAATTATTAAGTAACATATGTATGTACTTATTACAAAATGTTTGGACCGAACCGGGACTTGAACTATGTATGTACTTAATTGGAGACACCTAGAAAATCAGTGTACAGACAAACCAAATTTTATTGGTTTTGTTAATACTCCAAGATTGATTAGTTGCATAACTTTCCTAACCTTTTGTTTATCTAACTCAAAAAGAGTTTGCCTATTGTATATAATTTATATTGAAGATACGGCGAGTGAGTTGTCCTAACAATCACTAAAACAACAAACACCATTTACGTTTACAGCCTGACAATACTTTTGTCACACAACAACCAAAGGAAACACGAGACCAGCTGACAGTCACAACCCGTGCCACACCGAACTGTCAACCACGGCTTCCAAGAAAGCGTTCTGGTGCGTGCTCTACTCAGACTCTACAGCGAGTGTGCGTGTACGCAGATGACTCACTGTTGTTTGTACGCTTCAGTCCATACAATTAGCAACTCACACACGTACTGAAGAGTGTGGAATATATTATTATACGCGCCGTGTAAACAAACAAGTGACACAAATGGAATCAAGTAACGACTAATTTCTTGGAATGTGAAAATGATTGCGTTACACCATGAAAATTCAATACCTCTCGGAAAACGTGAAACACTGTAGACACTTACAATAAAAATCCATTTTAATTTTTGTCAGAAGAAAAATTAAAAACGTCCTAAGATAAGTGTGCTAATACCAAAAAGTAAACTCAGATTAAAGATCTACGAGATATTCAACTAGCGATACTCGTGTCAGACTTAAATTGTGTTGTCGCCTACACTTTCATGTTGTACTAATGATGTTGTTTTAGTTGATCTAGGTGACGAATCACTTAGCTTTAGAGTTTAGACTAATGAATGTCCATTCACAAACTGAACATACCCATCAAATAATTACTTCATGAATTACTTACAAGTTAAAAACAACGGATTAATTTGGAAAACATTGTGTTTCTCTGAGATATACGAATATTAAATAGGACATAACATAAATTAAAAATAATTTGAAATATTAAAGCGCTAAGTAGGCTTTTCATCCACCTCGTTTTGGACATCAAGGAATCTGCCAATTTCGTGAAACAATTGGAGAAACCGGTTTCACATTTGTGTAGGACTTTGATACTTTGCTTTGAGACACCGACCACTCCTAGAGGGTATTTTAATGTGAATATGGGATGAAGGGTGAGTGTGTTGAGTGTTTTTTTATGGTTGTTGAGGTGTAGTCTTGTTACAAATTAGGGCCAACTGTTCCCCAGATTGGGTCATTAATTAATAGCCCAACCAATGGGATGGACCAACGGCCTAACGTAATTTCCGAACCACAGGACTGAAGGTTCCTCTTTATTGTAATGTCTACAGACGGCATTGGTGATTTAACCTAGGGTGTGTGGGCTTCACAAAATCGTCTTTTGGGAAAGCGGTCCGAACCCATCTGTCTGCAATGAAAATCGAACCCACGACCTCAGGACTTGACTTAACCTACTAAACCACAACAAAGACAACAAAAATGCCGCTGACAAACTATGTAAAATCGATTCTTTTAAAGATAACGAAACAGAATTTCAAGTCGTCACGATTGAATAAATACAATTCCCAAACTAACCTGCAGATTAGCCTGCAGTTAATTAAGCGCGTGTCGTGTTCGTGTACAGTGGTTTGCCAACACAGAGTGCAGCACCGCGTTCAACACTGTGTCGATGACAGTTCCTTATTGTGAAGCCAGTGAAATTAACTCCGTGAGTAAAACTAATTAACTGTACACGTACACTGTCAAGTGGCGTGCCGACAAGCAAACCGGATAAATCCGGATAAAAGTGGATACACCGTACTCGAGACATTAGAGGAGGATCGTTGCGAGACGTGTAAAACAACAGTACAATGTTCATGGGGACAGCGGAGATTGTTGATTATGTATTAAGTTGGGTTAAATTATTTTTGAGCATTTCATGAAAGAATTGTCTTAGAAAAATACACGCTGACACCGTTCTTTAGTCGATCTCGACGGTAAAATAAAGGTTTTGGAAGAGGGTTGCCCAAAATGTTGGACTATGAAATATACCAACGAAAACTGATTTTGCAAGAACAAATAAAACGTGGACAATTTAGCACAGAACACGTTGCCCAATCAAATAACCGATTAATTATTCCGCCGTTACAATAAATACTACGCAAACCTAGCATTCAAGTTATATTTTAATGAAAAGAAAAATCATCGATTGTTTAAGACACAAAACACTGCAGCATAGGCCTAGAACATCAAAATTATCCAAACAATTATAAACGAAATAAATAGAAATGGTCCAATAAAATAAAACTTGTATATCTGGTGAGGCCTTTCGAGAACAATGTTCTCATCTACAGACCACAACAACAAATAATTTGTATTTATCTCAAATTTTTAAGTTTAAAATTAAAAATCCAATAAGGAGTTCTTCTAGATCTATCCAAACATTTCAAACAAACAACAGTTTCACGAAGACAAAGTACTCCTACGACCACACATTTTGTACATGTGACAGCCAACACGGAAGACTTAGCCGAAGTAAAAGGCGACAATAACTAAAGCAAACAGGTAGAAGTGTCAAACGAGACAAGAACCTGGGAACCACTTTCCCTCTATAGATGGGCAAACCGACCGACAACACGCGGTGGATACCAGCTGTGATGTAACCTGGGAGTCCACTGTGAATAATGTGAGAGGTCCTTATGGCGAGGAAATAATATGTGGCTGAAGGTATACACTTAGAATTATATAGCACTCGTATGATTATTGTTCAAACGCAAATGTCAAGCCATTGGTGTATATCAAGAGAGAACGGAGAAGAAACTCTTCTCTGGTGTGTATCGCGTTTAGGGAGGAGGGCGTTGAGTATTTTAGAAGAGCACCTCGGAGATACTTATGAAGTTATTTCAAAAAGTGCAATTGCTGTTTTGAAATGTATTTAAACCTTTGTTTTCTATCGGTGGGTTAATCTTAGGATGAATTCTACACGAAAATTACAATATTTATTTTACTAGGCCTACTATGCCATATGTTGGACTTTAAGATTCTGTTTGGATTTTATCGGAATCGTGCTCTCCCCATGTTATAATTTTTTCCCGACCGGTCTGTTCTCAAAAGCAGTTGCTCCTAGGTTATCATGAGATGTATCGAAGGCTTTGATAAATCTCAATAATTTGATGAGATTTGTTCGGTGCATTTCAGGTTTGGAGACAAATCTTAATATTGAGGCATAAAGGAAATATTCTGGCTATAATCTAGTTCTTCCGGTTCACACCGCGTCCAAACTTCATAATTAGGTTGAGATATTTCGGCCTCGCTGTGGAGTACCATCTTCAGTCCCTAATTGGCTGAAACTGACTGAAGATGGTTTCAGCCAATTATAGGGACTGAAGATGGTACTCCAAAGCGAGACCGAAATATCTCAACCTAATTATGAAGTTTGGACGCGGTGTGAACCAAAGAACTAGATTGTAGTTGTGACACCGGCCGCGAAAGCCTAAGAGTTATGAATTTAGGAGGGGAAAACTACCAAGAGTTAGGAGAACCACAAGAATCGACCCAGACAACAAAATAAATTCCGGGCCAATTTTTATTTTAAGTTTTCCAAGTCCACAGACAATTTTCAGAGTTTCGAGGACGGGTACGCTTGAACCCGCAGCCGATCAACTTTTACACACCTTTAAATATCAGCCACTTGCAGTTACCGAGTGACTGTGCCAAGGCCTGGGGGTCAAGAGTTGGTTGATTTGACCCCGGGGTCGAGTCCGCTGGTCACATTGGTCAAACGGTCGTAAACCATCACAAGCAGCAGTCAAGTTCCGGTCGTATTGTAACTCAATCCCACGCTCCGGCACCCGTCACCAGCTGTGCCATTGCCATACGCGACAAATGGTGAAATGGCGACACCGTAAACCCGCTAGTAAAATCTGACTCAAAGACTGACCGAGTGTGTTGTTCAGATATTTAAAATAATGTAAAGGAGGTTTGTTTTGCGCCAATCTTCTGGAGTTTAAATTTGATTGTTTGTCGCCTTGTAACCTTATGGCTAACACATTTCCATAAGGGCAACGTATAAAATAACAAGAAGTGAACAACACGATTTCACCAACAGTAGGGTTCATAACAGACCTAAAAATAACATGAAGAGCCGGAAAGGGGTCTATTTCTTGGTTTGAGCGGACCCGTGGCGGGTTGGATTCGTGCGCCACTCCACGGGCCACGGCTAATCCCTTTACATTTTTGAAACCTCCAGTAAAATTCATGGCGAAAAGTGATTTTTGAGAAACTTCCTTTTAATGACTTTTAAGATTCAATACATAAAAGTATTCTACACAAATTAAATACCCATAACAAATTAAAGTTTTCAATCCTTAAAATAAATATTTATAATTTTACCAACAGTTTTGTCAGTAAAATTACTTTATAATGCTAAAGATTCAGTACATAAAAGTATTTAAAAAAATACTAAGAACAAAATTAAATTTTTCAATCCTTAAAATTAAAACTTATGATTTTACTAACAGTTTTGTTTACTAACAGCTCGCTTTTAACTTAACATGCTCTACAAAACAAACCATGAAAATAACAAAAAATACTGTGTGAGGAAGACTTAGAGGTAGGTCTTTGGTCTCCTCCAAGGAAAGCTAGTGCGAGGAGACCTTACACGTTGGAGGAATGTTTGAGAATAGCGATTTTAGCTTTGAGGGGGAGTGAGGAGACCTTACACGTTGGAGGAATGTTTGAGAATAGCGATTTTCGATTGTGGGAGTCCTCGAGGAAAGCTGAGGAGAGTGAGTTGGAGGAATGTTTGAGAAAGATTTAGCTTTGTATTAGTCCTTCGAGGAAAGCTAGTGAGGAGACCTTACACGTTGGAGGAATGTTTGAGAATAGCGATTTTAGCTTTGAGGGGGATTGTGAGGAGTCCTTCGAGGAGACTTCCAATTGAGGAGACCTCCATCGTTGGAGGAGTGTTCAAGAACTGAGATTTAGGTTAGAAAGGAAGTAAGGTCTCCTCAAGCTTATGAGGAGAGTTTAAGAATACCGCCCCGAAACTCATCACTGGCGCCGAAGTTCATCAATTTGTAAAGCGACTATGCGGTGACTTTGTACTCGTAACTTCGCCTCATGAAACCAGTCAAACGGCCTTTAACTGTTTGGGCCTAGAGTTAAATAGAATCATTTAATGTGGATTTTCCGTAAATACATTCAGTACATTTTGCCTATGTAAAACATTAGAACAATATTAACAGGTTCCACAATCACTAAGGGCAATGCCCCAACAATTTGACTGCAGAAGGGGGGTTGTTCCAGCCCACCCCACGTCTTGGGATCAGTGAGCTTCTTCAAGGATTTAAATCAAAATACTTGGCTATACACTTCTACAAAAGGCCTTTCACACGGGAACAACAGTACGTTCAATTTAACAATGGACAGAATCCCATAACCACCGGCGAGGCCGTAGTATAATTGTGTATATCTCATTATTGTAGAATAAAAGCAACAAAGGTAGTACATCCACTACTAGTTCTAGTCAGTTCATAGTGGAAAATCCAGTTATCTGCAATATAACGTAAAGTGGGATTCACGGTTATGTGTCTTATATGACAGAATATGCAAATAGAAGACTGTGCTGGGATGAGAGGAAAGGCCACTTTCTCCTAGCTGGCTCATGGCTGGCACTAGCGCTACCTGGCGAGTACTTATGTAAGTGCAAGTGAGTCACCGAGTCTGAGAGTCAATGTCCTCTAGATGGAGCATTCATGCCCGCAGCTCTAATGTATTCTACTGTCGCATTGTCTTCTACTTGTGCATCTTCTACTTGTGCATCTTCTACTTTTGCACTACAGGTACTAGTGTTCTTGCTCGTACCATTTTTCCCGTTTGCATTTTCCGGTGGTTTCGCTTTTTTTCTTCCGACATAGTGAGTTGTGTAACTTGTCATATTGAATCATATATGCCCATTAAAGGGTGTAGACACCTCAAAAGCATATGGGTTTGCCATTGTTCTAATAGGTGTATTTAAATATGAATATAAAATTACAACAAGAAGTAATAAATTCAACAATTCCCAAAACACAATTGATAATATTAATGCGTGTTTGGAGTATGGTCGGTGTGGGAAAGGCAGGACGGGAACTATTAAATGGTTGTGTGTGGAGCCTAGGACATCGATCTGTCTGGCCTACCCTACACTTCAAGTCTTATAACCCTTTCCTTCTCAATCCAACATGATTCTGCTTTCACTGCATTAGTGTTCTCTACCGTTCATAATACAAAGTCACAGTTTCAAATTAACACCGATAAAAAAATAACAATATTGGAAAGTACATTGAAGACATTTTATTACATTAATGGTTGGGATGTAATCATAAGCATTTGCTTTGGCCGAAAATTTATAACCTGTAGGCTGTTTTATATTTCCCATGGTGGCTAGTCTAGGAGATCTAAAGATCTTTCAGAACTCCTGGGATAAAACGTATCCCTAAAAGCTAAGTGTTATATAAATTCATCAGTAGTTCCTGTCTTTATCAAATTAATGCGCGATATTTTATAAGATAAAGCCTGATCAGAATTAGTAAAGAGTTCGATTAATCCACTCGGTTTATAGTTGATTTAAAGAGCAATAATTGCTGATTTATCTGTTAGTGACTTCTTCAATTTCTTGTGAATTCTTGCTTCGCGCCTAAACGGCCCGGATTAGACTTTCGGCGCTGCAGCAGTGACAACTTGTTCACGATTTCCACTTCACGTGGTTCGGAAATTACGTTAAGCCATCGATCCTTTAAATTGGTCGCTGGAAAATTTACCAATTACCCCCTGGAGAACTTGGCTTTAGTTTGTAACAAGACTACCCCTCACCATCCATCAAAACACTCATCACATTCACCTTAAAATACCTTTAGGAGTGATCGGTAACTCGAATCAAAATATCAGAGTAAAATCATTATCGTATTGTCTCGCAATACTCAAGAATTTTAAACTCACCTAAGAAAAGTCTACAAAGTTTAGTCCACGCTAACAATAATGCATTCTTCCACGCGCTATCCTCTTTACAGACACTGCATACAATTAATCAACACACATTTTGTAACCTGGTGGTTAATAGAGTTTACAAACTCCTGTACACGCTTTCCGGCCAGCAGGAATCTTGTTATCTACATACATAGTGCATAACGTACACAAGCACGTAACTGCACATCACATACTTCAGCACGTGAAAGTGACGTGCGTGCACGTAACGCTCGTCAAACACACTGTACAGTAAGGAAGGAACTTCTCAATTTGCTTCTTATGGTCTTAAGTTAACGTGGCATACCGGCAGATAACTTCTAGTTCTAAAAATCCGCAACATTAATCTTGGATACACAGAGTAGCCGATGTTCAGTACTGTTTATTGTCGATGTGACTGGATGAAAAGGTGACCGTTGACAGACGTGAACTGATAAGAATATTGGTGTCTTCGGTAGATCAATTTCTGCAACAGGTAACGCCTGAGTCTTCATTAAGTTGTCATCCGTTTATTTATACGCTATTTTCGATCATATTATGTGTTTGTGAGAGATCTAAATGTTAAGGTAGTGGAAAATGTTACTAAATAATAATCGACGATCGTGATGCTTCTATAATGTACTTATGCTAAGTATTTATACATTCAACTCGTATGTACGCCATTTATGGGCAGATTTTGTCCTTGTTACTCCTCGCAGTTCTATCAAAGATTATGTTATAATAGGTAGATGGCTCATAGATGCCACATGACTGAGGCAAGTAAATCAACACAGTTGCGGGGGCTCGAGCACAGATAGCGCTGTGAATGTGATCAAATCGTGCGATTTTCAAGAATAAATACTTTGCACTTTCGTCAGTGGCTCTTTTGAAACGTTTAAAAAAGCGCTATCTGTGCTGCAAGGCACTCAAAACTCGTCTAAATACAGTTCTCATCGCTCAAGCGTTTTATAACACAGACGAGTTCATGATGGCGTATAATTGGGATACCATATAAATTGGCTGACTGATTATAATGTAAATGTGCAAGAGTACTAATCGCAAATTATAATGAATGTAAATGCAAGAGTTGCTAATCGAATGATGATTAAGAGTGAATGTAAATGTGCAAGAGTTGTACTAATCGAATGAATGGGAGAGAGTGAATGTAAATGGGAGCGTAAATCGAATGAAGAGGATGTAAATGTGCTAATCGAATGAATGAGAGAGAAATGTAAATGTGCAAGAGTTGTACTAATCGAATGAATGGGATAATGTAAATGTGCAAGAGTTGTACTAATCGAATGAATGGGAGAGAGTGAATGTAAATGTATGTCCGAATGAGATTTCGATGGAAGTGTATATGAAAGAAAATTTTCAGCTTATAAAAATGACGATTGCCATACATTTTATGCAATAAAATATGTATTTATTTATTTGCAAGGGGTGCCGCAACTATGTCGTTTTTGCTACCTCATCAGCATCTATGCGCCATCTACATATTATAACATAATCTTTGGTTCTATATAACTCGCATCAACTTTCCTGAAGTAAGTTTGCTTGGTATTCTACAAACGTTTCGGGAACGAATTACATTTAAGATACAACAGCCTTTGTCAGAGGGCATCGGTGTGATGTCGTGATAAGCCGAGACAGGGCCGCGCTCTATTGTTTTACGCCTGTTACAGTAAAGTCGTTTATTTTTGTTTTATCTGTAGGCCTATACTGTTGGAATGCGTGCAATGCTTATTATCAAGAAGTTCTTTTAAGAAAATGAGGCGAAAACTATAGTTTATTTAATGATTTAGGGGCCCAACAAGAATAAAATAGTTTAAGCCGCCACATCTAAAATTATTATCAAATTAACATCTTAAACTGTATAGCTAATTTTGAAGCTACAAATAACGAGTTAATTATGCCTACTTACGAAATAAATTGAACTACCGAAAATGACTTGTTATCAGAAACTCTCCAAAAGTACATCCAAAAAGTATTCTTCAAATTAATTCATCAAATATTTCCCGACCTCTTAACATATGGTCCCGTACTTAAGAACTGCAAACTACATACACCATTTTACACTGAGGTTTCGAAATACAGTAGATATAACCAGTCGTAAGTTTTATTTGTTTATAGCGGTGGAAAGCTAAACACACGTTTTCTGTGTAGTGTTTCAGAACATTAGACTTCGAACTACTGCAGGAGACAAAGTCAAACCAAATATTTCCTTCTTAACCAAGCATTTTTGGTTAACGTAAATATATATTTCAGAACAAAATGCTGTTCATTAGTAAGGAAGTAGTTAATATTTAATCAGATGCTGGTATTTCCGCAAATGGGTTAGCTATAGAATAAAGTTAGTAGAAAACAGCATACAACATCTAATATGTATATTAAATTATACGTGGTTAAAAGTATTTTTTATATTACTGTGGTCAGTCTTTGTAGTAGTTCAAAGGTAAGTGTTCTGAAACTGTACACAGACCGTAGTTTTTACCCCTTCTTTGTTTAATGACCAGGTGAAAGAAACTCATATATTACACAACGCTCAATTCAACAACAACGTGGGTTTTAATGTATTATCTGCTGGTTTCGAATTGTTTCAAATCCTGGTGGCAATGCGTTTAAGGATGCAATTCACGCAGTACCGGGGTGTAGCACATGTAGCGTGCAGGATACAGCACGGCGCTCTCCAGTACAGTACTCTCCATATCCTTCCTAGCCAACTTTTCAACACAAACTAACAATAATTACAGTACTCGCCTTTCTTAATTCTTCCTTTGAATACTCGAAACATTAAAATCACAACACATGCAAACGTCAAATTATATTAAATGGCATCACTGAGTTACTAGTGATAATTGAGAAATGGACTTGTTCATGGAATTGGTGGATTCAAGTCTGCCTTTCTAACTGTTGGGATTATTTCCCCCTTCACTATAGCAGTTTTTCGTATGTTGCTCACAAATAATCAACCATGATTATTGGTTGATTAACTTACTGAACATAGTCGTATAAAAAAGGCTACGATATTAATTTTTTTTTGATTATTTTTGTCAGCTTATTAGCACAAAATTTTGTTTTCACGTTAAATATAGGGTTGGATAGACAAGAAGTGAAGACTCCAGTTCGGCGGGTTCTGGAATGTCTCACCTTCTATTTCTGCGACGCCGGTGAGCGAAACGTTTATTTTGATACACTCCATCGACTTGGACCCAACACAACTAACACTCTACACTCTGAATATACGTGGAACCCGTTGCAACATCAGGTTTTGTGGAGGGCCTTTAAGGGTCCGCCTCAGCTGCTCGGGAGAGCGTCGTTGAAGAGGTTTGCGAGAAATAAAGTTGAGACTTTGATATTAATGCTTTTATGACGAAACAACTCTTAAATGAAAGATAAACATGTTGTCTAGGTTTTCCTGTTCTTCGTTTTTTTAAATGTCACTTAGCTTTTATGCTATTAACAGTTAAAGTTAGAACATATAACGTGTTTCAATACCTTATTAAGATGCTAAAAATAGGTTTATCAAAAATCTAATCACAGGCAAACACAGATAAACTCTTACTCTTTCCATAAAAATTAACATATGCGAATTTAACCTTCATATAAGAACGCTATCTACTTTCTATGGAACCCTTGCAAACGGAGAGTTTGACAGTTATGCCGCATCAGTTGAAAGAAATCCCGTTGTTACGTGTGCGGTGTCATGTTGTCATGAATTCAGCCTTTCTCTGCGGTAACCATGCATGGTACCTATACAGTTAGGTCTTATTTCACGTAAATCTAATATGTTGTAAACTACGATGTAGTCTGTCCAATCAATGCATTGTTCAAGGGCGTAACAAATGACAATAACCTAGGCGGCTAGAAAGTACGAAATCACGCGTCGTCTTTGTACACGCGCTTTTTAAAGCTTGGGCTTAGAGAATCAAGTACGTACAACTATAGAGCACATACAGGGTAAACTGGGTTCGCAGTAACTTGACATAGATTTCATTTGATTATCATATATAATTATAATGTTTCTAATGTTAACTTGATATGATAAGTTTGGTCTAAATGGTGGGCTTAAATCTATATCTATATTATCTCTATATCTCATTTTTGTTTGTCAGTGCAAATGTCGTATTTTATATATTTCAAAGTAGGGGTTTCTTAGAAGCAGAAGTATTTGAAATCATCTTGGTCTAATTGAATGTGAAACAAAGTTTTATCGAAATCGGAGTTTAAAACCATTTTAATAGCATGAAAATCCATTATTGGGGCACCTCCAAAAGGTCAACTCCGGTGAACAATTTTTCTAATTTGAACACAAACTGATTTTAATAAAAGAAGCAATACCTAATTTCGCAAAAGTCTGATCAAATATACTATTTTTAGGGGGCATATGTATGTGTGGTACATATACACAGATACGTTTTAAATATTTAATCGGTTATCCAAATCAAATCCATTGATACAACCAGGGCCCTCGAACTCTACCAAGCAAAAATAACCCCACATCCAGCTGTATTCTGGTCCGGTCAATTGCTCCAGTGAATCCTTGATTCATCTGCGACATCTTGTGTATTGTACTGTATGTACACAATACCAACCTTGTGTGAGGCGTGAATCCCAACTGACTAGCGGACCCAAGTGTACTTGTTGACGCCGCTTTGTAATCAATTTACATACGATTTGGTGACGTCGCCCGCAGTAACTGTGTCAACGGCACTTTCAAACCACGCGAACTTTTGTGTCCTTACTGTTACGATAAGTGTGCGGTATTTCAGATTGTGATTGATTGTTGTAAGTCACGAATGAATATATTTTAGTTGTATCGATATGGAAATGCCTAAATGCCCAAACATTGTCAGAGACAAATGTGACACACTTTAGTGCTCTTTCACACGGTCCGGCGCGCGCCGTGCGGCGGGCGCCTGATGCGGCGATGGGCTATGGGAGTACATGAGTGTCTTCACACGGGCATCCGGCGCGCGCCGTATGGCGTAGACGCCGTGCGGCGGGTGAGTTACCGCCGGACGCCCCTACGGCGGACATGCGGCGTCCATGCCGGACTACTTGGCGAAGGGTTATGGTTTCTTATTGCCACGATCCGGCGCGCGCCGCACGACCCAAGCTCTAGTCAGTCTTGAATATATCATTGAAGAGGCAGTATATTATAGGTTAATGACATCTGTACAATTATTGTAATTGTCAATCTACAGAATAAAGAATTTGAATTGAATTGAATACTACTTGAGTAATGAAATGAAATTTGTTTATTCCATGCATAAATAAAGTACACATTGTATTTATTATTAACATTTATTTATGTAACCACTGTATTGTGTAATAACTGTTTTGTTATTTATAATATATATTGTTATTTGCTTGTTAGTGAGTGTGAAACTATGTTAATCTTTATTAATTACCTTGCCAGCCCGAAGATCCTACCGTTGTTGTTTTGGTCCTACACTGGGTTTCACTTCTATGTTAAATCTGTTGTGCATGGACTCAGAGACTAAGTGACGCTCCCCCAAGAACAAGATTTATTTTCTTAGGAGTCATTCCATAATGTATTGTAATTATTTGTAGCACAAAACTATTATGGAATAAACTATTTCCAATCATTCAATAACATTACATTTTTTGTATCTGAACTACTCCCTAATAGAGATACTACTACTAAAAAGATACCATAGTTATCATGTACATGGTATTGTTTTTGTTCATCAAGTGTTTATTGTTGACGTTTGTGAGTAAAAATAAGTGGAACAAAGTATAGAGGTACTCGAGAATGAATAGAAAATTTCAACAATCGACTCTCTGAATTGCCATGTATTGTAAAATGTTTTGCAAGCAAAATTTATTTATTATTTAGTTGCGACTGATGATAAAAAGTAAAGACAGAAACAAGAACAATGAATTGAATTAAAGCTCGAGGAACCCACAAGACTGTTGATTCTGAAAATATGGGTCAATCCCAAAACCGCCTATTTTCTTCATTTTCGCCGTCTCTATAGCAAGTACATGGTTAGAACTTTGCGCCGGACAAAATCGATTCGTGAAAACATCAGGCATCCGGCGTAGCCGCACGGCGTACGCGGACCGTGTGAAAGAGCCTACTATAGCGTTTCGCCCGTGGTAGGTATAACCAGTATATGTTATAAACTCTAGTTCTTGAACACAAGAAATGTTTGTATTTGCAGATTCTTTAAACGAAATTCACGAAAACGCAAGGCTAAAGCCCAGTACCTCCTAACGTGCAAATTCTTGAAAATACTCCAAACATGTTGATTAAAGGTCACATGTTTTAAAATTCATAAAATACTTTATTGTAAATATATTTCTAATACAAAGAAGGAGAGTACTCACATTATGACGCAAGATATATGGAAATAGAGAATGCACACGAAAGCATACATACCTGTAAACAAAAAAGTACATTTAGTTTAATACACAACTTAGAAAATATGTATTGAAACTGTTAACAGCTTAATTATGTATATAGTCTTTACCTAGCAATTAAGGCGTTTCTTTGTAAGAATTAGTATTTAATCTCGTTAGTAATGTCACAAATGTCAGAGCATGTCAAACATTTTGTAAATTGGTGTTCACCGTACATAAATAAATAAAACACAACGTTTTCTACAGAGTTTATTTTTAAATTTGAACAAAATCCCAGGACTATCTACAAAAGTTATTCATTAATTAATCAAAGACACTATCATTAGCTGAGAGACTACGGTGTTAAACTTTCGACACACACGACACAAACACCAATAAGCCAGGCAACATTCAAAAAGTAGGTAATTTTAAAAGCCAACATTTTGAAGCTGACATCAGTTACTATTTATTCAACAACGTACTCAGATGGTTACGTCAAGACAAACCATAAATTTCAAGACCCCCGGTACTCGTATTCATAAACAAGTTCTTTTTCAACAAAGAGCACTCTACAGTGAACACTTGAGTGGGTTCGTGGCTGGAATCGTGCGCGGGTTCGATCCCCGCAGTCACCACCACATTTGTAAAGTGACGTTACTGTAACGCTAGGTAAAGGTCGATGTTGAGTGGTAGAGAGGACGTTGTAGCCCTGCGCGGGTTCGATCCCCGCAGTCACCACCACATTTGTAAAGTGACGTTACTGTAACGCTAGGTAAAGGTCGATGTTGAGTGGTAGAGAGGACGTTGTAGCCCTAGCTTTGCCTTTTTTAACACTCGCAAAGAGCACTGACTTTGGTTTATAGAGGTCAGCAGTTGATTGTGGAGAGGACACGATCTACAGAGTGGAGAGGAAGTGATGTAGTTAACTCAACAACGGTCTCCAGTCTCCACCCATTGTCTCAACCGATGAATGAAGACTTCAGCCTCTGCTATAGCACAGTCACTACTAGTAGTAGAGGTGTTGTGCTGATGGAACACCTAGTCAAATCTGCAATCACTTTTACCGAGTTCAACCTAATCAAAATTATCTTGCAAATGATAGTTTCTTGTAAGCCGCATTGGTTGTCGAATCTGCGCGCACTTTAACATTAAGAAAACATGTTAGATCTTCGTAACTAGCTTCTATCGTTAGGTATCAAGCCTTCTAACCAAATATGCCGTTTTCAAACTCAAAGATTTCTTCTTAATTCAACTCTAAAGAAGCCTTTTCTAAACCGAAGGTATTTTTTTCTTCAAGTCCAGAATAGCCATATCAAGTCGACGCCTTCTTAAGTCCAAAAATGCCTTTTTAAGACCAAAGATGCCTTCTTAAAATCCGAAAACATCATATTCAGGTCGAAGATGTCTTTTCAAGGAAGAAAAATATGCCTCTTTAAGCCAAAAATTCTTCTTCAATTCCGAAAATTTCTTCTTCTACAGTAGTCCGAATATTTTTAAATCCGGTGACGTCTTCTTCAAGTCCAAAGATGCCTCACTCATTTAATTCGGTTCACCTACGAACGATTTTTGGTTTTCATTAAACACATTTTAGACTTATGCATTCAAAACAGCAAGAGGTTTCTAAAAATGCAAAATGTGCTCGGTGGCAACAAAACAGTCTTGATGATGAGGATTTCCAACCTGAACTACACGACGGCGCTTGCAAACTGCTTTCACTGTAGAAGCTCTCGCGACCCAAGGCACGTGCGGTGTGTAGGGACTCCTCATCTCTATGGCTTTGTTTGTGTGTAATCTCCCGATCCTACGAGAGGTACGAGATGAAAAGACGAGGCTGCGTGTAGAATTCTAAGCACTGTCAAATTTTAATGGTGTTGTGCCAGAAGAGACTCGGGCATGTTACGCTTAAATTACGTCAGTAATTGAAGCCCTTTAAATTGTGAATAATTTTTCGTGTATTGAATTTTCGTCGACACTGTTACAGACATGGTAAAAGGCTATTAAGCTCCGACTCCGAGGTCACAGCAGAGAAAGGTTGAATTCGTCCGCTCCAGGAACACATGACACCGCACACGTAACAACGAGCTTTCTTTCAACTACTGCGGCATAACTGTCAAACCCTCCGCTTGCAAGGGTTCCGTAGAAAGTAGATAGCGTTCTTATAAGAAGGTAAATTCGGATATGTTAATTTTTTGGAAAAAGAAAGAGTTTATCTGTGTTTGCCTGTGATTCGATTTTTGATAAACCTATTTTTAGCATCTTAAATAAGGTATTAAAAACACTTTATATTTTCTAAATTTAAACGTTAATAGCATAAAAACTAAATGACATTTTAAGAAATGAACTACATGCAAACTTAGATAATATGTTTATCTTTCATTTAAGAGTTGTTTCGTCAAAATAGCATTAATACTAAAGTCTCAATTTTATTCCCGAAAACCTTCTGCACGACGCTCTCTCGATCAACTGAGGCGGACCCTTAACCAAAGGATGTTTGGCAAAGGTGTTGTTATACCGGAGAAGCTTGGTTTTTTACAAGGTACACTGAAGCATGTTGTAATAAGTACTGAAGTACCTTAACTACTAGTGGTGGAAGTGACTGTGTACAGTCAGTGCTTGTGGGAGGGACTGTACGTCAATTGCCGCGGAGGGGACAATTTCCTGATCACTCAAGTCTTCATCAGGCATCACCAGAGAGCAGATACCGAGCAAACTGTCTGTAGAAGCGTAATGAAATCAAGAGTGATTTTGAATAAAAAATGTTACATTTCACGTATCACAGCTGCTAAATAATCAGCCGTCCTGGAATGTTTGATGTTTCGGTCAGGGATAGCAAACCTTTGCAAAGCCACATGAGGTAGTTCCTAGCCGCTCGCAAACATAACCTTATGATTTAAACCTAATGAGAACATTGTACTTTGCTTTAATTAACTCACGTTTCCAGTATGGAATTAATATTTGGGGTGGTGCTTGTGATTCGGCATTATAAAAACTAAAAGTCACACAAAAATACTTTTTGAGAATCATTATTTTCAAAAATCAACGAGAACACACTCGACCACTCTAAAACAACTTCGAATTTTACCGTTGAAGAATTTGTACATTTTAAAAAATGTTTCAATATATTGCCATACACACTTAAAAACTGTAACAACATATTTTTGTTTAGCAAAAAGCTTAAAAATTGGCTTTTAGAAATTGAGGTTACTGATGCTAACACAAGTGGTTTCCTGATACGTTTGCTCGCTTCTCCAGTCCTTGGTTACTCATGGCAAGTACGGGCTGGCGAAAAGCCGGCTCTCCTTCACAGCGTCTGTGTTGGCGTCCAGCCCAGGAACGCATGAGTGCCTTGGTCCGAGGGAGTGAGCTGAGATAAAATTCAAGTTTTCTCTAGGCTTAGGTTAATTTGTATATGTAATTATTATTGTAAGGTAAATTTAATTTGTTAGTTAATTTAGGCCTAATGCTAACCATAACTGTACATTGGTAAATAAGTGTACCTTTGTTTTGTAAGATAACGTCAACTCATTCATTGCTACAGTTGCCGCACTGATTATGTCGTTATCTGGAAGACTGGACAGTAATCTGTTGTTTTATTTTAGTAGTTTCCGCCTACAACTAGTTTTTGGTGGCAAAATTGTTCCATATGTACATATGTTATTATTCATGTATTTTTGATGGAATAAAATATATTCTTATTCTTATAATTTTTACGTTCAAAGACTAGTTATCGGTCAGGTCATTTTTGACGCCCCTACTGCTCACACCCTTAATAGTATGCCTTCCCCAGAAACCCGAAGGTGGTGATTTGGATTAATTTTTCTATTTAGATTAGTCACATGTAAGAAAGAGTTTGTCCATTCGCCTTTTAAGTACCATTGCTTTTTGTTCAGAAAGAAATAATTTGTACTAAATTGTATCAAGAGACTACATTTGTTTAGTCAAGCTATGTTGAATAAGAATTTGCAAAAAAGAACAAGGAATATAAAATGTTTTATATTTTTACAAAAATATATATAATTGATCTAAAAGCTGCACGAAACACTAGGAAAATGTAGGTCATTTCAATCTCACATCATATTAGCAAAATATTTTAAATGCAAATCCCAATTTATTTTTTTATTGTTATTTTAGTCATTATATGTACTATGATGTAAATATAGACACTACATATTATAAATTTAAACACAAAAACAGTTGAAAAAATTGTTTAAATCAGTTTATTAAGCCACTAACAGTAACAAGGCTATTAAAAATAAATGTCCATTAACTAGCCTTATAGAACAAACTACTTTCCAAGAGATTGGAGAGACACTTCTAAACCGATAAATATGTTTATGATCATATGTCCATGAATGGCTGTCTGTACTGAATTATGTGTTTGACCATTGGCTTCACTTATCTTCATCACACTTGACACATGAAGGAAGCCTTTGTTTGAAACAAGAATTAAACCAACCACTCAATGAAACTGTTTCTTGGAATTTAAGTGATAGTTTCTCAACATACAGACATCGTAGATTGTCAATCCAAATCCATAGAGAAATAACCAAAAGTCGAAGGATTGATCTTGGAATCTTCATAAAAACTCCAAATAAATATCAAGGTCTTCCAGAACTAACAGTGGAATCACACAAATATTTAAGAATAACACTAGACAATAAACTCTCATGGGAACCTCACCTAAACCTACTTTCTTTATAACTTAGCTGCAGCACTTTTGTAATGAAAAATAATAAAACAGATAAGTGACAGTAAGACAACTGTCACAGCCTACTACCCCCATTTTGAATCACACTTGAAATGTGGATTAATAGTCTGGGAAGAAACCAATGCCACACTGCTACAAAAAATATTGATTATACCAAAAATATTTGGTTATATTGGACCTTAAAAGGTTTAAGTCCAAGAGATACTTGCCGAAATGGCATTTAGGAGCTGACAGTGGTTTCACACTACATGCTGGAAACAATTCTCTATACTGTCAAATGCGGCAAAACCAGAAAGGGACCAACGCAATTATAATGCCAGAAACAGGCACAACTTTTTGCTTAAGAGGCGGCCAAAGTGCCGCTATGGGCACCGCCAATAACATAGAGTAAAAACTACAAACAATGTTTTAAACTAATCGATGTACTTAAATGAAAAATCTGCTTAAATAGAAGCGTAAATCTATTTACATGGTTTAGGCCTACTATTTTTCTTGCACCTGTCCAACAACAGACCAAAACACCAAATTGAATCATCCTACCTCATTTTAACTTAATTAATAAACCATCAACTAAACCATGTTGACAAATACTATGAGCCCTTTGTATGCAAGTAAGTAACTAAATTAACACATTTTTATTTACTAAGGCGATTTATAATCAAACTCTTCATTCCTCTACTTGCAATATATTACAGATGACATCTGGACTTTCTGTGGTTACATTGAGAAAACAGGTCCATAAATTGGTTTCCTGACCAACACATGGCTGGTGGTAACTCTCCTGAGATTTGATACCTTATCTAAACATTGCCTGCACTGCACGCTATACTCTACCCAATTGAATCCTGTTGCATGAAGCTTGAAATACCTTTGAAAATAAAAAATAAAGTGTGTTTGCTTTAAAAAGGAGAAGCAGTATTTAAAGATCAATATAACATCGAATTAGACTAGTTGTACCTACGTACAGAATGGCTAGCCCCCATTAAAGTATTCACCTCTAGCCCCTAACATATTTATTTCATGAAATATTTCTATTTCCAACCTGTTTTGGAAACTTTCCTTGCATCACAGTTTTAAAATTTGCAATTCTTAGCAGGGAGGCCAAGGATGAATTAAATACGTACATAACTTTTGGGTCTAGCCCCTAACATATTTATTTCTTGGAATTTTTCTATTTCTAACCTATTTAGAAACTTTCCTTGCATCACATTTTTAAAATTTGCAATTCTTTTGCAGGGAGGCCAAGGATGAATTTAATATGTATAACTTGAGTTATTTTGTATTAATTAACTCCAGATATGAAAGGAAATATTGTTTATAAATATTGTCAGTTTGCTTCATTCAACAACTGTACTTCTGGTGTAGCTAACCAATATGTACCTATTTTTTGCTCTTGCAGGCCAAATAACTACTTCAACTCTCTTAAAATTATGTATTGAAACTATTATACAGTCATAATTAAATCACTCAACTTATACTTGATCCAAGTGAACGCAAGCCAAGCTTGACTTGTCATATGATTAACACTTACACAACCAAGGTCAGATAGATCTACCAGCCTCGGTTATCTCTGCCGTCTTGTCTTGCCAACTTGATAACAACGCCGCACCTGACTTAGTCACAGTGTTGCCATATCGCAAGCCACTTAACAGTACTGTACATCCTTTCCAAATATCTTCGTAGGGATAATCTGTACTCAAAACTGGGTTTCATACTGCTAAATTGAGCAGGGTGAGGGTTTTTGGATAATTTCGGCAGTCAATTTTGAAGAAGTTTGCAAACTCTTAAGCTATTCTAAATAAACTAATTTTTGGCTGACATTTTTTGGCTAATTTTTTTAAGGGCCTGGCTTTACCTCCTTTTACAAGCTTGTAGGCTACAACAGCTGTTTGCCTTGGGATCTTTTACAACATTCTGAAGGCATGAAGCGATGTACTGGACAGTTTAGGAAAAACTGTTTAATGGTGTTAAAAGAAATTAATGAATTTCTTCTTGATTTAAAAAATTAATGTTTTTAAAGATTTCCTTCCGAGAGGGGCAAAATCGAAGCATTGCAAAATATTGCTGCTGTCGAAAATTGAATTACCATATGTTTTTAGGCCTACAATGTTTAAAATATTTACTTTTGAGCATTTTATGTATGCAAAGTCATATCACTCAAGCAAACCTTTCTTGTTTTATAATGTACTTAAACAAATAATTTGAGGTTGATTTTTGCTTAGTTATCAGGTGGAAAATTTTGGTTTTCATGACCTTGGGTAACAATGATTGGCGTTTCCCCGTTTCTTTCCATGTTCACAAAATTTAAGTAGCTTTTCCCACGATTCCCTGGATACATGTCATTAAGTTGTGCTTTTGATTGTGAAACTGAAAGAAATATTTATGTGGTGGTGCAATTTTTCTGATGAAGAAGTGTTTTTATTCTATTTCCAACACGCCCAAGATTTCACAATGAAACAAACTGCAAAGATTATACTTTCGGGGACTCATACTTATTGTAAAGGAGACATCATCTTTTACATGATTAATAAATAGGATAAGCTTAAATAGTTCAGAGCAATAAAACAGTTTAAAACCTTTCCGACAATTTGTTTTCTAAAACCTTAACACATTGCTCGAATGCACATGAGGTATTCTGGTATTGAATACAGTGACCTTGAGTGAAAATAACTCAACTGTGCTCTGATATGAAGCAACCCACAAAACCAGATGTGTTCGTTTAATTAAATGTCATATGGTCGCAATATGTGGAACTTGTGATGTTCTCTTTAGAAATCCCTTGGTGTACTGTACCATATCCGATACTATTTTACTGTGTTTATGTGTAGGTTGTAACGCAAAATATCTTACCTGCACATGTTTTGTTATAAGACAGGTGCAGTTTACGTTGAAGAATACAAGAAATTAACACACCTTGTTTGGTTAATCAAAACAAACACATGGTACACATTGTGCAAGTCAATACAATTTTCCCTACGATGATGGCATTGCTAAGATTCAAGATTCTTTATGGTCATTGAACATAATTATGTAATAGACAACGTCAAGACTTAAAATTAGCTGGATATTAAGTAGGCAGAGCTAACTTTTGCATATCTTGAGTTGATTAGCTAAGTAATTCCAATTATGTTGGTTTAAAAAATACAATACTGTCTTTTCTAGTTGGGTTTTTAACTACGTGGAAGAAATTCTGCTACCTTCAAAATAACAGGAGTTCCAACCCTGCTTTTTTTCTTTAAGTTAGTCACCATGGGTTTATGCAGCCTGTCTGGTGACCTTATAACTAAGAATTAACTACCGACCTTTGGCTGAGGCGGGGTGCAGACTTCAGATCCACAGTCTCATGCACTTACCAACTCAGCCACTAAGCTGGCACCCATCGTCGGCTGTGTTGGTTACTTGGAAGTCACAGCTAATTTAATTTTCACTTGTATTTACGTAGCCTTACACTTCTTTCAACTGTTTCAAAAGCTATTTTAATCTTATCACAATAAATAATATGCACAACTTAGATGTTCAATGCTCTTGATAATGAAGCTTTCAACTGTTCCTTGAAAACTATACAACGTAGGATACCCTTATACGCAGGATTCATATGAAAACCGATCAACTCAAATCATGCTAAGAAATATAAAACACACAAAAAATGGGGCAAAAGCTGAACTGCCGCTTAAACATACAGCTGGATTCTGGATACCAGTAGTCCCAATATTAGTTAGTTGTTCGAGAGGACTCTATCATGATTTACACAACCAGTGTTAACAAAACAAACTAGTTTCTCTCTGCCCAAGACATCCGCAATCCTTCATGTTAAGGTGTTGCAAAATCCCGGTAACTTAAATAGAATAGACGAATTTCCAAGTTCATGAACAGAGCATGCATTTGATTCATATATTTTGTATTTATATGTAGGCTAACTACCCGAAGCAAGCAGATCTTACCGGAATTTGATGAACAATTTACCTAGCTGGACGAAGCATTATTTAAAATGCTTATAACTTACTTTAATTGGTATTGTGCTTTATATTAATTGAAAAAAAATAAAAACATTACATTAATTTTTGGTTTACCATCTACAGTAGACTCTCGACTATCCGCTCACACCATCCGCCTCCCGTACTATCCGGGTTACCATTTTGTAAAATTTCATGGCTACAAAGAACGCTAAAATTGACACATGGTTTTGAACGCCTTCAGTTGTGGAACTGCTTCGTTCGCATCTGCAGCTGACATCATATGCCTAAGAAAATGGCGTAAAGCGGCGGCGAGGAAAGGTCAACAACGAACGGCAACTTTCTATTAAAGACTTTTCAAAAGTAATTTTTCGCTTTTCTTTGTTTTGTTTTACATTGTGCTACTGTTTTATTTCATCAATGATTATGATTATGACATTACAGTATGTATAACTTAAATGTTGTAACTGTACAGTTTTGATAAATACAGTTAGTGCATTAATTAAACTTGTTACAAACAACTTCATGCGGCACTATTAATTTTCCTTACAAACCATCCCATCACTGTTCCAAATTTGTAATTAGAGATCAAAACGTGATAGCCTAATTCTAATACAGTACCAGTATAACCAGTTAAAACGTTTGATTCAGTTCGTGAAACACGTAAAATTAATCAGATAGGCCCGAAGTCCAAGTTCAATGAACTCCGGTCTATCTGGCTTTTTCGTTATCCGCTCACCCTTCCGGCCACAAAAGTCGGATAGTCGAGAGTCTACTGTAGTAGTGATGGGATATTTATTTACATTTGCAGAAAAGTTGGGAGACTTGCGATAATCGAAAACTACTATGGACTTTGTAATTATACGTAGATAGTTAACAGCCATAAAATGGCTCTGAAATTTATTGACAGAAAAATTTACCTCAATTTTATTTAGAGCAGGGTACTTACATAACCTTGAAAACCCTACTTAAAGCTGTAGTTGATTAAAAAAGACTACACAACTAATCAAATTAAACCTTTTTTTACAAACCGCTTCGCTTAGGTTTTTTGGCTAAAATTTAAAGCATCAATGTCCGGAACTGGAATGACTAAACTCACAATCTCAGCCTGATAGGTTAATCATAGCCTTCAGGGGTAGGCTTAGGCCTGTCTTTATATTACCCTTATGATGGTGGATGGGAAATGATTAAGTTTGCCCATTAAATTAACTTGCGATTATCGAGTGATTATCAAGTAAACCTTCACGTTTACAATCGACTAAATAATAAAGCAAACCGATTTACCGGCACTACTTACCCATTATGAAATCCTGTTGTTGCCCTCGGTCGGTCAAGGTTATCACTAAAAACGTCTAGGCTGTGTATAAACACAAGTACAACCCTCCCAATTGCAATATAGGGTTATAATGAATTAAACAATGTCCGTAACTAACTGATAATCCATTCGCAAGATATTATGCCTAATTTGAAAATAACGATAGAATTGAAAGGGGCACGGGGGAGGGGCTGAATGCTCATGAAGCCTCTCACTGCCGCACTAAAAAAGATGACGGAATACGTCTGAAGCTACAATGGAACTATTAATTCTAAACTGTAGCACCAAACACGTAGTTTTCGGTCGGACTGAGACTATGAACAAAACAGAATTAACACAACACTAGAGTACGAACTCTGCACTGATAAAGAAATCCGAATTTGACGTCTGTAAATTAGGCTGAGGAAGAACGGACGACAAAATTTATCAATGATTTGTTTTGACTTTTTAGCATTAGACGCATTCTATTGAGTGAATCGTCAACTAGCTATTATCTATCTATCTACAGACCTCCAGAGATAACCATGTTCATATGGTAAGCGTTACTGTAGCAAGTGTATATTAATTCACGGTATCGATATCGATACTAAAATTAGTAATCAAAACCGTGAAATCTTATTCAGCCTTTAAATAAACAATTACAATTGGCTTTGTCAAGCTGAAAAATATAATTATGTCACAATATAAATAATCATGTTTGATTCTGCTGAACAATACCAGTCCAATTTTTTGTAGAAAGTCCATTATATAGTAGCCACTGGAATGACCTGTGACTTAAATCAAGCTTATATTCATACAGTTTATTGTGATTAAAATTGATTTTAAAGCAACACAAATCCGCTTTATATAAGTACAAACGTTCCTTTTGCCCGTACCTTTTTAGGTTGCCTAGTTTCCTTTTATAGGCGCCGCCACTACCATCCAAGTAAATACACCAACCAGCTGTCATCTTACCCAATTATCAAACCTAGAAAAGGCCAACACATGATTTTTAATTGATAAAAAAATGTTATACATAGCAGTAAGATGTTTATTGGTTTTGTGCAGCTTTCATTCTCCTCCCGGGCACATTGCATTTAACTCACAACTTCTTCATCATGATTCAGTGCATAAATTTCAAGGTTTACATTTTCACAATAATCATATTTTACTAGGTCTAGGAAAAAAATTATTAAATAAAAAATAGTGTATTTATTTAAACTTAAAACTTAATTTTTATAGACAATTTGACAATTAACAACTAAAATTCCCATTAAAATTACACTTATTTAGAGACTTTATGAAAATAGTCTGATATCTTCTTTCTCTTGTTGACGTTAAAGCTATCACTGCCGGCACTGGATTCTCGAGACGGGGTCACTTTCTTCGCACTGGACACTTCTAGGTCTCTCTTCGACTGGTTCAGGTTAGTCCAGCTACTGCTTAGTCGCTTCAGGCACAACTCCTTCTCCTTGTGAATGTTGATGGATTTCGCCTCCTTGTTCTTCACACCGTCCGTCCCGTTGCTGTCAGGTTCCGCCTCCTCCAACACCTCCAGCTCGACCTGGATCTGCTCCGAGCTCAGTCGGTGACCGTTTGTTTGTGTCGTGTTGTTGCTGCTGCTGTTGTTGGTGTTGATACTTCTTCTCGGCTCGCTGTCGTCGCTTCTCCTCTCCGGACTTCTTGGCCTCTTCAATGGAAAGAAGTCGCCTATCTTCATCAGAGAGGGAACTGGAACCCAAAGGAATCGATTTGAGTAAAACGTGCAATTGAATTTCTACATAAACATGTGGATTTATTACATTTTTCCGTTGTATTACTGTATGACATTTTCTATAGTTAATAATGCTCTTCATTTAATGCTCTTGATTTTTGGAAAATATGTGTTGATAGCGTACACAAATTTATTTTGATACTAACAACTTCAACATGTATATAATTATATTTTTTAATAATACCAGTCAAGCTGTTGGTACACAATACTCATATTTTCTTAATTTAGTTCAAGATATTTAATTAATATTTACTATCAACTAGCATTATTGTATTTTTTCTGAGATACTCAACAATGCCACTGGAATTAATTACAATAGTTACTTACAAAAGTTCTACAATAGGTTTATTAACCACTTGACGGTCCGGTTTTATTTTCAAGTCGGCACCAAAAAGACCGGACTGTTTTATCTTGGAAATTTAAATTTTACATCATTATAAAACCAACTGTAATAACCAAAAATATTATCAACAAATGATTTACCATAAAATGTTATCCTTAAAATCAGTTAAAATATTTGCCAAGTTGTCGGATTAAGTATCCACAGCGGTTTTCATCTCTAAAGCGGTTTGTTCTCATTATATCATTGTCAAAAGATGACATATACAAAAGATCATAGGAAACTTTTATAGCCAAATAACTATAAAGAAATAATAAAACCAGAATGTACCATCCAAGTTAACTTCGGGCATTTTTGTTTTGGTCTTCTTAGCCCTAATCGGTTCAATGTAATGGCCAGATTGTCAAAGTATCATAAGTAAAATATAACACCTGTTTTGCATTGATACTTTATAAATTTTCAATATAGCATAAGTTTTAGTATGTGCCTCAAAATCGGGGTTCATAGCCATTCTAGATTCTCTAGCTTCTTCATCACTTGTATCTGATCTGTAACCGCTATATTCTAAATTACTTTCCTCGACCACTACCTTCACTATCATAGTCACTTTCAGTATCACTCATTTTGCAAATCAACACGTGGTGTGTCAGGTGGGTGTGCACAAGGTCAACAACACTACCTCAATGGCGCTAGCTTGCTCTCAAAGCGACAGTAGAGGTTTTGCATTGAAATAGATCAGTGCTGCATTCTCATGGATCAAACGTTAACTACGCACAAGTCAACTCAATCAAATACAGCAGGGACAGGCAAAAACCAAATCACCCGAGTATACTCGGGCAAAACCGTCAAGTGGTTAAAAAGAAGAAACACATTAAAGAGAGAAATTTAAGATATAACAAAGTAAAATCTAATGTTGTTGCCTTAAACTTTAAAAAATATTTAAGGGCAGAAAACTTTAACTTGACCATATCTTTAACTGGTTGATGCTATGGGATAATTGTTGCAAATAACAGAAATGCAATACCCTTTAAATAAAAAATAAGTTGTAATAATGATTTTGGATGAATTGAAGCGAATAATAATTTAGCATACTGCAAGCTGGAGACCCGGTTCAAACTCGTTCACTGTCCAAATATTTTGTCTTCAAAATTATTTAAGTATTAAATTAGCTATTTAGCGTTTATACAATCAAGTTCATAGACAGTTACGGTTGCATGGCAGTTACAGAAATGGTTGACTACAAGACAGAAACTGAAGAGAGTAGAAGCTACATACTAAAGGTCCTGTCACATATTGCGACTTAGTAGCAGCTACCAGCCATGTGTGTGAAGTTTTCGGTATATGAACATTGCTTACCATTAAAATTATCAGCTGATTCAATGTTGACATGCTGAAAACTTCACACACACACACAGCTACTAAGTTGCAATGTATGACAGGTCTTTAAGGTGGTGTTAGTGACAACACTACACAAAAGGGTTAAAAAAATATATAAAAAGTAGAACTAGAAGTAACTACACTATCACTTCAATGGCATGTTCTAAAACCCACTATGAACACTATAAAACACCTTTCTTTGTGCAATATACTCTTGATAAAAGGACAAAATGTGATCGTGACTTGAACTTCTTCACAATATGAAAACCAAACTAAAGGAGCTAGTGGGTCTCCTGCCTTGAAAGCTGTTTACAAAAGCTCATCAACATACATTTGAAAAGGGAATGAGTTATAAAGTTTAAAAAAACTAAAGGTTGTTCAGTACATGACAAAAAGTACCAGCCAAGTTTGCTAGACACTGTATTAGGAAAAAGTTGGTACTACATTAACCAACAACAAACTGAAGAGTAACTACACTAAGGATGAAATAATTTGACATGAAATACATAGTCTGCTTATTTAGAAATGGACAATCTAGGCTAGAATTAGAGAGCCTTGAACAGAATCCAAAAATACGGTAAAGTTTAAAAAACACACCAAACAATACTCACAATGGCCTTCTCGACAATTTCTCTAAAATTAGCCTTAGTTTTAACATTATAGCTCATTCCTTTGAGGCTTGTGTATTTTGAATTCAAACTAGTTATTTCCTTATTCAAATTGCATAATGGATTTAACTGTCTTAGAGTTTATCAAAGTTAGGTTGTACCTTAAAACACAAAAATGGTTAGATAGCTGGGATAAAACTATGGTGTTAGGGTTTTTGCTAGTGAAACAGAGAAATGCATACATATTTACGTTAAGATCCGTACTTGACTTGTTGTTAACACATCTGTGAATGTGATCGTAGAGGGAGACACTGTTGCTCGGTGAGTAGCTGCAGATTATTTTGTACAGTTTACCTAAAACAAACCGTTAGCTTGTAAATTTAACAAGTTACTGAGAATCTGACAGAATGCGTAAAATAATACTATCCCGGACATGGATGGGTTGGGTATGAAAAGTCAGATGTATATTAAACACCATTCTATATCAGCTGCACTAATTACTGCCGTCAGTGCTAGATGACAATCTTGTACACGTCTAACTCTTGCAAATGATAGGTAGCACTGAAATGAGTAACTATAAGTCCCTCGTCCGTTGTGAGAAGAGGGAAGGAATCAGAAAATATGCAACTATTCCGGTCTGCTCCCGCAGCTAAGGTTCACTCTGACTCTAATAGTGAAGGCATTCTTGTACCACTATAGCAAATCCACCCAAATCCATCCGTTGATATGGCGTGGTTCACCGCTGTCATATGAGCCTGGGCTGCAATGAACCCGCGAGTCAGCAAAACAATATAATATGTATCATCTACATTGTGACGGCAGTCCTATCTGCTACCGCTTAGCGTCAAGGTGTGTTTGAGGCCTTTAACACTTCTGAGGCGGTACTCAGCTCTTTGGTTGAGACCTTCATGAAGTTTTCCCTGTAATCAATATAAACAGGTTGGCCAAACTCCATCCCTGCTTCGGGAAACTGACCGGGGCCAGTTTACCTGATTTTCCAATCAATGCTTGGTCAGACCAAAAGTAATTAAGTGACTGCTGGTGTGCTAAAGACTTTTAGGCTCTCTTTATCAATACCCATGCAGGCTGGGCCAGGCAGAACAAAATTATTAGGGCTACCTCGGCTACCCCATCAGCAGTTTTTCTTGATTTTGAATGTGTGAAGAGTTATACCGACCTACAGACACTTGGTGGTGTGTGAGGAACGAGTGCATGTCTGCCAGCTTGTCTCTCAACTCTGCATCTCCGAAGGTGAAGTACGCAAGCTCCCGGCCCGTGGCGGCCGCTGCCATTAGCTGCAGCAAGGACTTGAGTGAGTAAGGCCGCAGGCACGCTCCACACCCCCAGTTCCCCGTAGCTACGCTCTCTCTACAGCCTGTATCAGAGTCGTTCAGCCCCCACGAGAACCCTGCGTAAGCCTATAAAATGGAATGCTTTTAGGACCAGAGATTTTTTAAGTATAAATAAGATTTATTTAAAAGATGTTGAAAAATAATTCTCTTTAACAGGTTGTTGAGCAAGAAAACCGTAGTTGCCCGGAAGTAAAAAATAGGCTTTTCGACAGGTGAAACAGTGACTAACTAATGACATGATGATGACTTACAGATAAGTCTAGGATAGCTAGGAAGGTACCCATTCAAATTGCGGAACAGATGTGTTGTAAAAGATTTGTCTAACATTTATACGAAAGTCACCTAAATCGATCACTTCTGTAGACAATTTTTCCACATACTATGCTACGTCCTACTAAATTATCCTAAATGGCCAAGCCACTTAAGTTCAAAAGTAAGAAAGTGAGACAATTAAATTTGCAACTGACTCATTTTTCACAACTAAACCAGCGTACCATCTTTTTTCTATTCAGTAAACTCAAACCATTTCTTTACAAAAGTTATTGCCCAACATTTTGTAAATAGTTTAACCCTTCTGTTATTGACAAAAAAACTATACATTCTCGGTAAAAGACCAACCTTATTCAGTTCCCTGTTGACATTTTCCAGTGTGAACTGCACTCGTGGATTGCCGAACTTGAGAGCGTCTACGGCTACAACTGAGCAAAATCGTCTGCAAAATCGGTCCCTCGGCGTCAAGTCTACAAAGTCTCCGTCCCACTCGAACTCGTCCGAGTAACCTTTGTGCAAGTTGAACCTCTCGCAGCCTGCAAGCAACATTCACAAGAAGTGTCTGGGCTCTTCAGTCCATTCATAAAAAAGTAGGCTGTTACGGATGGTAATACTCTTAATACATCGAAACAACACTTTGAGTGCCTAAATTCTGATTGAGTTGAGTTTTAATATCAGTTTTATCTTTAAAACAGAGTTACTACTCAATCATAAGAACAGTTTCAAACAGTTTTGAATAAAATTAGAATGTGTCTTTAAAAATACTATTTAAAAAAAACTTGTGTTAACAAGATGCCATTAATCTTTCTAGCTTGATTAAAAAAAAAGAAACCTTGTTCAAAAACCAGTAGAAACCGTTCAAAAAACGAATAGATTAAGGAAATAAGGTACTAGGCCATGATATTCTACCAAAAAGCAATAGAAAGAAGAGCAGACTCACCTGAAATAAAGTAAAAGAACACAATTTCAGGCTCTATTAAGCCTTTGTCAAGACAGAAATCTCGGAAAAAATCTTTCCTCTTAACAAAGGCCCCAGTAGGGCCAAACATTTGACAGTTTGTGTTCTCAAACATGTTATATTATCCTGGTAAGCTTGCTCTCTTTTCTATTCCTTTTTGACAGACGGTGTCCAAAAAATAAAAACATAAAAAGTATTTTATCTTTACTTTTTAGTGGAGATTCCTTGAAAAATCCTTTCTTTTTTATTGAACCAAATAGTTTTAGGGGATTTTAGCAGTAAAATCACACACAATATGACTAGCTGCTGGCCACATTATAAATCTACCTATCAAAGTAACCTTTAAATTTTTTCTTCTGCTACTACCGCTATGTTGTGACATTATAATTTTCCTTATTCAAATATGATAAAGATATCTCTACTCTGACTCTCTTACTGTTATTCAAATTAATCCTCACGCAACATTCATTTCAACCAAATTTATTATTCTAGCTGAATGCCCTATTCCCTATTATTGAACCCTCCATGTCCACACCTATTATAGAAAAGTATTCTTTCCCAGGCTTCTCCCACCCGAGATTGGACTGACCTGTGATGATGAGTGCTTCCGTGTCGTCTAGCACCTCAGTGAAGAGACGAGACAGGATGAGTTCAGGACACAACATGAACCGGATCTCCTCCTGAACGCAACCTCGGCCCAACACTCCTCCCCCCACCATCCTGCAAGCAGCCACACACATTCTGAGGGTTGAGCGTATTCTCAGTCAATCGCGTACACACTTACTAATGAATATGGCCTGTGTTAAACCGTTTAGTACAGTTAGTAGTTGGTTGCTTGTGCTACCCTCCCTAGGTGTGCGACAACTCTTGCAAGCTTTTCATAAATTAAATACGAGGCTCATCCAGAAAGTAAAGAACGTTTTGGCATGGTCAAATAAAAAATAAAGATATCAACACAAAACTTTATAGTTTATTTACAAATGCATAGAACCTTCCTCTACCTTTCTACGCAGTCGCCATGGATTTCAAGAGTTTTAACGTGGGACTAGTTTTTCCATACCCATGTTCTACCATTTGTCCGCCAAAACATGAGTCAGGATTTCTTAGCTTCTTTGAGTTCCTTATCGTTAGCAATCTGTTTTTTTCCCAAAAAATCCTTAAGCTTCGGGAATAATTGATAATCACTTGGCACCAAGACAGGGCTGTAGTCGTTTCATTTCTTGGCATAAATTCGACATGGAATAAGCCCTTTCGATCCCAAAAACAGTTGCCATCACTTTTCGAGTGTTTTAATTTCATACTTTACATTTAGCAGGGATTTTAATTGTCTATGCCATTATTAATCACTGTGGACACGAGATGCGTAATCACACAGCAACGAACCTACACTCAAACTGAAAGGAAGAATGTAGCTAGCAGCTGCAAATACACACGCCAGTAGTGGTGAGGGTGTGCGGCGTGCGGATGTAATCGTTCCTTACTTTCTCTGATGACCCTCAGAAACCATTTGATCTGCCAACAGATTTTATTTTACTTCAAAAACTTCTTAGAGTTTGTGTGTTTCTTTATGAAGCCCGGAAAGTGAAAGTGACACAACGGATTGGGGAGAACAGTGGCATAGTGGAGTTGGTTGGTCAGCCACACTACTACTCAGGGTGTTGGTTACAGTAACACGCCAATATTCCTAGTCCCAGACTTTGGTTAGTAGGCCGAATTCTATAAAAAGGTAATAAAAGCAAACAAATAAAACTATTTCTACAACCGTGTCTGTAGTGTGTAGCCACCTATCCCCACTCCCAAGTTTCAGGCTTGTTATCCCTTGCCGGTTGACAAATTCGAAGAGTTTCTAATTCTTGTTTTGTACCAAATAAAAACTCAACGTTTCCACTAGTTAAATATTGGCTGTAAATTGTTCCAGCCTAGTTAAAAACTGCCTTTGATTACACTCACCTGCTGTTCTATCTGAAAAGTTACATTTTCCTTACAACATATTTTTGGCAGTTTTGTATTTTATTATAAGAATTATTGTAGCTATTTTCCTCTACATACCATCTTCTATATTTGTGTACATAAGTCTAAGGACACCTCGAGAATTCATCTTTTGGCAGTTAATAATAGAGATCATAGCCAATCAACTTCCTGAACCTATCTTGATATAGGTCAAAGTTTTGACTCTCTCCAAGTTTTCCTGATTATTACGTAAGCACTTACTTGTTAGCAAAGTCCATCTGCAGCATGCCGGCTCCCTCGTCCTCTATGTGTCCCGTGCTGGAGATGTGCATGTTGGGCAGGAGTGTGTTCAGTTCACTCCACTTGGGCAGGGCACTTCGCGGGACATACTGGCGTGAGAAAGTCACCACTCCATCTGGCACTGGAGTCAACCAAGGTTAGCGGAGTTAAGGCAAAAAAATCACTATTTAAATTGACAGCTTTTATATTTTTGCTTAGTATTGTTTATAACATTGTTAGAGTGAGAAAAAGCTATGACTGAAATTTTTAAGGCTTATTTTGAGAAAGCTATGACATGTTGAAGTGTATAAAGCAGCAAACTAAGACAAAAAAGGATCAGGAGTGCTACTTGTATAGACAAGAGGAGCTGTGTCGCTGTAGCAGGCAGGCTGCAAGTTGCACGCCTTGTTACCACCTTCACTGCAAAAAATACCGCAGTACACAAGAACCTAAAGAACCTAAGAACCTTAAAGCTATGAGTGGACATAACAGTTAGTTTGGCTCTTTTTGGATTAGCGCAGGTGGATTGCAAGCTATATAAATCAGAGCTTCATTGTTACTAGCCTAGCACAAATAAGAAGCTATAATCTTATGTGCAGTTATGCTGTCTTGAAGCTCTTTCCCCTGAGCTTCTAATTATAACTACAGTAGAACTCAATTATCAACTGATCATCCGAATCGCCATTATCCGAATCAATTTTTAGAGAAAAATTACAACGGGTTTTGTTACGAAATTCAAAGGATGATTAAGAGTTTCGTCACGTTGTTTCTTCTAACCTTTATTCAAATGACAGTACAAGTCACTACTAGTATTGGCAGTGACTGTACTAAACCGGGCCTGCACGTAGGTCTCGACTAAACAGTCAGTCGGACACTTGACTGTAAGATGTCTGTCTGTCTATCTACTCTGCACCTGCTTTTGTTTGTTTACTCAGTCAGTCTATTGGCGTCAGAAGGCTGACTTTAATCTGTCAAGCGGTGTATTGAGTTGCTTGCATATTTTTTACATACTGTATTTGTGATTGAGTTGTACTGTATCATTATTTCATATGGCTTCTAAGAGGAAAAGCGGTGGTTTTGTTGTTATCAGACAAAATGAAATTTTAAGAACTGGGACAAGCTAACGATTTAAAGTTTGATGTGTGTATTTTACTTTTGTAATTAAAGTCAATAATACTATGATATTGTAAAAAGAGTTTTTTCCTGAATTTCCTATGTTTTTAGTAAAAACTCCAATTATCCGAATATTTGATTAACCGAATGAGGTCCGTCCCATTAGTTCGGATAATTGGAGTTCTACTGTACTAGACAAAGAAGCCTTGCTATAGTGCAAGGTCTCGGCATTGAGCTTACTTTCCAGGATTTAAGGATGCAATGACCCACTGAGAATAACTGACAAGAGTATTGCTTATCGAATCTAATCAGGTGGCGATCAGCAGTTTTTAAGCTTGGTGAGGTGATAATCCCCTCACCGATGTAGAAGTAAGCTCATGCAGTAAGTTGAATGTTACAGGCATGAGCCAAATGAGCTGCAGCCTAGCCTATAATAGTGCAGAGGTTGGCAAAATATTATAAGTTTGTTGCATACTATCTCATTTTACCACCTCTCCTGATTACATAAATTAGTAAAAAATAATCTGCATTCAACTTACTTTTAGTGGTAACTCTTCTGAAATAGTTTACTACACATTTGAGCTTTTCATGTATACAGGAAATCCTGCTAGGTTTGGCCCAATCTCCACTAAATAGCCTGTAAAATCATATAACATTAATTTAAAGTCTCCGGCCAAGGCCACAGAAGACGTTTTCACTGTACGTGTTTTTTATTCACGTTAGGAAAAATTAAAACCTCTATACAATTAAGCTCATAACTTCATAAAAGGGCACATGGGTTTAAGAACATGAGACTTAAAATAACAACATGATTAGCACAACGTGAGAAGTGGCAGTTAGGACTGCGTAGAGCCAAAGTAATTCTGATGACATCTGCAAAGACACGCTTGAAGTAGGGTTGGGCATTTCAAAAGAGGCCGGGAATTTCCCACTGAAATATCAAATTCTGGAAATTGGTTAATTATTCCTTAAAAACAGGAATTTTTTGGAGAGCGGGTAATTTATAATGTGGGGTTCAGAAGGACAAGTGTAGTTGTTTTTATTCAAGAAATTATGTTGTGTTGTTGAATTGAATTGTTTGACTAAAATTTGCTTGTAACCTAACCGAACAATTTTCTGAAAGTCAACCAAGAAAAGGTGTTCCGGCCCAAAGATAAAAGCTCTTTTACCCCTATAATAAAATATAAATTCAACCTGCCTGACTTTTGGACAGATCTATTATCTCCAAACCTCTCAAACTTAGCCGTAATTCAAGAAGAATCTACCAGTCATCATATTTATCTACAACTCACCTGTTAAAGTTGATGTACGGGAAGGAGCTGTACTCAGAGTCACGCTTGGTGGTGTTGCGTCGAGGGAATGTACACAGAAATGCGTTGGCCAGCAGACTGCTGACCTGTTGCTGACTCAGGCTCAAGGAGTGTGTGCTGTGCTGCTTCAGCAACGGCAGACCTCCAGTCAGCAGTTGAGGCAGACTCAGTGCCAGCGAGATTACCTTCGGCAGCACCTTCTGGAAGAAGTATTCACTCTCCACCTCCTCCAGAACCTACGGACCGAGGAGCTTACAAACTGTGTTGTCATCTTGGAGCAAGTTCTACCGAATTATCAGTAAAGCTATGTTTTTCTAGAAAATCTGTGATTGTTTATGTATGGCCGTAATAATGCAATGACATTGTTTTTAATGCAATCATTTGGAAGTGAACATCACTCTCTTGAAAGTACTTTTAAAAGTATGACCAGCTCAAACGCCATAAAAGTTTTATCAAATTTATCACTTGGAAACGTTTTTGAGCCAAGTGGGGGGAAACGCAATTTATTTTAATGAAAACTATCTAGAACCTTTGGAATTAGATGTTAGTCTGTGAATTTTGCTAATTTTATTCCCATTTTGTTTTTAAATAAAAGTTAAGATTAAAGGAAATGGACATGTAAAGTTTACCTCGGAAAAGAAGGAATGAAGGGCTTTGAAGTCCCAGCGATCACAGTATCGGGAGTTGTAGTGGAAGATGGCCGCCTCCAGCTGGTGACTATTGGTGATCGGAGAACTGAGAGATTGCTTGATCAACTCCCACCGTTTGTGCAGCTCCTGAAACCATCAGTTGTAACAGACAGATTGATGACCGAATGTGTAAATTGAAACAAAGAACCCTTAAAATGGACAAAGGCCTTTTACTAGGGTCAATAAGAAAGTAAAGTAAGAACTCCTACTACAATCATTATCATTAGTTATTAATATGATCGTACTACTACGACAGCATTATTCACTTCTTTAGCATACAGAAGAACTTTCCTATGGAATTTTAAAGGAAGAGTAACACCACAATCTCTGATATCACTTACGAGGTCTGTCCAATAAGTTCGCAAACTGGTTCAATATGGCGGCCTTGAGTCGACGTAAAGCTCTGCCCACTACATCACGTGAATACTAGACATCTAAGGAAGCGTTTAGTACTAGTTTAAAAGTCGAGCAGTGCCTATCTAGCTGCCAGTGCCAGTTTATATTTTATTTGTTTTTGCTGTTCGTCCAAAACTTTTTTCTGTTTGTCGAAAAATGGTGATTGATGAAATCACTGAACAACGAATCAACATCAAGTGATCCAGTGATGCTCTCTCGTCTCCATTTTGCTCTAAAAACCATGATTAATCTCCAGTGATGACTCTCTGTAAGAACTCACCTTCGTTTCCGTCAGTCTTCCAATCCTTCCAATTCTTCCAATCATTCACATTCAATCTTTTTCAACTTTTGTTCTGGCGTCAGCGTTATTTCATTTTTGCACAGAGTTTTCTTAAGCCCACGCCACTAAAACGGTATGAACTGATGACTTGCATAAATTAAGATCGTCTGCAATCATTCTAACAGTTTTCCGACAGTCATCAGACACCAGAGCTCGCACACGAACAATGTTTTCATCCACACATGAGGTTGAAGGTCGTCCCTGCATTGCATCACCTTTAAGCGTCTTGGCGCCATCTTTGAAACGTTTGATCCACTTGAAAATGGACATTTTTCAAGGCATTATCTCCTTTAACAGTTCTCAACACATCTGTAATTTCTTGAAACTTTCCGAGTTTCTAAAACTTGATGTTGATTTTTGCTTTGTGATTTCATTGATCTCCATTTTTCGACGAACAGCATAAACAAATAAAATATAAACTGGCACTGGCAACTTGATAGGCACTGCTCGACTTAGGGAGTACTAAAAGCTTCCTTAGATGTCTAGTATTCACGTGATGTAGTGGAGAGAACTTTACGTCGCCTGAAGGCCGCCATATTGACCTAGTTCGCGAACTTATTGGACAGACCTCGTATTGCATAAGCTAGAGCTATTTTTTACATAAATCAATTTGCAAATGAACAAAACCCTGAAAACGGTTGAAAATCTGTGGGAAAATCATCAAAACCAAAATTTTACTTCTTTATTGGTTTTTACATTATTTGTTAAGTGATTTCCTTTTTGCAGTAGTTTAATAGAATAAGTAATTATTGCAACGATATCATAAGAATTGTCATTGTTCCATTTAATCGATGAGAAAATTCTGCTGTTTATCAAAACCTTAATTTTTAAAAATATAATAACCTAGTATTTTAACATTTAGCGAATGTAAAGTTTAGCGCCGCTAACTATAAACTTTGTAAAACTAAAAACGTCGTAACAATGTTTATACCATAACAAAACATGACGTAAACTAAGCCAAGAAGTGCAACTTTCAGGTGGATATGCAGTCATAATGGTAGGGCATGTTGCACTGGCCATGTTGCGCAAATGTTCCTTACTTTCTGAATGACCCTCATATTTAATCCTGAAAAGGTTATTGTATATTTTCATTTTTTCTGTTGTTACTTACATCATCCATGGGATACAGACTGGAGGGGGAGTGAGGCATCCGCACGTGGCTTTGATCCCAGGAATCCACAGAGTTCTCAGGCCAAGGCTGAGGTACTGCCCCTTCCTTCACTGGCAACTGAAAGTCAAACAAGCTCTTCAATATAATCTAGCTCTTCTGGTTCACACCACATGCAACAGCAAAATAATTAGCTTGAAACATTTCGGTCTCGCTGTAGAGTATCATTCTCAGACACTGATTGGCTGATGGCATTTTGTGGCTTGGGCTGCCAGAGGATTAACTCGTTTAAGCAGGGTTTCCATTTCAACATTGAGATCAACATTGTTGGGCGCATGTTGGGCTCATGCTGGGGACAATGTTGAAATAGTGTTAGCACTCCTTCAGTTTTGAGCCCAACATTGTTCAGCTCTTGTTGGGCGCAATGTTGTGACTCGGTGGACTGTTTCCATTTAGTCTCGTTTTATCAGTGAGGTTTCAACAACCATGGCTGAAAACGATGCGACTGCAGTTTTGGTGATGATGGGAGTTTATATTAAAAGTCCGGCGAAAATTACCACGTTGGTGGGTTCGTAGTTTTTAGCATTGAAAAGGGGGGGCCGGGAGTTTGATGTTGGATTTAAAAATACAAAGTCGCTAAAAGAAGTTGTGAGAATAACTTTTACATATTTTGAAAGTTTGCTTAGTTTAGTGGCACCATTGATAATAAAAATCAATTGTGTGAAAACCCGTATCACCGAACAGCTAGCTACTATTTTGAGATACCTTGCAATGGGTGATAGTTACACAAGTTTGATGTACCTTCACAGAATCGGCAGTTTGCAACCCTTCGACAGGTGGGAAGGCGTGTCCATTGTGTTGGGCGCAGAGCCCCGCGTCTTTCGCCACTAACATTTTGTCACCAACATTTTTTGCCGCAATAACTAGCGCCCGCGTCAAATGCTACTTTTCCATTTCAACTTTGTCCCCAGCTGAGCTTGCTCCAGGCATGTACTGTTGAGCAGATTTTTATTGAAAGCGTAACGAATCTCTTAAATCTGTAAGACAAAATATGTGATTTTTAGGTTTCAAAAACAATTTTAATCAAAAATTATGAATGACAACTAACCTTGAATAAGACAGAGTGTTGAGTAGTCACTGACACTGAAGGGAACTGATCTTTGTTTGTATTTTTGACAAGCTGGTTCAATGGAGTGCCTCTAAACGATTCTGGAATGCGTGATTCTGGAAGTACATTGCGAGTGTATCAGATGATATTTATTGACCCTTTACAATTTAATATTGAAAAGCAAAGGCAACACCACCTTTTTTTCTGTGGTGAAAATATAACTCATATATAGTAGGCCTATTAAAATATTTTGCTCTGAAACCGAATTAAACTCTAATAATACCTAAAATTGATTTAAGCTAAAATAAGCCAGAACTTTATAAAACTTGGTAAGGAATGATTTTGTTGGATGTTTGTCAATAAAGATATGTTGGGTGTTTCATTTTGTTATATTTTTTTGATTTTATTATTATTTAAGAGTTATTCTGTAAAAACTGGTATATACAACGGTAAAGTTCTTGAAAATAGAACACAATCTAGTGAACCTACAAATCTTACGACGTTCCCTTCTTAATAATTGGACTATCACTACAATTTATATCTAACATTTCTGTATCTTTAGTCTTAACTTAACTTTATACTGTTGTTTCAGTTTAATGATTTGAAAATGAGGATTTATTTTATCTAATCTTATAGAAGAATACAACAGCATTACCTCTAAGTTACAGCTCTTTTCTATCAGTAAAGTTCTGCATTCTGGTGTAAACTCAGTTAAACAGATTTTTTTTGCATGAAATGCACTCTGATCAAATGACTCCAAAAAATGTTGCTTACACAGGGTTTTTCTCTAGGCTTAATTTTCAAAGAATAATTAAAATATGTGAATGGTAAATAAATTCTCCATTTTTTAAATCATGAGCAAATTTTTAATAGGCTGTTGGTTATTGCTTTAAATGAATTAATAACTTATTTATGTGTTGTTTTCTTACCTCCTTTTGAAGTACCAGGAACTGCCTCATTTGCGGATTCATCTTGCTTCAGTGTTTTAGAACATTGGGGAGATACGTTGTCTTCACTCGATGAAGCAAACATATCGTCATTAGAAACTACTGAATCTTCACAGTTCTCTGAATTCTCTGCTTCCATTTTTGAGAGTTAAATTTCTGTGAATCCATAGGAGGAAAGTAATATCTTAAGATTCTTAATATTTTAAACAATAATTTATGTTTTAGAATACTGTTGGTGAAAATGCATTAGTGGACTGTAAATACTGGGTTTGAGGATGAAAAAACTATCAGTTTTGAATTAATTAAGCGGTTTTTAAGTAAAAGATAAAAGCGGGTGAACAAAATACACATAGTTTAATGTAAACAAACTATAAGTAAATGAAACAATCCATGACAACGGATAAACAATCCATAGCAACAAATAAACACATATGTTTTACAATAAAGTAAACATACCAACTATGAAATTGAAATGAAATAGTTGTGCTAACATAACAACCACAAAAAATAATTAATTTTTTAACACTCTGAGGAAAAAAAGAAAATAAATGTGTAGGGGTGAACAATTGAAAAGTTTAGTCCATAGTTGGGAGCTTACAGGCTTTGTCACTGGGCGGTTATAACTCCTTGAGTGGTCTTCACTTTGGCTACTCGAATATGTTGTCAGGGTCAGGTAGTGTTGTTGAAATTGCATCTTCCATGTTTGTGGAGGTGTATTCATTTCCTTTATGAGGACGAGATCTCCTGGTGCAATAATTCGGTGAGTGCGGAAATTCCACTTCTCTTTGTTGTAATGAGTGAAGGTATTCTCGATTCCAGGTTCCAAGTGTTGTTTCATCTGCTGGAGGTTGCCAAGCAGGAGAAGCGGTTGACAGGTAGGTGAGTCACGTCTGGAGAAGGTATAGCGAAAGAGCATCTCCGATGAGAAAATGTCGGGTGTAAGCATCAGTTTCATTAGGATCACTAGAGAACAACACAATGGTGAGAAGTTCAAGATTCAACGCTGGTTAGGGTAAACAAAGTAGTTAGTTCTTGAAGGTTAGAATCTGTTCTCCAACTACTCGCAGGGTGGTTTTGGATGACGATGCCAGCTTCCCAAATACCGCCAAAATTTGGGCGTATGGAGGGTTGAAATGCAGGTGATTCCTTTGGTAGAAAGGTTGTCTTCAATCTGGTTGATTGTAGGAGGGTGTTGTAATAGTGTTTGTAGTTCATTGTTGGCTCCAACAAATGTAGTTCCTCGATCGCTATATACATCTGTACATAGACCTCTTCGGGAAGAAAATCTCTGGAAGGCCTAGGAAGGCTTCCACGGTAAGATCGGATACGACTTCTAGATGTAGGGCTTTCGTGCTCATGCAGACAAATAAACACAAGTAGGCTTTACGAATTTGTGGTTTCCTTAGTCGATCAGTTTTGATGTAGAATGGGCCTCAAGTCAATTCCAACGAAATGAAGGGAAGGCGAGCAGGTCGAGCTCGAACTGCAGGAAGATCTGACATGAAAGGTTGAGGTGCTTTGGCTTTGAATCGAGTGCATGTGACACATCTGAAGAGACGTTTGCGTATGCATTCCTGACTGAAAGTATCCAGAAATTCCTTTGCAGAAGTGACTGTAGAGTACGGGTCCTACATGAAGGTGACTGATGTGATAATGGTCTATGAGTAAGTCAATAAAGTGTCCCTGTTTTGGTAGCAAAATGGGTGGCGAGCTTTAAGTCAAGTTCAGCATGGCGAAGTCGGCGCCAACTCGAAGTATTCCGGTTTCGTCTAGATATGGGTCAAGGCGTTGTAGGGACTTAGAACTGGATGTTTTCTTCTTTAGGAATTCAATTTCATTTGAAAAGCTTTGTTGCTGGATAAGTTTTGCCCAAGTCATAAGGGCATCATTTAGTTCACTTGTAGACAAACTTCAATTCTTCTTTCTTCCGCTCGTGCCTTGCAGTTGTGAGCAAACCTTAATACGTAAGCAGTAACTCTTTTAATCGGTTAAAGTTTGAGAATCTGTTTAGAATGTCATCAAATGGGGTTTAGTATTAGATTCAACTATAACAGCGGTTAAAATATTTGATTTTATTTCTGGAAGTTCGTTAGTTGGAAGATGTGTGGTGGGTTGTTCAGGCCAGTTGGTCTTATCTTGATGCAACCATTCTGGGCGTTACCACAGCGGGTGATCAAGTTCTTGTGGAAATGTGCCACGTGAAGCACAGTCTCGGGATTGGTAAAGGTAGGTGTATCTCAAGAGGACGGGTCAGTGCATTCTTGAATTTCATTTACTGGATTGGCTACAAGGTTTGAGCTGGTAGGGTGTGTGTATCCAACTTAGTGTTACTATAGAATCACACCAAGCGTATACAGGCAAGAGGGTATTTTACATTTGATTGCATCTTGGTATGAATTTAAGAGTTTGGCAAGTAACAAAGCTCCACTTAATTCAAGACGTGGAATCGTCATAGGTTTGACAGGGGCGACGCGGGATTTTGCTGTAACCATGTTGACAGACACAGCACCAGTTTCGTCTTCTGACCGTAAAAACAATACAGCTGAGAAACCGTTGTTTGAGGCATCACAAAAGCCATGAAGTTCTATTTGTTTGAAGTTGGGAAGAATAGCAAAACGGGGAATGTTAAGTGATTGGAGTAATGGCAATTCTTCTACAAACTTGAGCCATTGAGAACAGAGGGTTTCGCTGGGGGTGTCATCCCAGTCAACTCCAGCTATCCATAGCTGCTGTATGAAACATTTTGCCCAAAGAACAATTGGGGTTACCCAACCTAAGGGGTCAAAGATTTGTGCTATCTTCGATAGAATATTTCTTTTTGTGGGAGTGCAGTTTTCAATTGATACACTGTAAGTGAAGTTGTCAGTGGAAGGAAGCCATTTGATTCCAAGGACTTTGACAGGTCGAAGATCTTGGGGGTCTGAGCAAATAGAAATTTCGTTGGTGTGTGGAATGACATCAGAGATGAGTTCTGGGTGATTACTGGACCATTTCTTAAGTTCAAAACCACCAGACTCTAGCAGGTTGATTAATTCAGATTTTAGTGTTTGAGCTGATTCAAGAGTGTCACAGCCTACGATAATATCGTCAACAAAACTGTCTCGAACTAGTACTTTGGATGCTTCAGGAAATCTGACAGACTCGTCTTGGGCTAGTTGGTGAAGAGTTCTCAGAGCGAGAAAGGGAGATGATGTCATACCATACGTAATGGTTTGAAGGAAGTATGTACTGATTGGATCATTAGGAGAAGGTCTCCATAAGATGGCTTGGAAGGGTTGATCGTCTTCGTGTATCAGAATTTGTCTATACATTTTGCATATGTCAGTGGTGAAAACAACAGGGAAAAGGCGGAAACGTGAAATGATATGGGACACATCATTTTGAAGTTTCGGACCGACGTGTAATTGATCATTGAGTGATGTTCCTGTACTTTTTAGCAGATGCATTGAACACAACTCTAATTTTAGTACTTTGCAAATCGCTTTTAAAAACAGCATGATGAGGAATGAAATACTTTGCAGGGGATCTGAAGGCTCAGCTTTTCTCATATGACCTAATGTCTCGTATTCATTCATGAATTCTTTGTACTGTACCTGAAGTGAAGGTTTTTTGCAAACCTTCTCTCAAGCTGCATCAAACATTTTTCAGCATTGTCGAATGAGTTTCCGAGCAGGGTTTGTCGTCTTTAAAGGTAATTTAACCACGTACCTACCAGTAGGGTCTCTTTCATGTGAGCTGGCAAAGAGCTCTTCGCATTGTGTTTCCTGTGGACTTAGCATAGAAGCAGGTTTAGGTGGTTCCTCGATTTCCCAGAAGCTTTCATACATTTGTCTAAGGTTTGAGGGTCTGATATGGCAAGGTTAGAAGAAATTACAGTTTTCGAGGATAGGAAGTTTGGTAGGACCAATGAGAATCCAACCAAAAATGCTGTGGTATAGTGTTGGCATTCCTTGTGGGGTTGATTGCCGCCCACCATCAAATATGTCGGGGTAGAGATCAGCTCCTAGAAGGACATCCACGTCTCCAGGAACGTCAAAGAAAGGATCAGCGAGATCATATTTATCAAAGAATGTTTTAATGCCAGAGTCCAAATGCTCAGCAGGCAGAGAGTTAGTTATTTGAGGGAGAACTATTGTGCTAGCGTTCAAAATGGGTCCATTTTGTATCTGGGTTTGATTAGACAGTTAACCATACCTTTGGTTGTAGTCACAGGTGCTTGAGAAATTCCTGAAACGGGCTCTGAAAACTTGTTTCTCGGCAAACATAAGCGGCGAACATGAGTCCGTTATGGAGGACTCTGAACCAGGATCTAGCACCCTGACTGAGTGGAAGTTTTTGCATTGTCACTTATTTGAATTGTTGCTGTACCAGTAGTACGGTTGTGAGAACCTGAAGGAGGGAGGCGATGATGGTTGAGTTGAAGAGGGCTTTGATGCGTTAGATGAGTGGTTTACCTGAGTGGCGGTTTAGACATAACAGGGTCGGCAGGAGGTTAGTGAAGGAAAGTGTGGTGGCGCTTTCACACTTCTGCAGGTAGATGAGGAAGTGCATTGGTTAAGCATGTGACCAGTGCTCAGGCAGTTGAAACACGCATGTTTGGATCTTACTGCATCTTTGCGTTTGTCAGTAAGAGCTGAAAAGCTGGGACATGCATAAATACTATGACTTTCATTGCAGTAAAACATTTGTTAGTTGACACACTTGATACATGTGTCGCATTGTGAGTTTGTTGCCACTTAGGCGTTGGAAGGCTTAGAATTAGGAGTCTGAGTTGAGGGCTGGGGAGTTATTTTTTCTGAAATGTTAACAGCATCTAGAGCTTTACAATGCTCAAAAACTTAGTAGATTGTCAACAGTGGGAAAGTCTGTGCGAGCATACTTAGTTTCAAAACATTGCCTTGTACGTTTGTCTAGTTTTGTATGATCGAATGAAGCAACATAAAATCACCTAAGTCAACCGAAATGCAACAGACGTTAAAGCAGTTACATTTTCTGAACAAATGTCAAGCAGATTTCTAAGTTTCTAGGGGATTCTGTGGTTATAGGTGGTAAGTTTAAGATTTCATCTAAGTAATAAGTTGTCAGACGACGCGTGTCATCATAACGTGAAATTAGCTGTTCCCACACAGTAGTGTAGTTTTGAGCGGTGATAGGCAAAGTGCAAGCTAAACTGTGAGGCTCATCTGAAAGACATGATAAGAGGTATTGGAACTTTTCGATTGAGGAAATAGCAGTGTTTGCATGTATAAGAGAGATGAAAAGATCTTTAAAATGTGGCCAGTCTTTGATGTGACCATTGAAAGTAGGAAGTTTTATTTTTGCAGCTTTACCTGTGGTTGATGAGTTTCATTTAACCCACCAGAACTGGAAGAAAGGCTGGATTGGTTTGCTGTGGAGACTTTACGCTGGGTAGACAGTATTGTAAAATATTGTTCATCTACATCATCTATAGTCTGCTGATACGAAGAGAGATCTGATTCGGGGTCGCATGTTAGTGTGAGCTGGATTAGTTCATTTTGACATCGGGTGAAAGCATCATAGGTAGATTCCAACTTGCTGAAACGTACTTCAAATTCTTCAATGCGTGTAGGATCGTCAGCTACCTCCAAACTAAGTCTGTGTAAATTGGCTATTTTCTTTACCAAACTGTCCCTTTTGAATTTAAGCACTGCTAGGTCTTGCTGACACTGTTCTTTTCTCTTGGACATTGTATAATTGGTTATTGAAAACTATTGAAATTAGTAAAAGTATTTAAAAGAAAAATTTTAACTGTTGAAATTGATTGTTATTGTGTTGAGAAAAAATGGTTCAAATTATTTATCAGGCTCGTATGGATCAAATTTATGTTGGGAAAATGATTAGTGGACTGTAAATACTGGGTTTGAGATGAAAAACTATGTTTGACTTATTTAGCGGTTTTAAGTAAAGATAAAGCGGGTGAATACATGAGTTTAATGTAAAACAAACTATAAGTAAACAGAACAATCCATGACAACGGATAAACAATCCATAGCAACCAAATAAACACATATGTTTTACAATAAAGTAAACATTGCCAACTATAAATTGAAATTAAATAGTTGTGCTAACAGATACCCTTTTAGTGATCATGCATTTGGATCAAAGATTTACTTTAATTAATATGAGCAAGACAAGCAAAAATTTTACAATGTTTGAGGTACTCTCGAAATAGGCTCACAGTGGTTTAAAAGACTTTTTAGACAGCTAAACTTGATGTCTGAGATACTCTAACTCAATTGGTATCTTATCTTTCAAGCAACATCTGGCACAGTGTTCTCTAACCCCACATTTGTAAAATAGGTAAGCAAAGCCAAGTACTATTTTTCTTATTGTAAAGAGTCATAATACAGTAGAGTCTCGATTATCCGACCTAAACCGGCCGTGGCAAGGTCGGATAACACGGAAATTGGTAAAAACAACATTGAAAATGTGTTAAAGTAATTTTATTTACACATTATCTTTTAAAATACATATAGCATTACCAAAACATTACCTCGGGTAGGAAGTCACGGTCACCTACCTGTCACCTAGCGTGCGAATACAACACGTACAGTCGGGTAGGAAAGGGGCTGCATCGTGCAGGAATCTGCTGCGTACAGTCGGGTGTGATGAAAGGGGCTGTTTCGCGCAACAGCCTTCTGCGAAAACTCGTGATATATTACCGATAATAAATTGCCCCGGTAGGTCGGATAACCGAAGGTCAGATAACCAAGACTTTACTGTATAAGTGGGGTTTTCCATTGCGGTTCAATAGTTTGTTTTCTATGAAAAGTTTATAGAGCAAATAAAATAAACTCAGGGATAGGGATTCATTTGGAAAAGTTCTTCCAGCGTGTTGATTCTATATATTGGATTATTAATAAAGCTTAACCCCTTTTTCCGCTACATTTACTCATTTGTTTTCCACACTAAACTTTGTACTGTATATTCAAGGTTTACAAGGTTAAGGAGATTATTTTGGTTCCTGTTCCTTGAACTGATTTGAATCATTGGTCATTTTAAATTTGCTCTAGAACTAACAATACAAGAGTAGCTCCTACGTATAAGATACTAAGATAATGGTTTAAAATATATGGAAGGTTAAGGTTAGGTGAAAATTTAAAGATTTTGCAGGCATGCACCTACAAAGGTGTAGTTCAATTAGTGTTTAGGTGCCTTCAATTAGGTAGCTAACCTTCTAATTTACAATTCAACATTGGAGTAGATAGTTAACATACCCATAGCTACTAAAATAGGGTACTTAAGGTCTAACCTATGTGGGATGTCTTTGCAATACAATTTCCAATAGTTTATCTTAACTCTAACACAATTTTTAGAAAAATTATTTAATAATTTAGCAACAATTTGAGTTATAATGCTGTTGTAGGGTATATTGCACAATTAAGGAAAATATACCAACAATATCACATCTTGTTCACCTCACTTTGCTGTTGTTCAAACAAGCGTACGGAAAAAAGAAAAGGTTCGACAGTCAGGTTTACACACAGAGTACTGTACAGAGTATTATACATCATTATTCAGAGGATAGGGTACATACCTACACTATATTGTGAATTTTTATTAATTACTAATCTTGAATTTAAATAAAGTCTTCAAATAAAATCTTCATAATTAAAATACACACTTATTTGTAACTTTAATTTTAGTTTCGTTTTGATTTTTATATTCTTTTCATGGAATTTGAAGATTGTTATAAAATTAATTGTATATATGTACAGTGTGGCAAAACAAAGGTACTCGTCTTAGCAGGTTTGCAACCATACCTGAACATTCTTTAAGAGGGGAGTCCATTAGAACTGATGTTTATGTTTTTCTTCAGATTTGGAATACTTTGAGGTGTGGCCTGAAACTAGTGTCTCATTTTATTGGGCCTCTCTGTACCTATATTGATTAGATTAAAATTATAATAATAATAAACTAATTTTAACACCACCAAAGCAATCCGAAAGTAAGCTTTGTAAATCGTGTTTAATATTGCATGACGTTTAGAATGATTGTATTCTATGTTCTTTTAGAAACTTTAAAATGTCCAAATTATATCGTTTGACAAGTAACTACGAATTCCTAAATAGAAAACCAGTGTAAGGTAGTAGCACTGTAAGTAAGGTGGTCTTCACTGAACTTTAGTGACTGATGAAGATGCTGGCCATCCTCCTCACCATGAGTTCGACTGATTCATCAACTTATCCGAATAAACGCTTTTCATATGTGAGGATGTCTAGAAGAAACTTGCATCCCTGCAAACTTGCAACACTAACAAGGGCACCGGACCTGATCCTTAAACATCCCCCCCATCTATTCTTAGACATTGCAGCAAACTATACTTGCACCTCACTTAACTGTTAACTGTTCTGTTCGATAGACTCCTGGGCATCAGGGGTTTTCCTGAAAATCTTAAAACGAGCTATTTAGTTCCCATCCCAAAGTCTGCTGACATAGCCGTTGTCTCAAACTATAGACCAATAGTTATCCAACTTGCGCTGAACCAGGGTGTAGCCATTGACTTTAAATTTAAAATCAATGGTGTAGCTCAGGGGGGAGAGGTTTCGGGTTATGACCCCCTCCTGCCATGAACCTTAAAAAGGCCCCAAAACGACTCTAAAAGGATAAGATGTATAAGTAGTAAAATATATTTCCTAGAGGGTTTGTTTAACTTTTCAACAAACAACTGAATTCCCAAATCAGGCTACAACTAAAATATTAATAATAATTTCAGTATTTTTTAATATTAAGCAAAATAAATAAAAAATATAAAAATGTTTGTTATGCTCGTCCAGTGGGGGTGACCATTGGCTTTAAATATACATTTAAAATCAATGGGATGACTCACACAAGAATAAGAAAGCTATATATTGAAAGGCAACGATCTGATTTGTTTATGTGGTAGGCATAAGTTGCTTTGCCTCAGTAATATTTTAGTTCTTGATGCCCATCTATAGGCTATATTCTATCAATGCATAAAACACATTTCAAAAGTATTTGGTAAATTATGAATTTTGATATTTGACAGAAATTAATTGAAAAATACTAAATTTAAAACTTTATTACATTAATAATAAGTCAAGAGTATCAAACATTAAACATGTATTGTCACAATACAAAAGTTACTTGTGTTGACAAACGATAACAAACCAAAAATTAAAACACACACAAAAACCCATCGGCCACTAAAAAACTCCGATAAATCAAGGAATTTCACCTGAGGCTATAGGAATCGGATTTGCACTTACTGTATTAGTGAATTTACTTTGGAAAATTAAGATATTCATGACGTCATCATAGTAAGACCCAGACCCGGGACCATGAAATGTGTACCTATCCTGACTCCCAGAACACGTTTTGAGAATTTTTACAAAACCTTATAATATTATGCATATGTGTTTAAATGTGTGAACTCTCTACAGGTAGCATTTTGAGTCCGATTTTCATGACACTTAGTTTAAATATTCTTTTTGTAAATATCTCGGTCAAGCTCGTTAGCCAGCAAAATCAGACTACTCGGATGTACCCTTTTGAAAAGGGGAGATTTTATCAACAGTACATTTTATCCGATTTTAATGCATTTTAAAATACATATGGTTTGTTAAAGTATTAATCAATATACAAAAATAAAATTATGAAAATCCATAAAATCGTTTGAAAATGGCAGCTGACTAAGTGATTTTTTGCTCTTAGACATCGTTATAAGTACTGTATTTATCGTTACAGTAACAGTAAATGCGACAACGCTGGCCACTGTGACAAACAGAAGCGAAACAAAGTAAGAAATACGAGTAGGTTAGGTCCACAGTGTCGGAGTGACAATAGGTATTGCACAACCGACGCGGCGTCAGGACAGGGTGATGTGCCTGAGCAGTGCGTCCTAAGGTTGTTGGTTGAATGACTCATCAGTGACCAGTGGTTGTGATGTGCGCTCCAATGTGTGACTCTGATCATTTTTAATCACAGTGTTTGATTATTTTTGGCTATTTTTATTGTCTAAAGTGTATATTTTCAGTTAAATATGGAAATTTAATTTTTCATTATGACGCCCATCGCCGATGATTAGAAGTGACATAGCGGAAAGCTCCGGCGCCTCCCGGACTGCGGCGCCCCCTCCCGCACGGCGGGGGTGTTATTTACCCCACTGTACGTAGTAAAACATACTGTAAAAGGCCACGTACTCGGTACTACCCAGCCTCGTAAGGCATACCTATGGTTATAAAGGATGCAAAGCTGAGGCCGAAGGTTATGAGCGCAGCGAAATTTCGTGATCATATAGCAGGCAAAGCTCGGTGATAAATATCTCGGTTAAGTTCGTTAGCCAGCAAAATCGGACTACTGAAAGTACGACTTTGCGAGGGAGTTTTTATTTAAAATTGTTTTTGTATCTATATTGTTGAGACATAAAATCAATTATGTTAAAAATGTGTAAATGGAAATCTGATGTAACATGGGAAGGAGCTTTACTTGTGAGTACCTATATAACACCTACGTCCTGAGTACTTATATAACATATAAGATAGTGCAAAGTCCAGTTCACAGAGGAACATAATATAGGTCCTGTTTGCCAGGTCACATCTTTACATTTTTTACAGGCTTATTTTTCATGAAAATTCTTTATTAAATGTATAGCAAATTCCATTCATCCACTACACCAGTCCTACTTTAAAGCTGCAAAAATGCTCTAGGTACATCAAAGTTGCGTCATCGACTTAAAATAAAGTCAATGATTGTGTATAGTGCTTTTCTTGCATGGAACAGCAACGAACAAAAAAACTATAACGTGAAAGCGAATTGATTTTTTTGGGCAGAGACATCAGAAAGAGAGACAGAAGTCAGAAAACAGACTAATGATAAAGAAAATGGCGTCGTTAAAGAAAGTAAGTATTCTAATACAATATTTTCTTTAGCTTACCATTATTACTTACAGGATCACACTGTTGGCTGATTAGAAATTAGGTTTCTACAACTCCGCGGAAAGCTAATACAAAGTAGGGGTTTTCAACCATGTTGATAACGGTGTCAGGACATGATTTCACCGTCTGTGCTTAGCTGATTGCATCCATTATTCTTAGTTTAGCACATCAGGAAAGCATTATTGGGTTCAGGAATCATTTCGAACTAATTTTATTGAAATAGATAACGTTGTGGTTTTTTTTATATTTCTCATATGTGTAGCCTAATAGATGTGGTTACCAAGCCTACTCTTGGATAAGCCTTGTTCTATTTGCTCACCATATTATACATTTTAGTGAAGGACTGTAGAACAGCCTCAAAATATTTCTGGCATCAATTTTAATCCCCCTGCAACAATAAGCTTGCTTAAACTTAAAGTTATGTCTTAGAAAGGTTAAATAGATCTATCTTACATAAACTTTCGATCTCCAAAATGGCTTCTGGTTTTGTACAAGTCTCTCGTCTATCCAGTCTTGGAATATAGTTCAACAATCTGGTCTCCATATCAACTTGGCTATACTGACATGACTAACAGGCCCATGTTCGCTTCCTTGAGTAGATGGTGTTTGACTAGGATATCACTAGCAAAAGTCACCAATCTTGGAACTTCGAAGGAGGCCCCCTTACAGTTTGATGTAAGACCACTTCATTTTAGACGTCAGCTTCTTGACAATAATAAACCTTCAAATTATTGCTCCAGCATACTATACAAACTCCATGGACAATGTAAGTTTACTAGGCTGCAGGGCTTTGGTAATGGTTACATATAGTCGTTTTCAATGAGTCCCTGCCGTCTTTTATAAGAAAAGTTGTTAAGACTCCTTACAATTTTAGAATTTGTTTAGCATGTTGTTCTTGGCTAGATTAATGTACTTAATGATTGTGATCATTGTTGTCAACAGCTTATAGTTTTTTAAGCTTGATTACTTATTTAGCTGTTTGTACTTGTAACTTATTATTATTTATTACTAATTTTGTATTTGCTGTTAGTTCTTTTGGTAAAATTCCAGTATAGTGACTGGTGCCTATTTTGAACTTTTCTAAGTTGAAACCTTCGAAAAGAGCCAAAGAAGGACTATTCAGTGTTCTCTGCTAGGTCCTGTTAGTGCAGTGTAGTCCTTACACATCAGAGACTGTTTCGACCGCAACCTATACTGGACATCCAAGAGTTCAAAGGAAAATAGCGTTTGTCGACTTATACTCGACACACGACCTCATAGGGTTAACCTAACTTTGTAAGATACCGTATTGTGATACAGTATTAGATAAAATTAATGTTTGGTGTTATTTATGTATAATATCAGCAAAATTTATGTCCATACCGGACCAAGACTTCCGGATCCCATAAATTGAATTTAATCCAATAAATTGTGTTGTCATTTTAAATCACAAACGCATTAATCTTGTTTCAGGTTTATTCTGCAGAAAATTTCATGAAAGATAAAAAATAGAGTAAATTCATAGTGACCAATCTATATTTTTAATGGCATTTTATAATTTGACTGTAGGCCTGAAGACCTATAGTACCCAAGTAAATTGAACCTTAAGCCTGATATAGCACCAGCACCCACTGCTGGGATCATTGGTCATCTAGTAGTTGCCACTTGTCATCCATCTCGTCTCGTCCTCTTTTGGAAATGCTCTAATTTATTATTTGCATAAGACAAACCATATGCTTTGATTAATAAATTTTTAAACGTACTTAGTTAGTTAAAAGTGAACTTTTCATTGGCAAAATATTGATAAATTTAGTTGTGTTCCCAGAAAAACGCTAAACCTTCTAAAGGCGAAGATGACGATGAAGATTTGGAAGCACTTCGGCTTGCAGCTCTTGCCACACTGCACAAGCCGAGACCCAAGCCGAGGAAAGTACCTGAGAAGACAGGCCACGTAAGTTAGAATAGGAATAAACTTATGAACATTAGTTTTACAATAATAATACAACTGAAACTCATCTTGCTACGTACACATATTTTAGAATCATATATGTATATACTTGTGTTTATGTTTACCAGACTTGGGGAAGTTACTTTCAGACAGTAACTGATTACAGTTACAGTTACCCTTTATAAAATGTAACTGATTACAGTTACAAGTTACAGAAAAGCCAATGTAACTGGTTACAGTTACTCCGAAATGTAACTGGTTAGTTACTAGTTACATCGAGCTCAATTACCAACTGGCTTTCGCGGTCAAATTAAATAATAATATTTCCATCCAAAAATTTGTGTAGAAAGAGATTTCTATTATGTTTTTTTTATTTTAATTAAAGATTACATTGATTGATATACTAGGAACAATTTAGAAAAATAAAGATATACTAATAATCAGTGTGTTATAAATTATAAAACAATATGTATTTGCTTTGGTTTCAAGTACAAAATTAACAGTGATCATTAAAATACCATATCAAAAATGATGACATACAAAACATTAATAGGCGGAGAGAAGATCAGTATGATGAAATTGGCCTTAAATTATTATTTAAAGTAAAGTGTTAAAACCTAAGTTAGAACAACTCCCTTCTTCCAAAACCTCCCAGGTTTTCTTTGAGGACAATAAGTATATTTTACCCCTATTGGCTAGTGACTGTCTGGACTTTGAGTTCCCTAAAGATTGGCCTGCATTGGTCTAAGTGTCCAGCGTTAGATATAGGCCTAGTTCTTATAACCCTCTTTTGCAGAAGCAATATATCCTGCATAGCTGTAGAGTGTCCCCAGACGATGATTAGTCTATTACTGTGTGAAAATCAGTATAAGGCAGGTTAACTTATACGTATTTAGTCAAGTAGTTATTGTCTATTGCAGTTTTGGAATTTGGAAAAGCCGGAAAAAGGTTAACACTTAATTCAAACTGTTAGTGATTACCCCCCATTGGTGTTTGTCCAGAACCGTGATTTTTAATATCATGTGCTAAAACTGATTTAACACGATGTGGAAGAGGCCCCTAAAAATATAAAATTGGTTTTGGGTGTGGAACTTATTTAAAAGTGGCTTTAAAGTTGGGCCAATTTTACGATCAGGAGGCAGCGAGGGCAGTCTTGGCAGCACTCTGTGGCGACGACAGTCTTTGTAACCCACTTCAAATTAACTTAAAGGCGAATAACTTATTATCGTGGTGTTAGGTTAGTTTATTTTTTAAGTTGAACATATTTTAAAAGTGGCATTAAAGTTGGGTAAAGTGGCTTAAAAGTATTTTAAGAGCGGAAGACGCGTGGACGCACTCTGTAGCAGACGACAGTCTCTGTCACCCACTTCAAATTAACCTTATTATCGTGAAGTTAGGTTAGCTTAAGTTAAGTTAGTTTATTTATTTTTGTAAAAACTATAGTTTTTAATGGTTTTCTCGACTTCCCCAAAGTTAAAACATCCTTTTTGGCCTCTTTGGAGAAGTAGCGTGAGTAGCGAGTTCTACCAAATTACTGAAATGAGTACACATCTACTCAAACTGAAACAACTAGCAAAACAAAACATCACATCTAACGTGAATTACTTTATAAATAATATTGAATTTAATATTTATATCGTACCAAAATTACAATGCAGACAGCCGGCTAAAGTGTAAACAGCATCCGACTAGTCAACTACATTCAAACATTGCCGTTTAGGGGTTATGATGATGTTCACCTTTTGTTTTCTTTGCTTTTTAATAACTTGACAGATACAATCCATAGATAATGCATTTTAGATATTGTATAACTGTACAAAATCACTTAATATAAGTGAAATTCATATTAAAATACTTGTTTTGAAATCGTGCGTATTTTTAAGATTCCAAGCTGAAAAATGTAACTAGTTACATGTAATCGTTACCGGCAGTTTGTAACGATTACCGTTATCGTTACAGCGTTTGAATGTAACGGTTGCGTTACAAAGTTACAGGAAAATGTAACGATTACAAGTGACGATTACAATTTTGTGATCGTTACTCCCAAGTCTGATGTTTACTACTTAAACAATTATTTTGAGAAAATACTTGGGCCTCAGTGAGCAAAAGCCTGTTGTGAGGTTCCTCCAAAAACTTAATCTTCATCACTAAATAATGTGTCTCTATAATATTTAGACATTAATCTGTCTCATAGAACACAGACAAATAAAAATAAATAGGCTATACTTGTACATACAACTAAAAAATTTGTTCATCATAAACTTTACGCTTTTAAATCTGTATATTAGTAAGCGAGTCGGTGTTTTTACGTTCAAAAGCCAAGCTTTCCTGTTTCTATAATATATACAACCCTCTGTGTAACTAACTCATTGATATATACAAATGTTCACCCACTTCTAGATAAGGTAGAAACTTAAAAATTGGTATGTAGGTACCTTTTACAAAAAAATTGCCAAAACCCAAAATTTTAAATTTTAACCACCCTAAAAAATAAAAATCAAAATGGCAGAGAACATGTTTTCTAAAAAAAAATATAGTGGGTGAATGGTAAGTGCTATCTAAAAACGGATTGAATTTTCATGGTCAAGTTTTAGACATTTTAACTTTTTGTTTATTTTTTGTATCTAGCCTCCTTCATTCTTAAAAAGAGCAAAAGTTTATAATTTGCTACTTTTTTCACAATTTTGCAACAGTTTTAATTTTTTCTCACGTATTATAGTAGTTAGAAGCTTTAAACTTCACTTAAAGTATAAATTAAAATTGCCCTTTAATAATTTGTTGCAAAAAAATTCCAAATTGTATACATTTTTATAGAACAAATATACTGACAGTGAAATTCAAACTATGTTAGCATGATCCTGCCTTCCGCATGCCCGGCGGAGGACACAACTGTTGAAACCCCCTTTCACACACGCCGAGCGAGGCCACTACATTCGACCTTTCTCAACTTTTGCGTATTGGGTTAGGTAGCTTTGAACCTTCTCGTAACAAATACAATAGTTTGCCTCTTATTTTTGCAGTTGTACAAGCCTTTCTATTACGGTGGGAACACAAACCTGATAACCATTGTACCGGCTGGGTCACAGCCAGTGGTAGAGAACCAGACTCAGCCATTGTTCAAGAGGCCTCTTCGTCCTCCGCCCAGGTTCAAACGCAACACTAACTTGACAGTGCTGACCAAGGCTCAGCCCCCCGAAACCCAAACCCCTCTTCAGCAGTCCGAAAATGCCAAAGAGGAGAGCAAAGAAGGTTAGTGATGAGTGGATGTTGGGATTTGGCTTGTCATGGTTGTTTTCTTGTGTAGTGTAGGAAAACATAGCCCATATAGAGAGTAAGTCGAGTAGTTGTGCTGTATTATTGGATTTTATAATTTTAGTAACTAAAGAAGAAAGAAAATATTTTGTTCTTGCTAGCAAAAGGTCTTGCAAGTTAATTATTAAAAGTTTCTTCTTAATCTACCAATATGAATAGAATAGAATAGTTTTCTGGCTTTTCCTAGATTTGTCAAATCCTTAAAAGTGTACTATAAATGTTTTACAAGTCATCATTACATATAGAGGAACTCTACTTTACAACTGGAAAAGTTTGTTAATGGGTTTTAATTTTTCAAAATGTGATAGGCAACGGAGGTTACTTCCAGACAGGACAAAGTCTTATGCAAATTCAAATTCAAATTCAAATTCCTTTATTCATGTTAATTGACAATATTTTGTACAGAATTGCGTCATATCTTATGCATACATTCATTCTTCTTAACATATTTTTACATTATATAATTTTACATTATCACATATATTATATATATATATATTTTTGTTTCTTTTTTTAGATAGCAATAAATTAAGAGTAGTATATACATTCAACAATACAGTAATATTTACGTTAAGTTATAAGTTAAAATTTGTACACAAAAATTATTACATAGTTACAGAAACATTCAAAAAAATTACAGGATTAAACGCCAAAATACATACATTACTCAACTTATAATTAAAAAACAAAACTGACCAACTATTCCAACTAAAAGAAAAGTATACAGACATGTTAATTATTTACATTTTCATAAAATTCTTGAATGAGTAACCGATATATTTTAATAGTAAGGACTTTAGCTTTACACAGAATTTTTTACATTTTCTTCATTTCTAATTTCATGAGGTAAATGCTGCAAAATTTAAGTCCAGCATATGAGGTTTTCTTTTTGTAAATTTCCAAATTATGTCTTTCAATTATAAAATGATGTCTAGTGTTATGTGTGTGATATTGGGGTTGAGCATGAATGTTATTTTGCTTACAGTATTTTGCTGTCTCCAGAATATAAAGGTCAAATATAGTTAATAGATTTAGTTCTTTGAATAGATGCTTGACTGAATCGTTAATGGACAGACCACACATGACTTTAATAGCTTTTTTTTGTAATTTTAGTATATAATCTAAGTTCTTTTTTGTAGTTCCACCATATATTGCTATTCCGTAGGAGATGTGTGATTGAAATAATGAAAAATATATTGTTTTAAGTGTTGATAAATTACAGTAGTGTTTCATTCTTCTTAATGCATAAATACCGGACGACAATTTTCTTGATACAAATTTTACATGCTCATCCCAACTTAAGTTGCTATCTATTATTAACCCTAAGAATTTAGTGTCAGTTAGTTGCTCAACTGAGTAGTTCTCTATTAATATTAATGGATTTATGAGATGTCTATTTTGTTTTGTATAAAAAGAGATAAAGTTGGTTTTATTGGTATTTAATATTAGGTGAGCTGAATTTAGAAACTGCTTGATTTTGAACATTTCTGCAGCAGCTTTTTGTTCAATTTCATTTTGATTTTTCCCGGTGAAAATAATATTTGCATCATCTGCGTACAAGACCATATTAATTGTATTTCCCCCACTTAAGTTAGGCAGGCCTGTCAGATAACAGACAAAGAGCAATGGGCCCAAAATGGACCCTTGTGGAACTCCATATAATTTCTCCAAAGGATGATTTATAACTTTCAATATAATTTAATGTTTGGTGTTTAATTTCCACATACTGACATCGGTCTTCTAAATAAGATTTGAACCATTGCAACTCCTTCCCTCTAATGCCAAGACTGAGTAAGATTTTAAAAACGATCATGGGAAATACTGTCAAATGCTTTAGAGATATCCAAAAATATACCAATTACATTTTCTTTTCTGTCTATAGCGTCAATGATGGTTTGTACAAATTTAACTCCTGCGTTACTGTTGACCTACCGATCTGAAACCGTGTTGTTGGTCGTCAGTAGTTCATTTTCCTCAAGATATCTTATTAATTGGCTGTAAACAATTTTTTCATATATTTTTGAGAAGGCTGGTAACAGAGACACTGGTCGATAGCTTCCCAATTCTTCAGTACTGCCTTTCTTAAAGATTGGGACTACTTTTGCAATTTTTAATTGGTATGGAAATAAACCCGTGATTAAAGAGGAGTTGATTAAGTGGGTCAGAGGTTTTAATATATAGTCTATTGCCTCCTTAACAATACTTATCGGAATTTCGTCATATCCTGAAGAATGTTTGTTTTTGAATGACTTGATAGTTTTAAGAACTTCATCCTCCGTTACTGAAGCAAATTTAAAAGTTGTTTGAGTACGACTAGTGCAGCTTATTTCAGTATTATGATTTATGTTTGAAAGGTTATTTAGTAGAGGATGTACGGTTTCTCTAACTGTATTGATAAAAAAATCATTAAAAGACTCTGATATTATTTTTGGATCCTCAATAATATTGCCAGTACAGTTACAACTAATTCTAAAGTTGGCTACTTTGTGTTGTTGTTTCCCTACTTCCCTATTTATTATTCCCCAAGTGGCCTTGACACAATTACTGGAATTAGATATTTTAGTGTCATAGTACTGTTTTTTTGCTCTATTCACTTTATTACTAACTTCCGTTTTTGTTCCTGATACTTCTTTTAAGTTCGTTCCTCTTTGTTTCCCTAAACAATCTACTCAATTGCAGTATCTGTTTTTTACCATCCAGAATATCTCGGTTTACCCATTCGATTTGTCTTACACAGTTAATGTTTGAATACACTTTAGGGAAGCTGGAGTTGAAATAATAAAGAAAAAGATTCAAAAATATATCATACTTTAGTTCTCGGTAGCCTGGTAGACTTCCAACCAGGACTCAATTTGCCAAAAAGGACTGCTTATTAATTTTATTTATTCTTCTAGTCAATTGCTTCAACTTAACAGGAGATTTAGGAGTCTGTATTCTCATTTCCACAAGCTGCGCATCATGATCAGAAAGTTCGGTTACTAATCCGGAAATTGTTAAATTTGGAATATTACTAATACAATTATCTATTGCTGTAGATGTCGTCTCGGTTACTCTTGTTGGGAAGTCCACCAGGTACTTTACATTAAAAGCTGTCAATAGATTAACAAAACTAAAATAAAATGCATCCTTGTTCAAGACATTTACATTAAAATCTCCTACAATTATTATTCTGTTATTATTTTTTAATAAACAATTTAGAAGCAATTCTAGCTTTTCTAAAAATATTTGTTCATTACCCTTGATTGGAGACCTATAAAAACAAACCAAAATAATATAGTTGTAATCAATTCTATATTTGAGCATACAGTATTCAAAAACTTTTTCCTCTAACAGAAGCTGACACTGAGGTATTACAAAGTCATAGGTTTTAGTGTTAATCTTTGATAGAATCATTACCCCCACCTCTGGAACTTTCCCTAGTGAAATAAGTGCATACTTTGTAACCATCCACTCTTACTCTTTCTATTTCACTTTTTAAAACTTTATGTTCACTTAACGCTACAAAATCAGGCTCTAACTCTTCCAAGGTCAAGTTTAAGCTGTCGAGTCTAGAAGGCAAGTGTTGAATATTTTGATGTAAGATTAGGACTTTATTAGAATTTATTGAACCCGGACCACTTACTAGATTTTTTGAAAAGTTGGTTCTGGAAATAGAAATTACTTCATTTTTTTCATTTATAGTACCTGAACTACTATTTATATTAGCTATTGGGTTAGGCTTGGAAGAGTTATTCCCTCTCTTATTCACATGACATCCGGTGGGAGATTGAGGGAGAAGTTTAAAGGTGTACCTGGGGAAGGAGACAATGTCTGTGTAGATGATCCACAGGGCGGCTGACCGGAGAGCGGAGACGAGAATGATGGTGAAGGCTGTTGGCGTGGGGAGAAAACTGCAGCTGGTGTTGACGGTTTAGGAGAGAAGGCGTGCTGGGATAGTTGAAGGGGGTAAAGAAACATTCGAGGGTCGGATTCATTTTTAGGTTCAGATTGAGACAAAGTTAAAGGATTGGATATGGATAGGAAGCTGATGAGGACTCAGTTAAAAATGTGGCACGCTCTGAATTTTTGAAATTGGCTTCTTGGATTTTCTTTTTTAGCTGCTCCAGAAACTCAATGTGTGACAGACCAGTTCTCAGAACTCTGGTAGATTCCTGCTTGTAAGAAACAATGTAGACTTTAGCCCTAGTAGCTTGTTGGAAGGCAACAACATTCTGCGCCAGAAGATCAAGTCCAATGTTGTCCCTCACACATCCCATTGGGGAGCACACAAGAGTTCTGAGTCCTAATCTTCGGAAGTTCCGTGTAAGTTGGTTAAAGGATCTGGTGTAGGTTTCGTTAGTGGGTTTACCATTGAAGTTTGATTTAGTAACGAGACTGAAGATTGAGGATCCCAGTGGTATCTTCTGATGAGTGAGCCTTCCATCAACATAGTTCGAGTAGTCCGGTCTTCTAAATTTTTGTCTGAATATCACGGCAACTCCACCAGACATATGCCTGTGATGGTCAAAGTCTGCTGATATTGTGTGGGCAAAACCAACACTCGGGTCATCTTTTAACTCGTCCATGATTTCACTCATGTTACTATCAATAACATTAATGTCTTCAAGGTAAGTGTGTAGAATTTTAGAAGCTATTGGTTTGCTGTTGCTGTTGTTTCTCATTAGCATTCTGGAGACCATTGAAGCAATCTGTTCTTTTCCCTTTTTGTTGAAGTGAATTCCGCGTTTCGTATAACAGTGTTTCGGTAGTAGATGGAGAGGAAGGATTTTTACATGTGAATGATTTTCGGCAATAGTTTCTAACTCTGAGTTAACAATAGCAATTTTTAAGTCCAGTTGAGGAGTATCATGTCTCATTGGAATTGTGGCCAGAATTAGTGTAGTATGTTGGGTCTTGTCGATGAGATTCTTAACATTTTTGAAGAGCTGAGTTCCACAGTTGATACCTATATCATTAGTCCCACCAATAACAAGTAGATGGTCGTTCTTGCCCAAGCCTTTGCTAAGCTGTTCACATTCTTGTACAACAACCCCAAATTTGACGCCAGGCTTAAAGAATGAACTAACACTTGCAGAGCTTCTTTTTTCGATCATGTTTCCCAGATCTCGGCCATGGCTGTCGGCCAAAACTATCAGCCTATCTTTATCAGTTGCACATGAATCTAGTGTGTTTTGGAGAGGTTTGGCAATTTCTGGGCACTGTGGTGAATTAGAAGTAAACTGGTTACTGGCCATAGGTAAGGTTTTTAGTGGTGGAAAACAGTGAAGACATCTAACTTCAGACCGATTTTTCTGAGATAAGTCGCTTTGTAGAGATTTAATTTCATTTTGAAACATCTCTAGTGAGAGAAGAAGACTTTTATTTTCCAATTTGTACCTTTGCAGCTCTTGTTTAAGAATTTTAGTGTGAAAGTCTTCTGTATTTTGTTCAAACATTTTCTCAAGTTTGGCGTTTGTTTCTCTTAATTTAGAATTAATACTTTGTTCATCAATTAAAGACTTTTGCAGAGCTATGCATTTATCTGTGACTGCATCGAGCTGGTTAGCCAGATCTAAGTAAGCTGGCGTAGAGACACCCACATCTCTAGTTAAAGTTGTAGGCCTATCTAATACTGATGCTCTTAAGGGGGTGTGTAAACTACTAGAGTTAGGTGTATCCATAGAAGTAGAAGAGTTATTTCTTGTGGCGACTGGGGTATTATTAGGGGATTGAATATTTGGGTTACAATAGTTAGGAAGGTTCAAGTGTTTAGATGCTTCTTTTAAAGCCTGTAGAAATTTCTCTTTGTCTTTTAATTTAGCACCATTGTATTTATTCTTATTTTCGAGGAATGCACATATGTGCAGCTCTTTAACATCATTTGCAATTTCACCAGTACCATAGAAGGACACGTTGTATTTTATTATGCTGTTTGATTTATCTACTGATGTTATAACAGCAGGCCAATAAGGATGGCCTACGACCTTTGCAAATACACACTCACCAACTTTAAATTTAATCTTTTTTTCATCCCCCATTTTTGAACTCAGAAGTTGAACAATTACTACAAATTTATGTTGGTGTTATGTTTTGGTGAACTCATATAGTGAGATACTCTAAATGATTAAATGTGAAATATTTGGGTACAGCTGGTTATCTCTGTTGTAATGACGTCACTGAAATGACAGAAAAAAAAGATGCTGTCAGCTGTCACTTGATAACCTGTTAAGTAATAGTTATAGAATTCCGTGTTCAGAATCGTACTTAATAAAATATTAATTAAGTAGCTTGTAGAAAGAAAAGATTTTGTTCTTGCTAGCAAAAGGTCTTGCAAGTTAATTATTAAAAGTTTCTTCTTAATCTACCAATATGAATAGAATAGAATAGTTTTCTGGCTTTTCCTAGATTTGTCAAATCCTTAAAAGTCTACTATAAATGTTTTACAAGTCATCATTACATATAGAGGAACTCTCACTAACTTTACAACTGGAAAAAGTTTGTGTGTCGGTTTTGTTTTTCAAAATGTGATAGGGCACCGGAGGTTACTTCCAGATGAGTTAAAGTCTTGGTGGAAATGGCAAAACATCGTTGTTCATACAGTATGGCATTTGTGTCATCATTTTACCAGGATAAAATAGCATTGGTGAAATGAAACACGAAAACTAAAGAACTAAACAAAAATGGTACAACGAATTCTCCTGCTGCAAGCAGGGTCGCACACGGAAATTACTCAAGAGTTGCCCTGTAACCTGAGGAGGAACATCAAGGAAGTTACCTCCAGCCTCTAATATAAACAGTTAAAACCTAATTATATCCAAGCTGTAAGTGCTAAATTATATTTTATCGTGTTCTGAAAATAAAGGGCAGAAGATAAACGGATTAAAGGGATTTTGGCTTGTGCGTAGGCGATTTGATTAATGAACAAAGAAACACCCGGAGGTAACCTCCGTGATGGCAGCTCTGGAAGGATAACTCAAATTATTGTTGGATTGGTGGTGATTTAACAAGATAATTTTAGTATACCTTCCGTAAAAACCAAGTATTCAATAATTATGGTATCCCAACATAGATTCAAACCTAGTACACCACAGTCCCGTTAATCCGAACCTGACCTTGAACCTGCTCAGTCGCGACAGTGACAACTGTGCATCCAGCTAACCTCACACAAAAGTACAGTTCTGTTTTGCAGCCCTTCTTGATGCAATGACCTAACATTTATACAGTACTGATAAATAAAATATAATGTACATTGTTGTTCTTGTTTAATTATTTAATTAGTATAATATCTTTATGAATTTGTCTACAGACTTTTTCCAACATTTGAATAATCACATGTGTTATAAGCCATAAAATGTTTATTCTATTGTTGTTGTTATGTTTACATGATCAATACATCTAGTTCAATGAATTTAATCCTTTTTATCTATTTATTTAAACTAAACTGTTAATTATAAATAACACTCAGCCACGACAGTTTGATGTTATTTTGCATAAAAAATGTTTTTGTTCTAACTTGTCTTTTAGCATCTTAGTTCGGATTAACGGGACTGTGGTGTACATTCTTCTGTGCAATGCATTTTGTATCCAACAATATTTTTTGTTTGTTTCAGTTACAACCAAATTCAGCCGTTTTGAAGACTCAGAGTCTGAATCGGAAGATGAAAGTGACACAGAAAAGAAAGACTCAGAATCTTCTGATGAGTCAGATGGTGTTTTAGCGCTGGGAGATGAAGATGACAGCCTTGAAGCATTGATGGCACAAATGGAGCATGAAATCGAAGAAGGGATTGAGCCAAAACCTAAAAAAGAGAAGAAAAAGACTAAAGCAATCAAAGATAAAGTTCCAAAAGATAAGACTGATAAATTAAAGTCTGATTTGAAAACTGTTGCAGTTGAGTCAACACCAGAGGAAAACGAAGAAGAGCCAGTAGAAACAGTAGAAGTTACTATAGTGAAGTTTGATGAAAATAGTATGACTTTGGACCCCCCACCCAAGCAATTACCTCTTAATACCAATGCTCCTGTTAGAGTAGCACCCCTTCAAGAAGTAAATCCCAATCAGAAAAATATAATATTGCCTCAAAGTACATCACCGGTTAGAGCTAGATCAAGATCTCCTCAAAGCCAAGGATCTATGACACCTCCAGATGAACCTCAGGTCAGATCCCCTGAAGACAAAAGAGTTGACAAAGCAAGACCATTGGTTAGAGAAAGGTTAAGTTCTCCTCAGAGATCTCCTATTAGGAAGAGGCAGATCTCACCAGTACGAAAGAGATCTATTTCTCCAAGAAGGTCTCCAATTAGGCCAAGGTTAGGCTCTCCAAGACGATCTCCCGGAAGACAAAGATCAATCTCTCCTAGGCGATCTCCAATTAAAAAAAGGTCACTTTCACCTAGAAGATCTCCAGTCAGGACCAAGTCTTTAGTTAGGCCTCTTTCCCCATTGAGGGCAAGATCTCCAGTGAGAAGGTCTCCTTTGAGAAACTCTCCTGACAGGTACTATGCCAGAGATAGATCACCACCATACAAACCAAGAGTAAACAGTCCTAGAAGATCTCGCAGTCCAATCAGAAGGAGATCTCTCTCCCCAAGATCAAGCCAGCGAGAACTGTCTCCGAAGTTCTACCGTAAAAGATCGCGATCACCTTGGAGTCCTAGCTACCGGTCTCCATCTCCTAAATACCGTTCTAGGTCACCTTTGAGACGTCGCTCGTTATCTCCAAAAGGTAAAAATTACTGGAGCTCTAAGCGAAAATCACCCTCCCTCTCTCCAAGAAGGTCCAAATCACCCATGAGGAAAAGTAACTTCTCTCCAAAGAGACGACTTTTGTCGCCAAAAAGAGATCATGCTACTTATAGGAGGAAATCTACTAGTCCAGTGAAGAAGTCTTCACCTCCTTTCAAGAAATATTCTCCGCCTCGCAGCCCGAAAAGTAAACAGAGGAGCATTTCTCCCAGGAGGAACGGGTCTCCCAGGAGACGATCCCCAGTGGCTTACAGAGAGAAGTCGAGACAAGATCGGAGGAGCAGATCTACGTCTTTAAGTCTCAGTCCTTCTCCCCAACGGCAAACCAAAGAAGAACATCGCAGGTAATTAAAGATTCAGATCTTATACTGAAATATTTCTTATTCCTCTTAAAGATACTTTCTTTATGTATTTTGACTGGCTGAAATTTTATGATCAGTACTATTAGTAGTTTAGTTTTCAGAATTGCGGAAGATATCGTACATAGCCCTTTAACATTATATCTCTCTTTACATCATTCAGTTTAAATGTTACAAGTTATTTGTTCATTTAAAAAAAAAATGATCCCGTAGATTTTCTTCAAACTAGCTAGACATAAACGGAGAAACATAATAACTTGTTACTGGTAAAAAGTTATGAATTTTCTCTTAATTAACATTTTAAACTTTGCTTACAGTTTGTAGTTGTTCAATAGGTTAGCTGTGATTATCCGTGTTTATCCAAGCAACTGTTTGAAACACTTTGTCATCTCTTGTAACAAGTTCTTTTGTATAATTAATGTGGTTTCTGGTTTATTCAATATTCTTTATACAGATTAAATGTTCACTACCCATGCAATGTAACTATTGAGAAATTATATTTTCAGGTTTAAATCTCCCATCAGATCTCGCAATGAAGCAAGTGAAAACACAAATAACCGCTTCAGATCCAAGAAAAACCAATCCCCTGATTCTAGAGTGAATAATGGTGATAACAAAGACAGGAGAAAGGCAAAGAAAGAATGGACAAGAGAGAAAGATAACACCAGACAATGGGAGAGAAGAGCAGAGGATAGAAGGAAAGAAAGGCTTGAAAAGACTGATAAAGATAAGAAAAACGAAAGAGCAGACAAACATAAATTGGATGAGCCCAAAGAAGAAACAAAGCTCCAAATTACTGACAACCCAGTTTTTGAAGCTCGCAGGAAAAAGTTTGAACTCAATATGGTGGTTGAACCAGCTAGCAAGAAAATCAGACTGGTGAAGAAAGAGAGCCCAGTTCTAGAAGAGAAAGTGAAGATTGAAAGAACAGTTATTGTTGAGAATGCACCCTCGGTAGTGGAAGAACCAGAAGTCGTGGAGAACAATGAACCTCCTAAGGAAGACTTTTCTGGTGGGCAAGCAGAAGTAGACGAGATTGACAGTTTCTTGAATGAGGATGTGCTTGACTTGTCTGCGGAAGTGTGGTCGTCAGATGACGATCTGTTCCCAAAACCCAAAATTAGCCAAGTCACACCTAAAGTGCAGCAAGTGAAACCGTCCACTAAGGTGAAACCAGTTGAAAAGAAAGAGCCAATCTCTTTTAAAGGAAAGGGTGAGTTAAGTTTGTAGCTTTTGTTAACTGATTTTCTCTTGTATATGTTTATAGAAGTGTTTGGTTTGTAAATGGTCTATTGGTTCTAGGTGAAGTTGGAATCAGGATGCTTCTTTTGGGTTTATTGGCTTTGAACAGTTGGAAATCGCACAAAACCAGTTGGATACTTTTATTATCAATGTTTCAAAAACAGTAAAAAGCAATTTTTAGTTTCCTGAAAATGACTTAAACCTGTAATAGTATTGAACAGTTTCTCTTAGCCCGGGCCCTTCTTAATAGTTAAGGAGTTCTTAGTAAGTAATAAGAGTAGTTTGAAGGAAGAACGTGCTCAATATTGGAAAGAGTAATAAAAATAATTTTAAACGTAAAACCAATATTTAAAAACTTTTATTTTGGACGAGGCCTTTCAAAGGCAATGCCTTTATCGTCAGGTCGTTTAAAAATGACGTTATATACATGTTTGAAAATATAAAAACAATAATAATCATATGGTTAAATAAATCATATCAAATTGTTTATAAAATCTTTCTTAATAAACTGAAGTTTATTTAAAAATTGTTTTCTTTAAAATATGTTTCCCTTTTTTTTAAATTTTGATCTGAAATTAAATGATTAATTCCAATTCAGCAGTTGCAGAACATTGCATAGAATCTAATCATTTAATTTCAGATCAAAATTTAAAAATTCTGAAAATCAAAACATTTAAACTGAAACATATTTTATAAATTTAGCTGAAGAAAACAATATTTTAAATAATGAAGACGGACCTATTCAAAATTCTAGTTTATTAAGAAAAGATTTTATAAAACAATTCGTATAGTATAATATTATTTTAAATCCTATTAATTTAGATATGATTTATTTAACCATATGATTATTATTGTTTTTATATTTTCAAACATGTATATAACCTTACTTTTTGTCATTTTTAAACGGACCTGACGATAAAGGCATTGCCTTTGAAAGGCCTCGTCCAAAATAAAAGTTTTTAAATATTGGTTTTACGTTTAAAATTATTTTTATTAAGAGTAGTTTGATAAGATGAAACAAATATAACTTTAGTATCCTTTTAACAATAATTATAATTTATACACGACTGGTTTCAAGATTCATCTCATCTTTAGCTGTGTTTTAATGAATCTCAAAACTGGTCCTGAGTAAATTATAATTGTTAAAGGATACTAACATTATATTTGTTTCATCATGTCATCATAGTATTCCTTTGAAGTGGATTTTCTTTTACCGAGTAATTTGATGTATTAATTATTTATTATTGGATGGTAACTAGGGGTGGACGTGATTGGGTTTTCCTTTCAAGCAGGAATCAAGCAAGAAAAACTTTTCTCCCTTTTTGTTTTATCTTCTTTTTTCGCTACTGTATTTAAATCACAGGACCTTTCAAGAACTTGTCTTATGGTCATTAACTTAATATTACATTAACACTGGACTATTATTACAGTTGAGAGCAGCAAACCGAAGGTGACAGTTATGGTCAAACCGACAGCAGTGAGCAGGCCAAGTTCCAAGGTGAGAAGCAAGGCCATCAGTCCCGAGGAGAGAATACCCAGCAGACACACCCCGCCCAGGCAGCGAGCGAGCCCGCCCAGGCCACAAGATAGCTCGGACTCAGAGTCAGACTCTGATCGGGAGGCGAAGAAGGAACTAGAGCCAGAGGAGAGTGACTTGCGAGCTGAGCTCAGTAGGAGACGAGAGGAGAGGCTTACCAAGGTGAGAACAGTGAGTTCGCAATTTTAGTTCACCTAGCAGCAGCTTGATTAGCTAGCCTCTATCCAAACACTTGATTGCTCAGTTGCTGTAGCCAACATCACCGCATTTGTAGTTTTACTAGGAAAAACCGTGAATTTGCCGAGTGTCACCACTTAATGGAGGCATCGCTTCCAGTTTTCTCGAACTGGCCTTTCCCGAAAGCCTTAGGCTGAATTAGTAGCTATCTTACTGTAGGGTTCTTAACTGAGCCCTTCCAATTTTGTACGTCGTGCGGATATCAAACGCGCCTCTTGGGACGTACTGCGGATCTGAAACCTCTCTCGGGACGTATCGCGGGCTTAGTAGGGCGATCGGAAAGTGGGGTTTAAAAAGACGATCGAAACGTACCGTGGGGGTAAAAAGGCGATCGGTACGTATCGCGGACGAAAAAGGGCAATCGTAATGTACCTCAGGTCTTTGACATCCCTTATAATGTATCGAGGGCGTAAAAGGGCAAATGGAAAGTGTCGCGAGTGCTCTCGGAATGTATTGTGAGGTTTAAAAAGGTGATCGGAATGTTCCGCCGGTGTAAAAAGGCGATTGGAACGTCCTGCTGGTGTATAAAGGCGATAAAAGGCAATCGGAAAGTGTCGCGAGTAATAAACGGCTCTCGGAATGTATCGTGGGGTTTAAAAAGGCGATCGGAACGTACCGCGGGCGTAAAACAGCGATCGGGAAGGGTCGCAGACTTTAAACGAGGATTGGTACAGACTGAGGGCGTAAAACGGTCCTCTGCAACAGTGGAAGTGCACCGAGAAAATGTGTATATTGTCAGGAAATATGCGTGAATTTTACCAAGCTACTTCTGTGACCACCCTGTAAACTACAATGTTGTGACATTTACACCATTCACTAAAAATTAGTACAACAGTGATATTTGATTAAAGGTTAACATTCTTATCTTTATATATTAGAGTGTGACACACTTAAAACTCTTTTTATCTTAACAAATTATTTTTCTTTACTTTATCACAAACTATTTTTAAAGAGTGGGAAGGGTCACTTTTCTAATTAACTGCCTTGTTTAATTTAAGTTCACTTATTTTACAAATCAACTTCCAATTTGGTTTAAACTTGAGTTTCTGTTGAGAGATTTCTTGAAAGTGTCCACAGAATAATCAAAGAAAGATGCATATTTCAGGCTGGTTCCTTGTCAGAGAAAGTTCCTGCTCGTCTCGTCCAGTCAGCATTTGCCAGTGCCCTTGGAAAGTAAGTAAAGCCGTATAAGCTTTAAACACTTCAAAATTATTTGGGATACTTTTAGTTTATCCCAAACAAAATCTTCCCATAAGCAAAACAACTCCTAAGTGTTGTAAACTGCGGTAACTGAAACATGACCGTTTAGTTTTGGGTTTATTAAAAAACTAATTTGTACACGTGGTAAGTAGAAATTGTTTAGTAGCCTGAATTAGTACAGTTTGAATTGGGGTTTTCATTCTTTCCAACAATAGTTGAAGGAAGAGAGAAGATATGCATTTGAGTGTAAAATCCTCAGTCCATTTAGACTTAACACCAGGGCCAAAAGGCCCTTAACTAATTAAACTAATGTCGTTACAAGTATGATAGGAATACAAATTGTTTTAATTGCATTTATCTGCATTATACATACTATTTATTATTAAAATGTAAACAAATTTACTTTTATTTCAGGGGCCAATCAAGAAAGTCAAAGAAAGAAATAAAAGCCAAAAAGAGTTCTAAAAAAGAGCCTAAAAAGAAGAAAAAGGCAAGATCACCATCACCACCTCCTGTTAAGAAAGGTAATGTTGGCATAGCGGACTTCTGATTTAAGAGCTTTATTTTAATTTTTCCCTGAGTACTAACTTGGTCAAACCAGAGACTCGGTTGAGTGCGAGTCTACTCTAGACCAAGACTGCTTTGTGCTGTTTTAGGCGCAGCCTCTTAAGCGCAGTTGTGTCCAGTTTCAACAAAGCTCCTCTACCAAAATCCACCATCTGAATCTTATTTAAATGCTATGTTTCCTTAGAATATGATATCTAAATTGTTTTACTCTCAGCTTACTTTTTAATTCAAGAGTTAATAAGGTTATTTGGGTTACAGAAAAAATCGATGGACGCAGAGTGTTAGTTATCAAGCGGCCAGCACCAGTTAAAATGCAGTCTGCCCATATCAATGTCACTTTCCCCAAAGGTATGTATAACAGATGTACGTGTTCAGAAACAGATAACCATTAAAGTTAAGTGATTTTTAACTTAGAGGCTTTTGACAAATGTACAAATAGAATTGGTTGAAGTGTGCTAAGGTTGTATTTCTTTCTAAGTACAATTGTCATATAAGCAAAATACTTGACACAATCATACATTTTTTGTTTAACCATCTCACACTACTGGACAATCTCTGATTTCTAATTTACTTATAAATGACATACGTTAACTACATTTAATCCAGTACAAGAACCAGTAATATAATTTATATAATGTAGTATTTGAACCATATAATTGTAAACATTTAAAAAAACTTAACTACCGTATATACTTGAATCTAAGACGCACTTTATTTACCATACTTTAGGCTCTTAAATAAGAGTGCGTCTCATATGCGGGTGCGTCTTAGAGTCGCACAATACAATAAAAATATTGAGTTAATTTAAAGAGTTACAAAAACCCTCAAAACATCGACAAAAACATTCAAAAAGGCCACGAGAGGTAGGAAACACAACAGGGTTGCTATTGCATCACCTGTTTTGAAGAGTGGAATGAAAGAATTTTTTGTGACTAGAGTGGACTCAGAATTGCTTCTTATTGCATTCATCATGTTCTCTATCCTTCTTCCCCTCCCTCCTTGTCTGTAGGTTGGTGGGGGAAAAGAAGTAAGAGAAGGGAAGCAGTAGCATACAAGAAAGAGATACGCATCTATTCAAAGCAAACACTAGCGCATCTATTCAAAGCAAACACTAGCGCTTGGAAATATGGGACAATCACCAGCTGCAAAAACATGAACTGACTACAAAAAGTAGTCCCTCACCAGACCCCAGCCGGTCCTTTATCTCTCTACCTGCCTTCCTTACCCCACTGCTGACCCTTGTTTAAGACATTTTTTTGTGCTGTGGGAGGGGCGGGGTTTGGGATGGGAAAGGGAAGGCAATCATGATGCATTCTTTGTTCTGCTTTTACTCCTGACAGCTGCAGCTGGCAATTAAGTCACTAGTTGCTAAGGAGTGGTCAGGGGCCTGACATATCATAGCCCTCTAGCTGTTGACATTATAAAAAATGGGGGTGTGTTTTATTAGAGGGTGTAGAATTTTTTACCGTATATTCAGGGGAAAATTATGGGTGCGTCTGGCTTAGACTGGAGTATATACGGTACTCAAAATTAAATTAGCCCTACACACACATGTTTGATCATTTTCAATTAACCATGTTGAAATAATTAAAAGATAATATTCCTTTAAAAGAACTCGGATTTGTATTTAAAAACAGCGCATTGCTTTGTAAACATTGCAGGGAGTTCTCAACTAATGCGAAGTGACAGCATTTCAGGAGGTGAGCAAGCTAATGTTGGCTGATATATTAAGCAAGCAAGTGCAGATTTCTAAGATCTAAGGCTTCCGGTTTACACCGCGTCACAGTTGAAATACAATTACTGCTAGACGTTTCGACCTCGCTGTAATTGACGTTTCGACCTCGCTAGTGATGACACCGGCCGCGAAAGCCTAAGAGTTAAGATTATCAACCTCTACGGGAGGATATGTATAAGAAGACCAATATTTTTCGCGATGAAAGTGAAAATAGGGCATAATTTGGCCCGACTTCGCATTTTTGAAGAGATGCAGAGACAGCGGTGTTCTTCCTAATTGTGTGAAGCTGAAGCATCATGTCAACACAAGAAAAATCAACAGAATACTCAAAAAAGCAGAAGAAAATATCCTACGTAGCCAGATTTCAGAAGCTCGCCACGATATTCACATCGCCAGTTCACGAGCAACAGAGTTACTAGCGGAGTTCCAGAACACATTTGCTGAGGAGGATTGGAAACTGATTGAGAGCCTAGCCCAGAAGATAGGTGACAAAGTTAAGAAGCTAGCAACAGAAAAGCAGATCAAGAAATTCCGGAAATTGCAAGAGATTAGTAGGCCTAGCCTAAATTCCAGCAACGAGGAGAAGAAGAATGTCATTGTCAACCTGACCAAAAAGGACATTGATGAGCCTACTAGAACTCTACTAGAAAAAGGCCTGAACTTCGCCATTGCACCTAAGAATATTCCGACAGAAGAGATCATCTGCTCCGTTGAAGCTGCGGTCAAGGACCTAGATCCAGTGGAAGCTGAGGAAGTAAGACAGGATATGGCTACCGTTTTGCGAAAATCTAGGCCTCCTAAATCCAACCTAAAGAAAGAAGAAAGGAATGCTCTACGTGTTCTGAAAGAAGATGCAACGAGATTGGTTCTACCAGCAGACAAGGGAAACGCAACAGTGATCATGGACACCACTGTTTACAAAGAAAAGATTCACCAGCTGTTAGAAGATGGACCCTACAAGAAAGTCAGAAATCCTACAAAACGTATTACCACTGCTATAAATAAACAGATTAGATCAACTACGCCATCGAGGAAAATAAGAAAAAGTTTTAATTAACTCGGACCGAAACCACCTCTACTCTATGGTTTGCCCAAAATCCACAAACAAGATATACCTATGAGACCGATCGTCAGCTCTATTGGTTCACCCACAACGTAGCTAAATATGTCGCAGAAACTTTATCACATTGTGTAGGCAAGACAGCTTCTTATGTTAAGGACTCAAGACACTTTATTGAAATGATAAAAACATCAAGTGTGAAGATGGTGATATTCTAGTGAGTTTCGACGTGGAATCACTCTTCACCAAAGTGCCAGTCCCCGAAACAGTGGAGCTCATCAAGAACATGACGTCACCAGAATTGGCGAGCTTGGCAGAGTTATGTCTCCAGTCAACGTATTTCTTCTTCGGAAAGTATTACGAACAGATAGATGGAGCCCATGGGTTCACCGCTAGCCAGTAGCTGCAAATTTGTACATGGAGTATTTTGAAGGTTTAGCACTGGAAATGGCAACGAAGAAACCAAAAGTATGGTTACGATCGTAGACGATGTATGGGCTGTGTGGTCTCATGGAAGAAAATGCTTAGAAGAATTCCTTCAACATCTGAACGACATTCACCGAACATCAAGTTTACTGTTGAAGTGGAAACTGACGGCGGTTGCCATTTCTGGATGTTCTTACTACAAGAAAAGAAGATGAAACTCTGGGCCATTCAGTGTATAGAAAGCCTACACACACAAACAGATACTTGAACGCTCAATCACACCATCATCCAGCACAGAAGAACGGGGTTTTGAACACACTAATAAACAGAGCCATCCACATATCAGATAAGGACAGTTGGAATTCAGAAAAGAAAATATTACAGAAAACACTGCAAGAAAATGGTTATACAAGACATCAAATCAACAAGGCATTACACCGACAGATTGCAAGAACGAGCTCAGCCGCCATCCAAAGTGAAAACCAGCGACAAATACAAGATAATGTTCCACGAACGAGCCTACATTCCATACGTCAAGGGGACTACAGATAAGGTTGGGAGAATTCTGAAGAAACATAACATCCATACCATATTCAAGCCGGCCAACAAAATCAGGAACTGTCTACGACCCGTGAAAGACAACATTCATCTTTGTACACCTGGAGTTTATGAGATACCTTGCAGTTGTGGCTCAGTCTATATTGGTGAAACGAAACGGCTAATCTCTACACGACTTCAAGAGCACATACGGCACACAAAACAAGAAGACATAGAAAAGTCGGCAATAGCAGAACACAGCTACAAGACAAAGCATGGAATTGATTTTGACAAAACCAAAGTCTTGGCAAAAATTTCACATTATTATCCAAGGAAAATTAGAGAAACCATAGAAATAATCAAGCATGAAGACAACTTTAACAAAGAAGACAGCATAAAATTATCAAAAACTTGGCAGCCAGTTCTTCAGAAGTCCTATTGAAGCCAGCCAATCCAGTTCGACAACGAGCAACAGGCTCCGCCCACTTCGCCAATCAGGTGACAGGACCCCACTGGGGTATATAAGGAAGACGCCACGGCCGGCCAATCCAGTCTCAGCCAGTCAACAAGCTACTGAGGATGACTCTCCACAGCGAGGTCGAAACGTCTAGCAGTAATTGTATTTCAACTGTGACGCGGTGTAAACCGGAAGCCTTAGATCTTAGTGATGACACCGGCCGCGAAAGCCTAAGAGTTAAGAAGTGCAGATTTAGCTTAAATTATCTGTTTCATAGCAGCTCATGCTGCATATACGTGTAAATAATACATTCACTGCTTAAATCACACTCAAAATTCGGTTCCACATAAAAAAATTTTTAGAAAAAAGGGTTGATACTCCAAAAGCTTGTAAGTGGTGCACAGGCTCCAAAAAGACCCCTCTTCTAAAGTTGATTTGAATCCTTGACGTATTTATATAAAACACAACACCAAACCGTGTTCCAGATGCCAGTTCAGACTCTGGATCATCCTACTCGTCAAGCTCAGGGTCGGAGGAGGAGGAGGAGCGCTTCTCGGTGAAGAAGAAGCTGCCTGTGTACATGCGGCTCGGCAAACGCAGTGGGCGGCGGAACAAGGTAGGCCTGAGTCTGCATGCCATTACTCGTAGCGGCAGTCACTGTGTTGAGTTACACCTGGTCGTCTGTCATGGTAGGCGGAGTGTCCATGTCACACTAAGGTTCCAACAGTGATGTACCCGGAGCCTAGTGGAGAGAGTGAGAGGGAATTGAGGAATTGTAGAGGAATTTTTTTGCCAAGTCAGTTAAATGTTATTGCCTGGAATGTTGCTGATGAATAAGTGTGACGTTCTTCAATTGGAAATAAATTGCTTGGTTTTATAAACAACAAAATTTTCTTGGTAAACTTTATAGTTGTTAACATTGTGCCATTAAGTAACCGCCTTAAAGTATAAATATGACTTAAACTGTAAATATTTAATATTATATAAATATCTAATCACTCAGACACTAACAATGACTATTGGTTGAAAATGGAATAATTATGATAAAAAGTAATTTCTAAAAATAGATTCCAGGCCATCAGTTTTTCCGGTATAATTATTGTAATCGTATAACTGTTAATAATAAGTTAACCATGGTTAAGTGAAAGAGAGGACTTAAAAGTCCTAACTTCGCCACCAATTGAGTCATTTTCATTTCATTCCATAATTGAAGGAAATAAATCAGCATCTCAAAATACAGTAATCTCCTGATATAGAAAATCATAATAATCATCAGTCAGACTAATCGGGCCAGCGGAAGAGTAAATATTGAAACATAACATTTTTTAAATTGCTTAGGAATTTGAGCTATTCATTTTTATTGCCGGAGAGAATGAAACTTTGTAGAACAAAGCTGTTTGCAATCTGCTTTAGGTCAGCAGTTGGCACAACAGTGCCAATTTATTACCCTTATGAGTCTAAACATTACTTGGTTTCATCAAAAATGTAAACTTGTACTAATCAATCTCAAAAATGCTTCCGGGTCAGTAGTTTGTTGTTGTCATTTCTTGAAAATACTGCAAAATTGTACACTGGGAGAATTCATTCTATCTAAAACTGTCACAAATATATTAGTTTTGGGGTCGAATCCTGAAAGCTTCTTAAACCCTAACCTGGTATCTTCAATCATAACCTTAGCCTGGAGTATAGAGAATATGAAATTAACCGGAACGCTTCACTTCTCCGCTTACACTCTCCACTTGTGCTCTTGTCTGTGCTGATTTTTAAGTCCATGAGCTATGGAGATAAATAATTAGTACTAGGAGATAGTAATGTCGGTAAGTGATGTCTCTCAAGGAGTGTTTCTCTCTTTTTTTTGTCGACCCCAAAAGCATTTTAAATAGACCTAGGGTTTGTGGGTATAACAAAAGCCTTTGTGGGAAAGCAGTTCAAACCCATCTTAGCACATGAAAATCATAACATGCAGTGTTTATGGTGTTAGGGCCAGATGAACGAGATATTACTCTAAATTCAAAGAGCCAATTTTTTACTTAAACTAGAAGTTCAGTACAGTGTTTTTCTCCATTAAATATTAATAAATAATGTCATAAATAACGACAATTTCTTATATGGTTCTTACAAATTTCTCAAAACTTAAATTACAGGAGTAATTTTAGTATTAGCAATGCCGGTTGCAAGTTCAAGGGCGTATAAAGTCTGTAAACATGAAATTATGAAGAGTCTTTTTTGTATCTTGTTAGCTACCCCAAAAAAGAATGTAACAGAAAAGTTGACAAATGTATGTTAAAGTGTTTGTTCATATTTCTTTTTTTTATTTATATGAGTGTTTTTTAGAAACTCCTTGGAGATAAATGCTTACCCTGATGCTATCCATGACACAATGTTTGTTTATCTCTACTTTGCTGTTAAAATTTTGAACCATGTTAAAATTGGCTAGTGAAAAACTGACTAGTCATTTTTAAATGAGAGAAATGAAAAACATTTTTAAAGTTGGTGAGTGATTTATTTTTAGGAAGTAATGCATGTTGGAACCCAGTTTAATATAGCCTTAAATGTCAATTAGTCTTATTTCCTGCAATACGTTTTGTTCTAGCCTAAACCCCCTCTGAGCACCCCCCTTAGTATTCCTGTTCCTCTCCGTATCACCACTATTTTTTTGTAAATTAGCAACACAAGTAAGTGACTTTACAAACAGCCTTATTTGTATATTCTTGTAAGATATGGCAATTGGTAATGTTATTTAATAAATTCTCAATATTTACAATCATGAGCCTATTAAGTCTTATGGCCAAGATTGTAGCTAATTGGCTTAGCTGGTGAGTTTTCCAGAGTGATATCTTACTAAACAGTGTTTTGAAATATGTGTTTGGCTTTTTTATACTACAGTAGAGCTTAATTATTAAAGGATACTCAGTATAATGTCAGTGATGACAGCCTTAGAAAACTGAAAACCCAGTATAAATGTTAAAAACATTATGTATGCTTTGTTGAATATCTATTTGTTTAAAATCTATGATTTATGATCTATAATTAATATTATTAGTTAAGTTTACTTAGTATTGAATGTCAAACAGTATTTCAAAAAGGGTATTATTATTTGCAGGGTAATATTAATACTCTCTTCAACCTATACGTTTGGATAAACTGAACTTTACCCCACCAGTAGGGCCGCTAATTTTTTGGGTCAATCCATACACACTGGACAAAGGAAGCAGTTTGGATCTAACAGGACATTTAATATCGTAAAGGGCCGGGCTATTATAATTTAATGCTACAAATTTCAATCGGAAAGACTTCCACAAAACAAAGTGGCGGCGGCTTGAATTTACTAGTTCTAAACAGTTATGAGCTTTTAACCACCGTAACTTCAGTTTAAATGCATCGTTTTAGGCATTGCACTTAACAAAACAAGACCTACTTACAAAGCCTTTTAGCTTGGGGTATCACATGCCATAGGTCTACCTCAAGGCCATCAAAGCCTTGTGGTCTGCAACCCCTGGGGTCAAAAAGAAAAGTTGGTTCCTTTGAAAAAGAAAAATTAGATGGGTACCTATTGGGTAAATTTAGGGTGGGAACCATACTTTGTCCGCTTGTTAAAGCTAACCGGCCCTACTTCTCTGTATGTTTTGTTTATACTTTTTGAATTGACAAAATAGCTTTTTATATTCTCTTTCCTTTACAGTATTGTTTATTGATAAACACATGTTCTTGTTATTAATATTAATTCTGTTAAGATTTTCAGATCCTTGAGCTTCACTCTCTTCTTGGCTTACAGCTGTTTCTATTTTCTAGTACCAAAGATTATTTTTCAGAATTGACTTTTTTGTTATTCGGTTTATTGTAATTATATTTTAATATTTGCAAAATTAGTAATAATAAATAAAAACAAACTTTTCATACGGTCAATGTTTAGGAAATTGTTAGTATGTACTCTCATTCTTATTCCTATCATCGTGAATTGTTTCTGAATATATAAATGACTATTAAAAAAAAGTTAATGGATATATTGTCAGTTAACTAATTAGTAATCAATTTAATTTGGCATTTATTTTTTAAGAGTTATTTGTTTTGTTTTCAAGAAGTGCAATTTTGTTCCTTATTATTTTTTAATTTTGTTAGACTAAAAAGTCTGTGATTTGAGTAAGACTGAGAACTAACTGTGATTATATTTTATTCACATGTAAATATATTTCATGTTCACAAAGAAGTACTTGCTTTTGTAGAAACATTTCCTCTGGTTTTATATCAAGTTTTGAATGTTGTACGATATTGATGTATTTTCAGCTTGGAGACTTAATGTTACCATCTGTAAAAACCGGTACCATTGTTATAATATTGGCATTTTGAAGATATTTAGACAGTTAACGTATACCATGTTTTCATATCAAGTCTTGATCAAATAAGTAATCTTGCAAATCATTAAGTCATCTTGCAAACCATTTGCGAGTTATTTTTGTTTCTTCTTTCAAACTTCTTATCATTTTAAAATGGGGCTAAATCCTCAGCATAAATCATGACATTGGTGGGTTGTTTGTTTGTCTATTATTGGTGTCCTGTTATTTATACTTTCTTAAGTTGTTTCATTGATATTATTGTGTTGTTATTAGTATGTCACTGTCTATTACTTTTACCGTTGAACCACAACAAAATCGTTTGAATTAACCAAACCAAAACACAAAATATCTCCCATCTCGCTCGAACATTTCAAAACTTGGTTTACTAGATAAAAACCGTACAAAGCATGATTAGATTCTTGGTGGCAACTTAATATGGTATTTTAGAGCCCTTGAATTAAGAGTAAATAAAGGAAAGTTTGTAACGTTTATAAAAATTAACCGGAATAAATGTGAATTGTCAATTTTATTAGAGCAAAAGTTTTCAAATTGTATGGAGAAACAAAATTAAGACTTAGTCGGCCGGCAAAATTAAGACTTATAACTTAATCGGCCGGCGTCATGGAGAAGCATGATGTATGGAGAGTTACATCAAAAACAAGGCAATAAACAGTTTAATTAAGGGTAATAAATGTGGTAAATAAACTGTTATTGATCATTCCCTGTAATCTCTTGCTTTTCAACAGAATTGAACAAAATTTACTGGTGGATTGCTAATTAAATGTATAGGAAGGTAATATTGGTTATTTGTTCATAAACCTCACTTTTTTCTCGCCTTTTACTAATAAGTTAAAGCCTCTAAAAAACCCTTGATGGGAAATGGAAATGACCCATAAAGTTATTCCACAAAGTTTGACCATTTTATCACTTATTTGTACCTTTCCTAATAAGTGTTTACATTATTTAATATTCACTGTTTTGACAGTGACTTTAAATACTTTATACACGTAACTGAAATCTTGTTTTAGTTTGATGTTTTCAGTTATTGAGACATCCCACATAATTCAATCATGTCATTTTGCAAAATGTTGCTGTTCAGTTAGCTCCATCTCTGATGCTTAGCTTAGTGTGTCTATGTGATTTGTTTATGTTACTTTTGTCTCAATGTTTATTTCACTTGTGTTTGTGGCTACGGCTTGGATGTGGAAGCAGTGAATAACGTCAGTCTCTTGTCTGTTTGTAACGTTTAGGTTTAATTCGCCAAGAACAACGTTGCCGTTTGAATGCAATACGACAAAACACTGAAATCACAAGAGGAAAAGCCACATGAGATACAGAAACACATATTTAATGTACGAAAGAGAAAAGACTTTAGTTGTGACGTTATGTATAAAAGCGACCTCATGTTTTATTTTCTGTTAGCAATTCGCACTGTGTTGTTACAATTATAAGTGTTGAAAATTCTGTGTTGAAGTTGTTATAGAGTTCTCCTCTCAGATGTTTATATAAATTATGTTCTGTGTTTATACTTTATAGCCGTGGTTTTGTGTTTTGTTACAAAATGTCCTTAGTATTTATTTATCTGTCCTCATTGTGGTGTAGTTCAAAGTTTTATTTTTAATTTTTTAACTAGACCACTCAATATAAAAGAAATAATCGTAATGTTCTCAGATTAGTTTTCTAAGCTGGATGTCTTATGATTAAGTTGTTTATATTAATAATTATTTTTGAACATTTATCTCTGTCTTAAACTGACTTCTCGTCCATTTTTGTATTATTTACAAATTTTAATATTCCCAGTTACAAATGTAGACTTAAACTCAAACAAAGCAATTTGTTGTTAACACTTTAGAAAGCTTGATAATTATTACTCTTGGTATTATCGACATTTATTGATATATCATTATCTTTAGGGCCATGTTTGAATAATGAGTTATTTCATTGACCTCAAATGTTCCTGAATTTTAAACTACTTCTATTGTAAAGACTCTTCTGAAATAAGAGGCTTAGTTCCAGTGAAAATGTTTCATTAATATGTAAATTGTTAATGTAACGAATATAATTATATTAAATCAAAACAGGATAGGCAGCTTAGATATTTTTGTTACCTATTCAAAACATTGACTCATAACTAACCTAGTTTTGGTTAAAGATTATTTTTATAAGACTGTCATGGAGTTTATAACTTTCGTGTGTTATATGAAAAAAATATATATATTTCTTAACTTGAAAATGAAAAACCTGTTAAAGATAAAAACTGAGCAGAGAAAAGAGAATACACAGGATAATGACTGATAACCTTTTTGAAACTGTTCACTTCAAAAGCTTATTTGATCAAATATGGCCCTTTCCTTGGTGCTAAAGTTGCCTGCTGGTTTTTAGTACGTTTTACTAAACACTATTGGTTAAATAACCCACAAAAAAAAAGAATGGTTTAAATTATGTGTTTCGTTATGATTCGGTTATGTGGCTTTTAACAAATAATGTACTATTTATGTGTTTGTAAAAATTATGTACAAAGTTTTCCTTTTGAGTCTGTGATTAGTTTGATAAGTTGTGTAATTTAGCTTTAGATTTTTCAGATTAGTTTTTTCGTGATCATTTCATTAATTTCCCATCATAGACATGTAGAATATTAAATGACTGGATTTATTTTTAATATCGCATTGTACGTTTAAATAAAGATAATCCCTCTCTTCCCCTGTCATTGTCAATGTGATTCTTACTTGCTTTATTTCTTATTGTGTTGGTAAATACATTAGCGGGTGTTGTGTTTTTAATATGTATAATATCAATTCAAATAATTTTCATCAATAGAAAAACAAATATATTATTTCATATTGAAAGAGTTTTATATTTCCCTCTGTTATTATCATATTTGTAAATATTGTTACTGTACATAAATTCTTATTTGTACAGAAATTTTCAAAACTTTATAGTTCACACCAAATTATGTGACTTGTAGTTTTTTAAATCAAGTAATAATAGTTCAAGTAAATAATATTAAATATTGTATACTTGTTAATATATAAATACAAATAAACAACTATTTTTTTTACATTTGACTATTTTTATTTTCCTTAAACCCGAAAACAGTTTTAGTTTTAAGAGGTTGCTAGAACTTAATTGCTTAAAATCAGTTATTGTCAGACTGGAGGTATTTTCATCACAGCAGTAACTGATTTAAGTTACATTACTAATTACTCAAAATTAATGTTCAGTCAACTTTCGATTAACCGCGATAAAGTCGGGTTGAGGCTTCCCGGATAAGCAAAATAGCGGTTAAACCGTAAAAACTCAAAACTAATGTAGGCTACAATAAGGTATATAAAGACGTAAACAACTAAAAATGAGGGTAACAGATTTAAGTGAGTGGTGCATGTGGAATCTAGTCATTAGTTCTCAAGTATTTCAGCACCGCACGGTCAGACGTAGTCTCAAACCGCGTGGTCGGACGCCACCATGTGTACATACGATCAATGTTTTGCACTATGTCGAGTTTTGCTGTATTGTCAATACGACCTGTTAACGTTCAGTAGACATCGTTTCGCAATGACCAATAACCACTCCAACAAAAACTGCAATCGCACTTTAGACAATTATATGCTCTCTTATACCACTGTCAAAACCTTTAATAATTAGTCAGGTTTATCCATGAGGCAGATGGGTAAAAAGTAAAAAAAGGTAAAGTTTGTCTTGTTTAACAAGGCAAAGTTAGGACTACAAAGTCCTCTCTATCACTCAACCTCTACCCTTACCTAGCGTCACTGTATAGTCACATTACAAATTGTAAGTGGTGACTGCGGGGATCGAACCCACGCCACCGGAGTGATGAGCTCTGGAGTAGCGCGCGATACCAACCCGCCACCGATCCGCGGTAGTTAGGTTGATTTGGTAGTTGGGGAGAATTCTATGTTTGGACTAATATTATCAGGGAGGACGAGTCAAGGTCACGCAGGACACTATCTCTGTCTGTTTTGTGAGAGATGGTGGCATTGTATTTTTTCTCTATTTGGGGTCACGGTTATTCGGGAGTTGACAGTTATTACAGTTATTGTCAAAATGCAACCAACAAGTTACTTATGACTTTTGCTGTAACTTGTGCTTTCATAGCAAATTAATATAGTTTTCAAATAAAATCTTAACCCAAAAGATCTAGTTGCGTCCAAAAACTGGCACAGTTGGTTATGAGAACATCACTGTGAAATTTTTAAACATAAATCAATTTGAAAGTTAAAAAAAGTGGGCCAGATTTTGTAGTGGTCAGCATAGTTGTTTAAATAGAAATATAATAATAATTTATTGTAAATATTTTTACAATGCAAAATTGTTTTTTGACATCAAAACTATAGTACAATATAAAATAAAACCTATTACCACTGGAAGACTGTGATAAAAGTTAAGCTTAAAGAATAAGTACTGTATGCTTAATTTAGCTGCCAGTGAAATCCTGTACCTTGTAAAACGAATTTAGAAGCAAGTAATTTTTAATTTTTGTTTTAAATGGATTTAAATCCATATCTTTTACGTGGATGCGTAATTTATTATATAATTGCCTACCAGCTTCCATAGGAAGCTTATCACACATTTGTAGTCTGTGATAGGTTGGCCGAATTGACTGATTTCTGGTGTTATATGCATTATTCTGTTCTTCAAACGAATATTTAGATGCAAAAAAACAGTGTTTGTAATATGTATAGGGATGATACTGGCAATATGGATAAAGATTTGAATGCTTCTTTGCAAGATTCTCGGTGTTTAAGCCTGGCTATTATTCTAACTGCTTTCTTTTGGAGAACAAAAATTCTTTGAATTTTGGTTTCAGAGCAAATCTCCATAAACATGATTTGTAGGAAAGATGGGGATATATAATGCCCTAATATGCCATTTTCAAAACATCTTGGTTGCAATGTGATGACAAACTTCTTAACAGAAATAGTCCTGTGGACACCCTGTTACATACCAAATCAATGGGGTGATCTCAAGACAGTTTTTTTATCAATCACAATGCCTAAGAAACTTAAAACTATAAAACAAACTTATGTAGTGTGAAAACCATCCATGATGCAAGTAGAAAAATATGGTATCCCCTACAGCTGTTGAATCAGGCCCACACGAATGGTTGGAAATTTGGCTGGCCCCAGAGTTACAACTGGCATGGATTGTTAAGATGTCTTTACGTGGCCACAATAAAAAATAATATTGTATTGTCATTCAACATTTATACCAATAATAAAGTCACCACAATACGTCAGAGACGCACAAGCCCGGATTACCTATAATGCCAACCTAGGCCATGGCCTAGGGCAAGCTTGCGGGGGGCGCAGTCGCGGGGAAAACGACAAATTTCTGCACTGTACTTAGTTAAGAGAGTATTGAGTGTCCAGGCACTAATACACTGGTTAAGCTGATACGACTGATGTCCTAACCATTGATTTTAAATGTATAGGGTATGGGGCTAGAGGGTTAGATTTCCAGGACTCTTTCTTATTAATGATTTAACAATTAAACATTTTATTTCCATAGTTACTTTAAAATTCCACAAATTATCAACGATAACATTAAAAGTAAAACGTATAATTTCTATGGCAACTCAAGTCAGAATGTATTTGTATATACATAAGGTAGCACTCCTCGACCGGCTGCGCTGTAACGTCCGCTAATAACACCCCTATTAGGTCCCTTGGTTAAGGGAGGTTACACCGTGGTCACCCGTCTTGCTTGGCGCTCGGGTCTGCGTTCACTATAAGTATGAAAAAGTGAAAATCGAGTCATTCTCTTTTCCCTCTTTCATATTAGAGTGTTGATAACACCCTATTAGGTCCTTTGGTCGGTGGAAACGGGCAACAAGCAGGTCGGGTTTGCACAGAGGATTGCTACCGGGCTTCGCGCCCCCGCCAAGGAGATGTGGGTTTCACACATCTATAAAATAAACAAAAAAAAAACTAATTTTTAACTCCGCTAAGCCGGTGGCAAGCCCGGGACTCGGCAACGAGGAGGAGGAGTCGGAGGAGTGTCAACCTCGATAAAAAACCGGAGGACATCTGGCCCGGATGAAAGTTTCTCTGTAAGGGCTCCTTGCCAGGGTGACGACAAAGTTCTCAACGGTGGAGCAGGTGGGCCAATCATCTCCGGGGAGCTGCGACATTTGAACTTGCAGTGAGGAGCGGTGACCAGAGATCTGCAACGAATGATGTGACATGGGAGACTTGTCTCAGTGACTATAGAGATGAAAGAAGACCTGACAGGGAGGAAGGTGAAGATTAACGAAGATGAGGTGAGGGACAGTGGGATTGTGTACGTATCAAAACTTACTCAACGAATTACTTAAATAATGAGTTCAATAGAAATAAAGTTGTGTTTACTTAATTGAATGTTTACAAAATTGTGTTACAAAACAAAACTAACATTAATCACATGTCCAAACATAGATTAATGTTCACCACACTAACCCCACAAGGAGTAAAATGAACGGCGAAAAACACGAAATTTAACAAGGATTAACGATCATTGACCATACAATTTTTGGGAAAATTTTGTTCATCTTGAACTCCAGGTACCGGTCTTTACCAAATTTTCCTCCACACCTCATTAAAGCCAACATCTTATATCTATTCAAGTAAGTTCATTGATAGGTACCCGTGTTTCTATTCTGTTTGCTGCGTATCTCTTGGAATATATTATTTAATTAATTAAAAATTAATTAAAAAATTATTGGGCGCAATCTAGAACTTTGGCCTAGGGCGTAAATAATGGCTAATCCGGGCCTGGAGACGCAGTCAGAATTCACATAGAGATGAACATAGTATATAGGTACAGAAAGGGCTTTTTAATAACAGGTACATGCAAATAAATAAATATTTAATTGTTAATAATTAGTAAAAGTAGTATTTAATAGTTACATTTCAAAGTTAGAGAAAATACAACAAAACCAATACTTATAATCATTGAACTTGCGAGGCCTTTCGGTAGCAAGGCATTGACTTTAAATATACATTTAAAATCAATGAGCAAGGCCATCATCGTCGGGCAACGCAAATTAAAGGTTATTTACTACAAGTGAAACTCAGTGTAGGACCAAAGTTCAATTATTAATTACAGTACCTTGTATGTGCCTGTAGATCCTACAGTTGAGAATAATTAAGTGTGGATGTACATTTCGCCCCGCTTGTGGGGCATCGTCGGCACTCTTATTGTCTGTCCTTAACTAAAACATATGGTACACTATTTACGCTAAATCCCCGCGCTTAGAGGTGTGGTTCAATGACTGGTAATGCACCGTACCAGAGAGGGGTTTTGCTGAAATTTTGCTTACAGGAAACTGGAGAAACCCATACTGGCGGGCTTTTACGAAAATTTAAAAATAAAATGAGACCGCAAAGGGTTAAAATCAATGTTTGAGCGCATTCTGTTTTCGAACATTTGAACCACAGAGTATTATTGAACCGGCAAAACCGACAAAAAACACTATCGATCATCTGTCGTCTCATGTCTGTTATCGGTGAGGGCTCAACAGATCGAAGTTCAACAGTTCGAATTTCGATCATTTAAACTTCGGGCATTTAACCTTCGATCTGTTGAACATAACGCGAATTGGGTGGACAAACTCAGAAGGCGGGATTTTAAGGGAAATGGCGAGTAGCGGTTGGGGTAAAAAGTAGGGTAGAAAGCTGATAAACGGTATCACAAAAGGGAATTATGCATTGCTTATATTTCTAAAATATTTTTTGCTATAAGATAATTATTGTAATAAAAATAGAATAATGAAATAATAACGAGTAATTATCGATCTTAATTAGTATAAACGCTAAATAGCTAATTTGTTACTAAAGAAATGTATAATAATTATATACATTTTAATAGAGCAGTTAAAAAATTAGATTGGTATTTGGTACATATTATTTGCGATTACTTTTAGTGTGTGTGAGTGCGAATGTTTCATCTCATTTTATTGTAATTTGTGTTTTGCGACTCAATATTTTTATTGTCAAAGCAAATATATATTGTTATTAAGCTAGGCTTATTGTATGGTCATGATTGTGTAAAGTTAAGTAATGTAAACGCAATATTTTGACCTGGCAAGCCTAGTACGTGCATAACTTATCGAGTAGTAGACTAGTAGGACTAGCCTATTAAGCCTAGCTTTTTACACCTCAGTAGTAAAGGTTTGAAATAATGTATTTTCAATTTAGATTAGACTTATTTTATTTATGGTTAGGTTCATGTTTATGAAGGAAGAGTAAGCCGCTAAAGGCCTAGTTTATCCCAATAATCAATCACTTTTACTGCTGCGCACCAGTAGTGATCTTGTCAACAAAGTCAATGGTGTATGGACTGTTTTCAGGTGCACAATGACATGATATTTTGATCAATCTGGTTAAGCAATGGTTTCCTAGAAAGCGGTGATCGCTACATTACAGCCATAATATGACGGTGAGTTTTGTTTTCAATGTAATCAGATGAGAGTGGTTTCCTAGAAAATGGTGGACGTAAAGTAGCGGTGAACACTACTTAAGGGGTTTCTCGCCAGGTGACACATATTGTTTTGTAAACAAAAGTAGCTTACCCATTACTATATACCTAAACCAGATATAATAACTAAAATAAAGTTGTTTTTATCTACATAATTATGTTTAAACTTTAAATATTGTGTTGCGTCCACCGTCACGGTTACGTTCACTGCTACATTACGGCCGTAATATAGCGGTAAACCTTTTCCTAGGAAACCATAGCTTTAGGTTTGACCGTTTCAGGTTAGGTTTGTTTATTGGCCTGGTCAATAAATTTCAAAAGATTTAAATCCAAGGTAAATGATTGGCTGATTGAAAATCCCTAATACACTAAAGTCCCGCTAATCCAAACCCCGCTTATCCGAAAATCCGCCTAATCCAAACACTGTTAGGAGGAAAAATGCTATACAATTTTTGAGTTGTTAAAATAAATAAAATTAGTTTTCCAAATTATGCCTTATGTTTAATAATGAACCAGCGCTCTCAAGGACGCAGACATGCGCATAAATACTGTTACAGGCCCTACTGCCCCATCCAACTGTATACTGCCCTCATATCTGCGTACATTACTTCTGCGCTGTTTATAACTGCAGTATACTACAGGATTAAAATACTTTTTAAAATACTTAATAATTATTGACTTTAATTATACTTCTGCAGCTAATGGTTTTATTCAATGCTATAAAAGTGGTATTCAGAGTTGGACCCGCGCTTACTCTTTCGTTGCTGTCCTTCCTAAGGCTCAGTGTTTTCTCTAAGGCCCCGCTGGACATATAACCATTTATAATCGGCGTTTTTAGAGTTTGCAAAGCCGCAGGTAAACCATTACAAACACACATAACCTGAGCTCTAAAATGTAGAGTTTCGTTATATTCGACTAGATTGGCTAAACAATAATTAAAATGAGAAGAAAACGGACAGCAATCTTCCTCAGCCTTAGTCTATAGTCCCCCACAGGTAGTAGATGACCACCGAGTCGCCGACTTTCTATAAAAATCTTTATTTCTATATATTTATTTCCGAACAATATAAAATTGCGTGGAACAAACAATAACAAGAAAATATAAATTATGAAATATATGAGCCACTATCCTAAAATAAATAAAATAAATAATAAATATATACTCTGTGACCTTTACCTACTAATTCTCCAATATCCAAGTTTCTAACCTACTTTGAGCTTGATCGGGTACTTTAAGGGCTGTGTAGAGTGAAAATAGTTCACAGGGTAATGCAGGGATAATACGGGGACAAATTCCCATTCGATCTGATGAGCGGAACACCGAAATTTTCGATCATTTGAGCGTAGCCTGTTTTCGAACATTTGAACCAGCAAAACAGACGAAAAAAACACGTTCGATCTGTTGAACTTCGATCATTGTTATCTGTTGATTGAAAAACGGAACAAGACCATGGGGAGAGTAGCTTCACCGCTGTGCACGCATGAAACCAATGCCACCAACGGTGGCACAGCGGTGAAGCTACTCTCCCCATGGTCTTGTTCCGTTGTTCAATCAACAGATAACAGACATGACACAACAGATGATCAGTCATTTGTTATTTAGTAAATATCGATTAGCAAGCGTAACAAGTTTTGTAAATTAATTACATGAATAATGTGAAGTCACATCTTATGTCGATTGTATTCAATGAAATAGCTGTGAGTACCACAATTTTAATCAATAATCATATCGCCTGATATTTTACTGACTTGCTTTCATATCCATCCTATTGGATGGACAATAGTTTTATTTTACTATCTCTAGTATCACCTATTAGCTAGGTGATCACCCACCCATCTAGGCAAGGTAACATTTCTCTGAGGATAGAAGTGCGGTGTTCGTATTGTTTGTATTTGACTTCAGTTGAGTTTGGGCTGAGATCAAGTTGTGAGTTATATGCCTCATTTACGGTCCTGCAAGATCAATTTTGAACTTCTTGCCTTGGCTTAGAGCACCGTGTACTCCCGTCCAGCACAGCACAGCAAACCCCAAAAAATGATTGTTCCCATGTATTTTGCTACAGCCGCGCACTTTTGTTTAGCATCACTAGTTTTAGCCCCAGTCAGTATCTGTCTGGTTAGTACCTGCTCAGATCATTGTGTATCATAAAAGTGTGTTTTTTTTTATAGTCAACAACATTTTTTTTGTAAATTTACTATTAAATTGTTATTGAGTAGTTCACACAATTAATAAGGACGCGAGAGCAAGGTAGACCGCAACTTCAGGAGAGGCTTGCTATAATCTTGGGAGGTAAGGTCCCCCGAATATAGGCAAGGCTCCCCATGTCTTGAGGGTTAGAGTCCCCTTTGGGGTCCTCAGCAGCCTTGCTTGTCGCTTTCTCTCATGATTGACTGGTCAGCCGAGCCCAGTCCCATTCCCCTAATAGATCCAGACTTCCTATCTTTCCAGTGGTAGCACAATATGCCCAACAGTCGTGCATTAGGGTAACCAGTGCACCCTCAACCTAGCACCAGCATCAGCAGCTTCTAGCATGCTTTCTGATTATTGGAGGAGAATTCTGAAACAGGCTGTGCTGTGCGGGACCAGGGACATACTTAAGTATCTGCCGCCGTTAAACAACGAAGTTTGCTTCTCCTCCTGTCAGCGCCATACCCGAAGTCCGTAAGACCAGTCAGCTGATTATGTAGAAAAATTATCCTTACGTGCCTGTTGCATCTCCAAATCCTATAGCTTTTTGGATTTTTCTTTACAAACGTTTTTGCTGAGCCGTATTCAGGTAAAATGCGATTCTGACTTCTGATAGGATTCATTGACTTTAACCTAAAGTTAATAGAATAAAATGTTGTTCAGTTGTACGAGATCTAATAAGAAATCCAGTATCGCGTTCTAAAGCGCCATGCAAAAACAGCTTGGAACGCTTTTTATTGAAAAAGAAAACTAGGGCTTCTTCTTAAACACTTTCAGTCAAATCTATAGGATGGACATTCGAGTAAACTAAATTTAACTATACTTATTTATTTATTACTTATATTAATTTATGTAATTCCTTCAGAGCTCACACACGTTAAATTTCACCGGCATCCTAAATATTCTCCCTCCCCACTCCTCACCTTACTGTGATTTATGATTCTGTTGTAATCGTACACCCCATGGGCTCTCCTGAACGGGGTTTTGTCTCGTTTTACAACTGTTAAAACTAGATCTGTGCTTCTATCTATATTTATAAAAGGCTTTGTCCTGACTGACTGACTCACTCACTCACTCACTCACTCACTCATCATCGCCGAGCCAAAACTACAAGGCCTAAAGAGTTGAAACTTTGCACACCTGTTTGTGTTAGCCCTAAACCACCCACTAAGAAACGGTTTCGTAAAATTTTGATTTTAAGGGTTGTTTTTGAGGGGGTGAAATTAAGCAAAAATGGGTCGTGTACGTCTTTACTATTTGACCGCTAGCACCTAAACGAGTGATCCGATCTTCAATCTGATGAAAATTCGTTAGTGTGGCATAAAATTATCTACAAGTTTCATCTCTAACATTTTTTTGTATCTCTCTAAGTTTACGAGTTATTGAGCAAAATGTACAAAACTGGTCACTTGGCCCAGGTTCCCCCGCGTGCCCCACCCCACCATATTGACCCCCTCTTCTATCCAGTTGCTGTCTCTGTGTAGGTAAAATTTCAAATAACGATGTCCTGTTAATCTACTATTTGGGCCTTGCCGAACACTTGATTTATTCAACGTTTATTCTGACTAAGATACTTATCTGTACGTTGAAACAGTTATATTACTGTTCTAGCATGGTTATATAGGTTCGAATTCTTCAATACTGCATCTTTAATGTACATCAATACGGTAAATTAAGAATTCTAAAGATGTATTGAATGATTATTGGTGTTTTTTACATGCTCAATTAAAAGTATAAGCATGGGTAAAGGATGCTGGTGTCAAATTTTAAAAGTCTAATGCTTGAGTGTTTTATAAAATTGTCCATAAGATGACTATTAAAGTAAAACAGTTTTACGGCAGAACGTATTATTTGACAAGATACGAGTATTACCTTTCCATTCAGCTTATTGGCAACAGCAAATAGTTTAAAATTAGTTTTAATTTTAAGGAATTTTCAAAGATTTAATATATTTAGTAGGTCTAACCATAGTTTTGTGGAACAAATTAGTTTTAAAAATATACATTTTGTACCCAGCCTAACCTAATCTATACAAATAAAATAAGACTTTTGTCTGTACATTGCAATGAATCCATCGGTTTTTGGCTATTTTGTGGCTATATACTTTGCCAAGACCGAAACTGGCGTCAACAAATTTCCTGTCTGTCTGTCGTTTTTAAATGTTGGACCGCTTATAACTCAAAATCGGCTGAAGCTATGGTGTGAAACTTTGTTTAAGGGTTTAGCCCATTACACAGTGTGTTTTGGCTATACTTTATACCCATACAACGTACGAAAAAAAAATGTTGAGGGACCAAATTAGGCACTTAACACGTTTTTAAGGTAGATTGAACCACTAATAACTGGAAATCAGCTGAAAATATGGTAGTGAAACCTCGTTTAAGGGTTAACCCATTACGCAGTGTGTTTTTATAGATATATTTTGTAACCATACAACGTCCACAAAATAAATGGGAAACAGTACGATTTACCAAACCACACAAACATTGACTTTTTTTAGACACATTTAGGTAAATATAATTACAAAAATTCTATATTTAAATCCCGTAGCGTAGCACGGGTATTGTCAGCTAGTCATAAATATACGAGTGTTAGCCGCACCCTTAGACGCCTTGGAAAAACAGGGCCTTAACACTTTTTTGTTGTTTTTGTTTTGTAAATAATACTTCCTTTTCTATTCTCTTGAAAAAGTTTGTTTTCAGACAAAATATAGAGTTTTTCTGTACCTCCCCCTTTCTTTTCCTCTCCTTCAATCCTTTTTTAAGTAATAATTAACTATAGGTACAAAGAACAAAAGTGTACTTTTTGTTAGTCAAACTATTTCAAATAGCCGTTTCAATAACTCAACATGATTTGTTAAACTTGTATTTTTGTAAGATCACAACTTGTGGGGCCTAGGATCAAAAATAGGCTACTAATCCACAACATTTCGCCGCCCCTAAACTTTGCCTCCCAAGGCTCGCACCTAGTCCGCACTTTCGGAAATACATCACTGTGCTGGACAAGTATGCATGCTCTCAACAGTGCATTCAACAGATTGGAAGGTGTTTGTGCCCACTTAGTCAATTCTCAGCGAATCTCAAGCACAGCTCGGAAGACAATAGTATTTTTCATCTGATCGAAATATACACACAAACAATAGCAATGAAATTGCTGTTGCTGGAGGCTCCTTGATAAGTGTGCGGATATTTTCACATTAAAACTTAATTTGTAATAGGAGAAAGTTTTGTTAATCATCTGTTATCCCTAGTTTTACTCACATAAAGATAATTGCTACTGTACCAAACTAGTTTTAAGTGTTAAGTGACAAAAAAAGTTCAAATCATCAAATCATACTCTCCTTTCAGATAAGAGAGCAACAAGGACAATGGCAGATGAATGTTGCAGCAAATACCACGATGATGAGGAAGATGTGGTCGCAAAATGTCTGCTCAACTTCTATCTGGAACAGGCGGGTGTTGAACCGGAACAGGATGATCAGGATAAATCATTTAATGAAAACCCAGATCTAAATGGCCAAATCACAAATAAAAGAGGTAATTTTTAAAGCACACTTTATTGACTTAACCCTAAATCTGTCACCAGAATTTTTCTGTAATGTCGCCCCCTATTTTCAGGTTTTGCAGGGTTTTTTTCAAAAATTCATTAAAAATACTCATTTTCTCAGAAGTATAGACTATTATATATTGTTGTGTTCAGAACTAAATGTTCTTTCATTATATAGCACCATAAACACTTTTCTCTGCCAAAAAAATTCTTCATAGAAGTTTTATATTTAGGATTAGTAAAAGAAAATAAATTTCAAAAGCAGAGCCCTGTAAAGTTTCAATAGATTTTTTCCATGAAACCAAAATATGACAGAGGTTTGCAATATAGATCTTTACATAAAAATATTATTGCCTTGCCAATAAAACCTTCCTGTTATTATCTATGATTTTTTCCCAAATTACGCTTTTGACCAAACGCAAGGTTTTGTTCGGTTCTTACTGTACACCTATATATTCACATATAGATTTCCAAAAAAACATTATTTGGTTTAGAAATGTATTTCAAAGATATAAAAATCAATCACATTAGCAAAAAGTTCTTTTACATTTTTATTTTGTAAATAACTTTTGAATTGTGTTTTTTTCACCAAATAACGGGTAAAAAATGAAGCATAGTTCCTAAATAAAACATGTTTATTGGTAATAAAATAAACATACTACTAACACTTTATGTACACAACATTGTTCTGAACAAAAAATTCAATTGCCATACCATTATTTGTGTATAGTTTGGAAATAATAAATAAAGAAATTTGCGCACAGTAAAACTAAATAGGGTGTAGGCCTAGGAGTGGACGTAATGCGTAATGGGCGCACTACTTGTGGATGGTCCTATAGATATATCTACAGGCAAAGATAAATCTGAAGTAGATTCATCTCCATCAGAGTAAAGTTCGGATTGGAACAAAAGTTCCCTTAGATCAGACGAGGTCTGCTCTCGTTCATCCATATTAGAAAAGAGGCCTAGGCCTACTCACGTAATAAGTCCTAGTAACCTAGCCTCACTTAGTCTAACACAAATATCACAAATGGTCACAAAACTAGCCCTAAAAACTATTATATTTACAACTATTTACTATAAAACTGTTTAATAGCACAAAGAACATTACAATCGTCTTCACAAATTAGTTTCACTTTCCAAAATGGCAAAACCAAAACGAAATCTCAAAAATTACGCTTTTATTTGATTTGTGAAAAGTCAACACTTGAAATTTGAGTGACCATAGATAACTACCAGACGCCCATTTCATCACTTAAAAGTCAGTTCAATTTAGAAATGTCTAAACCAAAAGGAAAAAAGTTATAACAATAAATGACAGGGCCGATTTCAGGGGCGATTGACTTTTGGAAATCTATACAGGCCACTCTTCCAAATATAATAAGTCGTAATATTATTGCCCAGAGATATTTACCTCTATGCTAGTTACAAAGAGGAAGAAACAAACAGTAACTACAAGTTGTTGGCTTTGGTTTAGAGCCAGCCAGTAAAAGACAGAAATTCGGGAAAAGGCGCTCTTTCCCAACTCGCATTATATCAAAGTCAGAGCCCACCAAAACTTTCGTGAATTCAAAAATATCCTACTACTCTCAAAATAAACGTAAAATATCGTTATATACCAAATTAAACCTGAAAACAATGCGACTGATGATACCAACGAAAATTGACTGTTACAATATCTAAACCTCGATATTGGTGATTTTCCGGAGCGCTATTGAGGGGCCGATTGACATTTTGACGGCATCGGCAATTGACATGTATAGGGTTAATGGCAAACTTTGAGAGTTTACACAGTTTTAAAATAGCTGTAGTCTTGTATGTTTATTTACAAAACGTCAATAATTGCTTCACTATGAAGGTAATAATATGTACAGAATAATTGCAACTTTTGGAAGCTGGTTGTGGATCTTGTAGCCAATGTGCGATGCTTTCTTTTCATAGAGGATGGTAGTGTGATGGGGCAGTTAGAATGTAGAGCAGTTGGAATCTTGGTTGTGCTGATATTTATGTTTTCAGCCTTGTTTTAATTGTGTATGTTTGTCAACTTAAAAAACAACATATCTACCAGTTGAGAATTTTAAAGCTCACAAAGCCCTCCTTGCAGTTATCCCTGAAGTGTACGTCGAGAGTTATTACAGCATAAGAATTGATCTCATATCATATAAGCCATGAACATAGCATATTACATTTTGTCAGGTTAAGCATGGCTGGTGAGATGAGCTATAGGACCATAAGCGGCCAGCAGGAAATCTCAAGGTCACCGGCCATGCTATACCTAACAAACTGTATACGGTATCGCCAATATTGTAGCTTTGACGGATACTTGTCTTAATATTTTCACTAGGCTACAATTACGTGTCACATATAATGCTTCTTTTAAAAGTATATGTTCAAATTTTAATATATCCAGTCTCAAGGCCTATATCAATTAGATGAAATACCTGTTGGGTGCCTGTAGACCTTGTGAAAAAATTGGAAAGTCCCGATGTACGTTTCGTGACGTTTGTGACTACGCACTCTGCGCACCAAGTCCCACACACCGGGGGTGCCAGCCGTGCCGCGACCACAAAGTGACTATGTAGTTTAAGTGTAAATAGTATGTAAAAGTGTTCATCATGTAAACAGTAACCCCTCCCCCCCCCAGAAGATGCGACAAACGTCGCGAAATGTACATCGGACTTTCCAATTTCTTTACTAGGTCTACAGGCACCCAACAGGTATTTCATCTATTAAATAATATGTTCATTTTAGAAGAGATTTTTATTCATTAATTTAGGACTAATCAATAATTTGACATCATTAAGCATGACTATATCGAATGTTGATTGGACTTCACTTAATTCCTAGTATCAACTGATAACAGTTCATGCACATAAGGAAGAAAAAGAATGAAATTGAATCATCCTTCAATGTAAAAAGGATTATTTCTGGCAAATTAAGTCTTTTTTAGTGAACCTTCACTGATCGGCATTTCCGCTAATCCGGCGCTTCCGATCCCGTATCTAATCTAACAGCTTAATCTCTAAATATTCCTCTAATATTGATAATTGAATATGGAAAAAAGCCTACATAGGCTAGGCATGTGCGTAGGCTTTAGTTGCAAGTAGAAAATAAATATGAATGAATGTAAAAAATATATATCTGAATAAAACTGCTTGACATGAAAGTTTGTCAAATTGTCAAGTTAATGCACAGTATTATGAATTTTTGCAATGGTGGTCACAGAAAATTATGCATGTTATTAAGCCTAGTTATAAAAAACATTGCCGGAGTTGTTTCAATTGCTTTTGTCGCATTTACACATTAAAACTTAACTTGTAATGGGAGAAAGTTTGTTAGTCATCTGTTATCCCTAGTTTTACTCAAATAAAGATTTTTAGTGTACCAAACTAGTTTTAAGTGTTTAGTGACAAAAAAGTTCAAATCATATTCTCCTTTCAGATGAGGAAGATGAGGCCAGAAAAGCTTTGCTCAACTACTATCTGGAACAGGCGAATGCTGGACCGGAACTGATTGATCATATGAAATCATTTAATGAAAAAAACCGAGATCTAAATGGCAAAATCAAAAATAAAAGGTAAAAAGGTCATACTTTATAAGCTTTTTGAAAAAGCATAGTCTTGTATGTTTATTTACAAACTTGAATAACACTATAGGTCAGAATTGCTACTTTGGAAGCGAAGCCTGTACATAGAGGATGGTAGTGTGACAGTAGAGCAGTTGGAATCTTGGTTGTGCTGATATTTATGTTTTCAGCCTTGTTTTAATTGTGTATGTTTGTCAACTTAAAAAACAACATATCTACCAGTTGAAAATTTTAAAGCTCACAAAGCCCTCCTTGCATTTATCCCAGAAGTGTACGTCGAGAGTTATTACAGCATAAGAATTGATCTCATATCATATAAGCCACAAACATAGCATATTACAGTTTGTCAGGTTAAGCATGGCCGGTGAGATGGGCTATAGGACCATAAGTGGCTAGCAGGAAAGGTCACCGGCCATGCTATACCTAACAAGCTGTATACGGTATCGCCACTGTTGCAGCTTTGACGGATACTCGTCTTGTTCTTTTCACTAGGCTACAAATACATGTCTCATATCATGTTTATTTTTAAATTTATGTTCAAATTTTTATATATCCAGTCTCAAGGCTTATATCAATTAGATGAAATACCTGTTGGTCAGAGCATATTTTAAGTAATTTGAACTGGGCGACAACCACATGGGGTATGGAATACCCCCCAGCAGGGTGGTCCGGGGGTCCCCCCCCGGAAATTGTTGTATTTTTGATACCTAAAAACCTGATTTTAAGCCATTTTTTAAGATAGATTAGACCTTTTATAGCAATCACTTTTTAAAAACTGTTAAGATTATTCATATCTATAACTTAAGTTTTCAACGCCTAGAATCAAATCACTCAGTTCAAGTAAAAATTGAGAGACAAAAAAATGACATTTTTTACGTATTTGAGACCATTGTCCAGCTAAAGTCACAAACTCCTGTTATAACTACTATATCATGAAGGGTACCAGAAATTAATCAACTAAATACTAGGAACATTTGGTTTAGAAATGGTAATAATAGTTGACAACATTTATTGATAATTATATGATGATATAATTATATGTCATAATTTATTGAAAGAAACCTAAATTATTTCAAAATTAAGAATTGTTGTGTAAATTTTATATAGTATCCAAAATATATTCAAGAACCTACCACCTGCATATATATTAATAAGAAAATATATACTTGATTGAAAATACTCTAACCATAAGCCAATTCACTAATGTACAGTAATAGTTTATTGTGATATTTATTGATTTTTGGAGGAGGAAGGGAGGGATTATTTCAAGTAACAACATGAATATCAGCTGAAGAGTTTGTCTAGTGTACCGCGTGCAGACGGTTGCGCACAATGGACACACCACTCACTCTACTAGACACCATCTCGCTACACGCCACGTCGTGCTACCGCCGCGGCGAGACATTACGAGTAGTACGACTACAGATGCTTGTCCTGCATTTTTATTTTTTTTAGTCTCAAGGCTTATATCAATTAGATGAAATACCTGTTGGTCAGAGCATATTTTAAGTAATTTGAACTGGGCGACAACCACCGGGGAGTGGGGGTAATTTAATTATCCTACAACGTAAGAAGGATTATTTCTGTTTCTGGTCTTTTTTAGTGAACCTTCACTGATCGGCATTTCCGCTAATCCGGCGCTTCCGATCCCGATATAGAACCAGATTAGTATGATCCTACCGATATAACAAAATAGAAATAATATGTTTGTACACTTATGTAATTAAATTTACATTGTCAACTATAATACAATAGAGAATCTCTAAATTAACAATCTTAAATTATCTAATCTAACAGCTTAATCTCTAAATATTCCTCTAATATTGATAATTGAATATGGAAAAAAGCCTACATAGGCCAGGCATGGGTGTAGGCTTTAGTTGCAAGTAGAAAAGAAATATGAATGAATGTAAAAAATTTATATCTGAATAAAACTGCTTGACATGAAAGTTTGTTAAATTGTTAAGTTAGTGCACAGTATTATGAATTTTTGCATTGGTGGTGACAGAAAATTATGCATGTTATTAAGCCTAGTTAAAAAAAAAACATTGCTGGAGTTGTTTCAATTGCTTTTGTCGCATTTACACAATAAAACTTAACTTGTAATGGGAGAAAGTTTGTTAGTCATCTGTTATCCCTAGTTTTAAGTGTTTAGGGACGAAAAAATTCAAATCATACTCTTCTTTCAGATAAGAGAGCAACAAGGACAATGGCAGATGAATGTTGCAGCAAATACCACGATGATGAGGAAGATGTGGCCGGAAAAGCTCTGCTCAAGTACTATCTGGAACAGGCGGGTGTTGGACTGGAACAAATGGATCGTATTAAGTCATTTAATGAAAATCCAGATCTAAATGGCGCAATGACAAATAAAAGAGGTAGTTTTTAAAGCACACTTTATTGACTTAATGGCATACTTAGCGAGCATACACAGTTTGAAAATAGCAGTAGTCTTGTATGTTTATTAACAAAACTTGAATAATTGCTTTACTATGTAGGTACTACGTACAGAATTGCTACTTCGGAAGGAGATTGTGGATCTTGCAGCCAATGTGCGATGCTTTCTTTTCATAGAGGATGGTACGCAACACTTTTCATGGTTGCAACACAAGATTTGGCCACAATTACAACCTACCTTACCATCGCACAGGACTTTTTGACAAGAAACCATCATACCTCGGAGCCAAATTCTACAATGCGTTGCCTGAAGACCTCAAAAGATTGGCCAATCCAGTGAAACTAAAAACTCCTTTGAAAGTGTGGCTCTCTACAAGACCATTCTACTCAGTTGCAGAGTTCCTGGGCTGAAGAGACTTTGATATTGATGACTTCTAGTTGTTATATTGTTTGTGATAGTTTTATATATTTTGTACTTTGACACAATTTCAAATCTTAATGATTTTGTAATAAAGATGTTCTCTCTCTCTCATGGTAGTGTGATGGGGCAGTTAGAATGTAGAGCAGTTGGAATCTTGGTTGTGCTGATACGTATGTTTTCAGCCTTGTTTTAATTGTGTATGTTTGTCTACTTAAAAAACAACATATCTACCAGCTCAACAGCTGTGAGAATTTTAAAGCTCACAAAGCCCTCCTTACAGTCATACCTGAAGGGTACGTCGAGAGTTATTACAGCATAAGAATTTATCTTATATTATAGAAGCCACAAACATAGCATATTATATCGCCACTGTTGCAGCTTTGACGGATACTTGTCACACATCATTATCCATAACTATATCGAACGTTGATTAAGCTTCACTTAATTTCTTTCCAAAAGATAGCTTTTTGGAGTAATTGAATGGTAAAGTTGTTGTGGCATTGTTGATATGCCATAAAGAGAAGGAATCTTTATCTGCACTATTTCTAGCCAGAAGCAAAGTCAAGTCAAAGTATCTGTAATACGCCTTCTTGAGATAAATATTAAGTGATTTAGATACTCACACAAGATTGTGGGGAGACCAGCTTCACTGCAGCGCTTGCTTAAAACCCAGCACCTAAGAGACGTGTGCAAACTGATGCGCTGCGGAGAGGTGTAGCTCGCTTTGTACTAGTAGATAGGGAGCAGACCATAGCTCTCCCCAGCGCATCGGTTCTGTTTTGCCTGACCAACGACATTATTATTTTGTTAACTATATTACTTATGATTCATGCTTCACTGGGTCCAAACCATCAAAATAAAGTGTTAAGGGTATTTTACTTATTTACTTTAACCTAAAGTCACTGGAATAAAATGTTGCTCTGTTGTAGAATACCTAATAAGAAGTCCAGTATTGCGTTCTTAAGCAGCACGCAAAAACGGCTTGGAATGCTTTTATTGAAAAAGTAAACTAGTGCTTTCTGTCAAATATACTGATGGTCATTTAAAGCAAACTAAAATTAACTATACTTACGTACAATGACTTTCTCCTCGAGACTCACTTTCCAGACAGTACTCAGCGCGACTTGCTGGACAATTATGGTCACCTGGATAGCGGTCAAAGCCCGTATTACTCGTATTAGGAACCTGACCCCTCTGGCCAGACTAGAGCTCGACGGCGTCCGATACCACTTTCAGACAGCACGGGTACCTAGGCCTGACCTTGGATCGCAAACTTACGTGGAACCTACACTTAAAGTCGGTACTACACAGAGCAAGCTGGTCGCTCTTAGCAACCAGACGTTTCATAGGGAAAACTTGGGGACTTAAGCCACACATGGCTTTGGCTATACAAAGCAGTAATAAGGCCCCAGATCACTTACGCCTCTCTAGTTTGGTGGACGAAAGCCAGGCAGAGTACCGTAAAGACCAAACTTAGCAGCCTACAAAGACTGGCATGCTTAGGTATCACCGAGCATTCACTAGCACCCCACAGCGGGCTAGAGGTATTGCTCAATATAACCCCCTAGACATTTTCAGAGAAATGGAGGCTAGGAAATTCGGGTACAAACTCTCTATTTCGGGCCTTTTAAAAAGGGGTCCGACTCTTTCGGGACATGTGGGAGCTTTAGGCTCCTTCCCCGAGGAACCGCTCCTCACTATGAGGTCTGACTGTATGGGGGGGGCAATATCTCTTTGTAAAACCTTACACAGTCAGCATAGAATCACGGCTACAGTGGTCAACTGACAAATCTCTTTTAACTATTAATAACTGTAGGGTCTGGTACACAGACGGTTCATTGATAGAAGGAAAGGCTGGCTACGGGCACACAGAGTCCGCCCAGGTGTAACCTCTCAGGTAGCTTGGGAGGCTTTTGTACAGTGTTTCAAGCAGAAGTCTTTGCAATCCTCACTTGCACCTATATAGAGTTATCTGTTGGTACAAGGGATAAACATATCTTAATCTTCTCAGACAGTCAGGCTGCCCTCAGAGCTGGACTGTCCACTTATCATCTCCTGCATTGTCCGAATGCTCCCAAGCCCGGCTCTAGCAAGCTGTAATAATGTACGGCTTGAATGGATACCGGGCATCAAGGATTTAAAGGGAATGAAAAAGCCGATCTGCTGGCTAGAAAGGGAGCGCTGTCACCCTTTGCTGGTCCGGAACCAGCGGTAGGAATCAGTCCTTCTTGTCAAAACTATGCTAGCCGATAGGGCAAATGCGCCGACACACTGAGCGATGGAAACAGCTACCATGCCAGGAACCCGCCAAACTTTTAGTCAAGAATCCATCAAGGATACTTACCAAACATCTGACCAGTCTTAGTCGCCAGAACATCAGACTGGTAAAATCTTACATCACAGGTCATGGGCACTTCAGAAATCACCTAGCAAAAATGGGTCTCTACACAGGAGATACTAGTTGTAGGCTATGTGAGCGCATCTCTGAGTCCAAAAACACATTCTCATTGAATGCTAGTCCCTGGAGGCCAGGAGAAGGGTCTTCTAGGGTCTCAGGAGTGGCAGGAGTTACACCCATCAGAAGTGGGTAGCGATCCTCGAAGCAAGCAAACGGGGTGAGGCTGCCTAATTAGGAGAACAGGAGCCAGCACAATAAACCAAAGGGTTGACGCAGCTGGTCTTGAACCAAAATTTTCCCCATCCAATCTAATCTAATCTAATCTACGTACAATGAACAAACGTGTACTTTTTGTTAGTAAAACTTTTAAATAGCCGTTTCAATAACTCAACATATTTTTTTTATATGTTTCAATAACACAAAATTTTGCTGCCCCTAAACTTTGCAGCCCGAGGCTCGCCCCTAGTCTGCCGTTTTTTGGAAATACATCACTGTGCTGTACAAGTATGCATGCTCTCAACAGTGCATTCAACAGATTGGAGGGTGTTTGTGCCCACTTAGCCAATTCTCAGCGAATCTCAGCTCGGAAGACAACTATAATTTTTAGCCGATCAAGATATGCACACACACAATAGCAATGAAATTTTGTGCTATTAAACATGCTATTAAGCCTAGTTATAAAGAACATTGCTGGAGTTGTTTCTATTGCTTTTGTCGCATTTACACATTAAAACTTAACTTGTAATGAGAGAAAGTTTGTTAGTCATCTGTTATCCCTAGTTTTACTCAAATAAAGATTGTTGGTGTACCAAACTAGTTTTAAGTGTTTAGTGACAAAAAATTCAAATCATACTCTCCTTTCAGATGAGAGAGCAACAAGGACAATGGCAGATGAATGTTGCAGCAAATACCACGATGATGAGGAAGATGAGGCCACAAAAGCTCTGCTCAGGTACTATATAGAACAGGTGGGCGCTGGACGGGAACTGATTGATCATATCAAATCATTCAATGAAAACCGAGATCTAAATGGCAAAATCACAAATAAAAGAGGTAATTTTTAAAGCATACTTTATTGACATAATGGCCAACTTAGCAAGCTTATATAGTTTTAAAATAGCTGTCTTGTGTGTTTATTTTAAAACTTAAATAATTGCTTTACTATGTAGGTAATACGTACAGAATTGCTACTTTTGGAAGCTGGTTGTGGATCTTGCAGCCAATGTGCGATGCTTTCTTTTCATAGTTGATGGTAGTGTGATGGGGCAGTTAGAATGTAGAGCAGTTGGAATCTTGGTTGTGCTGATATGTATGTTTTTAGCCTTGTTTTAATTGTGTACGTTTGTCTATTTAAAAAAGAACTTATCTACCAGCTCAACAGTTGTGAGAATTTTAAAGCTCACAAAGCCCTCCTTACAGTCATACCTGAAGTGTACGTCGAGAGTTATTACAGCATAAGAATTGATCTCATATCATATAAGCCACAAACATAGCATATTATATCGCCACTGTTGCAGCTTTGGTTCTCGGAAAGCTTCTCTGCAAGTAGCTCTGGGTTGTAGGTCTTTTTGCAGATTGAGTACACTTTGCAGGTTTCCTATTGTAGTGCGGCACATACTGCAATTTACGAGGGCGTACCCAAAAATAACAGGAATTCCATTATAAAAACCACATTTTATTATTTTTTTTACAAATTTACATGTATACCTTCAGTATACTCTCCATTTAGTGTAATGCATTTGTCCATTGGATGCTCCTATGGTTCAAAGCACCCCTTAGTCTAAATGGCTGCACGCTCCATCCTTGTTTGCCTTTACACTCCTTCATTTTTGTCATAACAGTGATATTTTATGTAATTTTTTAGTCTGGGGAACATAAAAAAGTCGTGTGGAGCAAGATTTGGTGAGTATAGGTCGTGGGAAAAGGTGGTCATGCTAGTATTGGCCAAAAACTAGCGCACTGAGATGGCTATGTGGGCAGGCGCATTGCAATGATGAGAGAACCAATCTCCATATCGCCACAATTAAGGTCTGGAGTATGTTGAAATTCGCTAAACTGAATTTCTACAAACTACAGACAGCAAAGAAGCATTCTCAATGGTCTTTGATGGTATTTTTGTAATACTAACAGTTTTTTCTGAACAGTTTCACCAGTCAGAGAATTTGAAGGTCGTCCAGGACAAGGTTTGTCTTCAATCGACAGGGCGCCATCTTGAATTTGAGAAAAATACTCGTTACACTCTGGTTTTGCTCAAAACGTGGTCTTTGGAAGCTTTATTAATAATTGCAACTGTTTCTGACGGATTCTTACTGAGAAAAACACAAAGCTACACTGCTGAACTTTATTCATTTAATTAAACCATCAAAACAAAACGAGGCAGAATGAAAACTACTTTTAGAAAAACGCACACAGCTCCTCTGCACAACCTCTCAGACTGACCACACCGAGTGCTCTGATCTCAGGAAGAGCTGCGCTTTCATCCCTTAGCAGCCAAAATGTAAACTATGCGCTCCCCACCTCGCCATCGACCGATCCCTGATACTTTTGGGTACCCCCTCGTATATATCAAAGGCACGGCCCAACATGCTATGCTATTTTAGCAATTATTTTGTCACTCACATTCTTCAACCTTTTTTCTTAACAAATATTCCTGTGCTTGATTTACTGCTTAGAGAGTTGACATGTGCTGTCCACAAGAATGTTTTGTATAAGATTATGCCAAGATAATCTGTAGTTGCAACTTTTTCCAGTCCAGGTATTTTTCCAACACTCGCACTATGTCTACCCAGAACCAGCTGCTTGGTTTTATCATCATTAACAACTAGGTCATTGTTGGCACTGTACAACATGTTCAAGGTCCCATTATGTTTAAGGCAACAAAGCTGTCTATTTCAAGTTGGTCAGGCCTTGGCTTTCCTAGTAGTAAGAATGTAACATCTGCACACAGAATTGTTTCGCTATAGTATCGCATGTATCTGGAAAAGTCATTTGTGAAAAGTATGGAAAGAACAGGACCTATGATAGATCCTTGGGGAACCTCTCGGAAGACTTATTTTTGGCTTGGAGTTTACCATTTCCAATTTTCAATTCCCTAAGCATGATACTTCCATAACCTAATTCCCATTGATTTTTAGGCTCTATTTATAAAGAGTGGTGTCATCGGCAAGCATCAGGGTAGTGCAGTGATCTTAAGCATATTGAGGTAGGTTGTGTGTCAAAGTTAATATATGTCAACTAGCTGACAGTACCCGTGCTACGCTACGGGATTTAAATATTGAATTTTTGTGATTATATTTACCTAAATGTTTTTTTTTTTTAAATGTTTGTGTTGTTTGGTAAATTATACTGTTTCCCTATGAGTTCGCCATTGTATCGTGTTTGTACATAACCAGGCCGACTCCCAGCTTAGCGCTAAAGCACCGCTGGCATGACTAAAACGAATTCCCTTTGCAATTTGTTACACTAAATCACTAATCTTAGCTCTAGTGTACAACCTCGCCTCAGCCTTTGACCTTAGCTTTTCTTGCTCTATTACCACGGAAGTTTAAAGGCTTTTCGCTACTCTCACAGTCATGCTTCGGCCTCAGATTTACAGGTAAGTTGAGAGCCCACTTTGGTTCTCTGCCATTTATTTTGTGGATGTTGTATGTATTATTAAATAATCTATAGATGAAGACAAACTATTTTTGTTTGTTACTTCCTTTCGTTTTCCTTTCATGATATGTAGTTTAACTTGCAGTATAAAACCCTGTAAGTCGGGCGAAGTATGACTGTGAGCGTAGGGCCTTTAAACGCCCGTAGAAATAGAGCACGAAAGCCGAGGCCATAGGCTGATCGAGGTTGTACCTTGTGAGAGTCATATTTACTCCTCCGTTCACGCTTAGAGCCGCTTTGGTTTTGCCACTTACTTTGAGAATATTATATGGACACCAAATGTTGCTAAAGACACACTGCGTAGTGGGCTAAAGTTTCATCGCCATAGCTTCAGCCGAGTTTGAGTTATAAGCAGTCACATGCCTTAAAAACGTTACAGACAGACTAACGGACAGGATTTTTTCCGTCAGTTACGCCAGTCGTGACTCGCCACCGCGCCGCGAGTGTGCCGCGTGAGATAAAGCTTTTCCGAGTCCACTTTGGATTAGCTACAGTTCCGAAATGGCTTAAAAGTGTTACAGACAGACAGAAAGGAATTTTCTTAACGTCAGTTTTGGTCTTCATAAAGTGTAAGAAAACTTAATAAACAAAACCGATGGATTCATTTCAATGTACAGACAAACGGAAACCAAATAAGTGTTAATCAGTGTTTGAGTACCTTGTGACTTCGGTCCCTCGCCATTTAACTTGTGGACGTTGTATGCATACAAAATATAGCTAAAGACACACTGCGTAATGGGTTAAACCCTTAAACAAAGTTTCACTACTACAGCTTCAGCCGATTTTCAGTTATAAGTATGCCGTAAAAACGTGTTCAGTGCCCACTTTGGTCCCTCGCCATTGGTTTTTTGTGGACGTTTTATGGATACAAAATAGAGCTAAACACTCACTGCGTAATGGGTTAAACCCTTAAACGAAGTTTCACCGACACAGCTTCAGATGATTTTGATTAATAAGCGGTCCAAGATGCCTTAAAAACGTTACAGACGGACAAACAGACAGGAGTTTTTTTACGCCATGCAGTTTCAGTTTTTGCAAAGTATATAAACACCAAATAACCACCAGTGGATTCATTGCAATGTACAGACAAAAGTCTTATTTTATGTATATAGATTAGGTTAGGCTGGGCGCAAAATGTATATTTTTAAAACTAATTTGTTCCAAAAAATTAAGGATAGACCTACTAATTATAATATATCTTTGAAAATGCTGTAGCTAATAAGCTGAATCGTAAGGTAATACTCGTATCTCGTCAAATAATACGTTCTGCCGTAAAAGTGTTTTACTTTAATAGTCATCTTATGGATAATACCCATGCTTTACCCATGCTTATACTTTTAATTCAGCATGTAGAAACTACCAATAATTAATCATTCCATACATCTTTAGAATTCTTAATTTGCCGCATTGAAGTACAGTGCAGGTGCAGTATTGAAGAATTTGAACCTATAACCATTCTAGAACAGTAATATAACTGTTTCAACGTACAGGTAAGTATCTTAGTCTGGATAAACGTCGAATAAATAAAGTATTCTGCAAGGCCTAAATAGTAGATTAACAGGACATCGTTATCTGAAATTTTACCTACACAGAAGCAGCAACTGGATAGAAGAGGGGGTCAATAGGGTGGGCGTATACGAGGGAAACTGGGCCAAGTGACCAGTTTTTTTACATTTTGCTCAATAACTCGTAAATTTAGAGAGATACAAAAAAGTGTTTGATATAAAACTTGTAGATAATTTCATGCCACACTAACGATTTTCCATCAGATTGAAGATCGGATCACTCGCTTAGGTGCTAGCGGTCAAATAGTACAGACGTTACCCACACCCAATTTTGCTTAATTTCACCCCTCAAAACCACCCTTAAAATCAAAATGTTACAAAACCGTTTCTTAGTGGGTGGTTTTAGGCTACCACAAACAGGTGTGCACAGTTTCAACTCTTTAGGCCTTGTAGTTTTGGCTCGGCGATGATGAGTGAGTGAGTGAGTCAGTCAGTCAGTCAGTCAGGACAAAGCCTTTTATAAATATAGATTAGTTTTGACAGTTTAATGAAATAAAGCTGTTGATTTAGCTGTTGTTTTTAGATGAAACCCCTCAGGAACAGTGTTGCAAGATACATGGACCAAGCAAGTATGAAAACAAACTGCTCAATAGAAGAAAACTTAGAGATATTGAACGGGAAAAGCATTGTGAAAGGCATGAAAGTTACTTGGAAGTAATTGCTGAACGAAACGCAAGCGAGTTGATACAAGAAGAGGAAAAAGCCAAATTAAGAGCCCTTAGGAAAAAAGCCAAGAAAGACAGACAAAAACAGAAGAAAAGTGAAACAGATCCAATGAAAATGTCTTTTGATAGAAAGGAAAGTACTGAACGTGTGTTAGATGATGAGGACAAATTAAATTTGTTTGATGAGTAAGTATTAAATAACGAGACTTTCTATTAGAAATTACCTACTTTGACAATGTTATCTATAATGTGTACAATAGGTCCAAAAGACCCACTGTATATAGAATCTAGCTCTATATAAATTACCTCTTAGACTAAGATAGTTACATAATGCTTCTTTTAAAAACGCTAATCAAAAAGTATTTGTTGAATAATCAATAATGTTTTTACTCTGTCAGTGACTTTTTGAACAAAGAGTGGGAAGAAGGGGATTTCTGTTAATTACAGAAACCGTGTAAAATTTGACATGCTTATATATTTATATAAAATATCTTATAGTAAATGAACTATTCTGCAATTTAATTTTGCAAACAAATGTTATGTGGTAACAAATAATGATTATAAATAAATAAATTTTCAAGAAAATGTGATGCACTTTTGTAAAAAGAAAAAGATAGTGTTTCTCAAATAATCTTGCCAAATCCTACTTGTAAAAAAGTTGTAGAAAACTACCATTGTGTGTTTATTCTTTCCTTCTGAGTGTTTATTATTAGATTATTGATAAAGGAAACAATCTAACTTATTATTGTCTACAATCTATTAACAACGTTAACATACATTTTGATACACCTCAATGAATTATATAGGTGTGGCTAGAAAGAAACCGATTTGCATAAAAAATCATTTTATTTTTAATTATTGCAAACTTTTACTTTACAACCTTCAATATACACTCCTTCTTGATCCTTACATCGGTCATGAATTTTCCACTGTTCAAAACAGTGTCTAAACTCGTTTTGGAAACGTGTTCATTACCTCTTGTCGCTTTTGTTTAACAGCTTCCACACTTTCAAATCTCGTTCTCAGTTCACAGATTTCACTTTGGGAAACATGAAAAAGTCAGATGCTTCACGGTGCAGAAATTCATGAAAAAGTCACACGGTGCGGTCCATGATTTACTTTACGGTGGATGTCGATAGGGAAGTAAAACCACTGTTAACAAATGTATTAGCAGGAGCCTTGTTTCGATAGCCCACTTGTTTCTCAAATAAAATTGATGTTCAGGTCCACTTTCTTCTTGTCTAATCACGAAGGGTGTTAAATGATTTGAATTAAGCCTTCTAGTACTGCTCACTAAGGGTGTTGACTTCAAGGGGTAATGCTGGTTTATAGCAGTTTACATTTAATGACCATACGGGCAAACAATTCATCAAATTTACAGTTGTATCATGGTACAACCGATTCAAGTCATGAGTATAGGTCCTAAGATGGAAACACCAATGGATTTGCCATTGCTCCTCTAGCATACTTGATTTGTGATGCGCTTGTTAGTACTTGCTTCTTGGTAATAGTTTCAATAAGCGCGCATTGATTAGGCGAAACAATTGCTATTGATTGCCAGGCTGTTTTTCCGACGCGGAAAACCATGACTCATCGTGATGTTATCACTCTTTCTAAGAATGTGGGTCAGTTTCAATGGTCAAGAATGCAAAATGTCAGAACAAATGTTCATGGAGAATCCTTTTGTTCATCAGTGAGAACCTTCGGCACCATTTTTTTGAACACACTTTTGTCATGTTGAAATTGTCATGCAAAATTTTACTCACCGATTCTTTTGTCAATGCCGACGATCTCAGCAACCGCAGACGAATACTTAATCGACGATCTTTCCGAATCACATTACCGATTTTGTTGATGTTTTCTGGTGTCGCCGATGTTAAAGGTCGCCCTGATCGTGGTCGCTCTTCAATCTCATCTCGCCCTCTTTAAATCGCTTATGCCACTCAAAGACCTGTGTACGTGATAAACATCCATCCCCATACACCTGTTTTAGCAAAGAATGAGTTTCTGTTGCAGATTTTCCTAGTTTCACAAGGAATTTCACATTAATACGCTGCTCTTTCAAAACACTAAGCATTATTTCGACAAGACGCATACAACACCCTACTAGAACGGACGCCAAAGGTCGATTGAACGCCGATATCTGTCTTAGTTGCATGAATCGGGTAGCTAAGATGTCATGACTGCACTATGCGACTTTTAACTTTACGGCTTTGCACTTGCTTGTGCCTGCACCAGTCCGTTTTTTTTTAGCCACACCTCGTATAGGCATATCCCTAAGGATTCCTTTTTTGGTTAAATTTAATATTCGTACATAGTTCTGAAACAGTTGTATACATAAATGTGCAGGATTAAATATTTAAACTAAAGAAAAATTGAGTATCCGTGAATTTCTCCCATTACATTTCAAGTTGCCACACTAACAGGAATAATCTCTTTCAGAGAACATCAGATGCAGCTTGAGGAAAAATCTGCCTTCCTCATCAAAAGTGTTAAAAAAGTGGAAAAACAACTGGCAACAAATAATAAACCCAAGTCTAAAAGTGTCCAAGAAAAGAAAGATGTTGAATCTATAATTAAAAAGGCCTCGGACCTAACAGATAACCAGAAATACAAAGAAGCCATTCAACATTTGTCAGAGGCTATAGTTTTAGCTCCAACAAGAGTGGACTTGCTGTTGAAACGTAGCAGAGTGTATTTCGAGATCGCCAAATATAAGAAGTAAGTACTTTGTTAAACCTCTCTCGACCCTAAGCTGTAAAACACCACAGCAGTCTTTAATCTACGTTACGGTCCGTACATTCTAGTAGCTGCTGCATTCTAGTGGCTTTCTTTAGAACTGGTTATCAAATAAACTCTTTCCACTGAGGCCTAAGCTCCTTGAGCAGGTGAAATGGGATCATTTACTGACTTGTGAACTGCGTTTTAAACAAAACTGATAACTTCAAATGAAAGCCCTTACAAGAGCGTTCTGCCTGTCGCTGTCGGACGCAATACAAATCAGGCAAGCAGGTCTTTTGGCACAGAAGAGCTTATGCCTGCTAGTGGGTGATTAATAAGTTCATGGAAAAAAGCAATGAAGACTTCCTTTCACTATTTGACGAAAATGTATGTTTTCTAGTCTCTTCGTATCTGTTTAAAAATGTGTTTGCTTTAAAAAGTAAGCTACGTTATGTAGAGTTAAATGAAGTAAATTTGGTGTGATTGCTATTAGTTAGGGGTGCACAGGCAAAGCATTTTAAAATTTGGGTCGGGTGTGTTTATGAAAATTGCCAAGAATAAAAGTATTTTACGACGTCGGTATTAGATAATATATTAACTAAAATTGAGTTTCTTCAATCAAATTATTTTGTTAACGTTCAATCAGTTGTTTGTAGCTCTATTGTCGTGTGTTGATCTGCACAACACAGTGCAGTTTAAAAATCAAAAATCTCATAGTACATCACAACACTATTACACAACCCACTCACCCTCATCCATTTATTTTAAAATGAATAACACTAACTCACTTAGCCCAATCATTGCAAAAACAGTTAGGGAGATTCGGGAGTATGGATCATAAATTACAATGAAGTTGCTAGTGTAAGGAGTGAGAGAGAAAGAATGAGACTGTTCAGCTACTAGCCACAGAGATGAAGGGTAAAGAAAGAGATGACAGGTGAAAACGACAAGTAAAGAGAAAGACAAAGTGGAGGGGTTTGTGGTAGTCAGTGGTGGCATAGAAGGGAAGACAGCAGCTGCAGTGTGTTGGTAGGAGGGGAAGGCAGGTGCGTTGCATCAATGTGTGAGCAGCTGTATTCCTGATCAGCTGGCTACTACGGCATTAGCCGTTGCTAGGCAACCACATAGGTGTTACATAACAAATCACAGCATTTTCCCTGTTTGCATGTGATACAGTGAGATGTGGCTTTGAGGAGAGTGTAGTGTGGGTCTTATATTTCCTTATAGAGTGTAGAGATATTTCCTTATCTTATCTCCAATTACTCAATGATGAATTTCAGCTGACAAATAATGTTTTTAGAGTATTTATACTAGTTTTTAATTACAGTATATTGCAAAGGTTTTATAACAATAATAATACAATAACGTAGAAGGATTTAGTACGGTTACAAAATGGATGTTTGGTTCTGTCTGAGATTGTTATCAGCCAACCTGACAATGGGGTTGTTTTCTTAGAACTGCTCGGCTACTAGTTCCTTATCTTCACCAGAAGGACAGCTAAAAATTGATAAACAGCTAAAATATGACCTCCACTAAAGCCCGTTATTATCGCTCTCAATAAAGGCTTTGTAGCCGGCCCGACCCGATCTAAAAGTTTTGGGGCCCTGTGCACCCTTACTATTAGTATACATTCACTGAGCTGCATATGGCCCCCAACCAAACTTTAGTACCTATATTGCTTTTTGAATTTGACAATAGTGTATCCATCTTGATTAACAATTTACAGTATACCTATATATTTGCTGTGTACAATACAAATTAATATTGTATAGCAAAAAACAAAAACAAAACAAATTTAAATAACATAAAATGAAACACTCACTCACACTTAATTACATGCATTATCACAATTAACAATAACAATGATAACATTTACAAGTTTAATGTCAAAATTTAAAATTGTTTTTTGACAATAAAATATACTATATACCACAAGTAAGACCTTAACGTAATTAAATAGTATTATATAGCTTTAACAATTTCGCTGAGCAAAATCTTTTAAGGTTTGTTTTATTTTGTTGAAGTATTTTTGATTTTCGAAGTTTGTTATATAATTTTAGCTTCACGAAGTTTATTACAGTTGAAGCTCCAGGCTGGTGGGATAACATTGTGTTTGTATTGTATTGACTGAAGTTCTCGATAATAGTACACTTAGCCCTAAAAACAACGTTTCCAAAATGTACAGAGAGGATAAAGGCAATATAGATAGGATTTGAAATGTCCCCTGCAGGATTCTTTAAATTTTAACTTACCATTTATTCTAATTGCTCTCTTTTAGGATAAAACCTTCGGATTTTGTTTCAAGCAATTATCCCATAAGCATAATAACCGTAAGATAAATGGGGATGAATTATTCCATAATATGCCATCATCAAAACATCTTGGCTGCAGTGGAGTGAAAGTTTCCTTAATAAAAATAGTCCTTTGGACACTTTGCTACAGACCAAATCAACATGGTGATCCCAAGACAGCTTTTCATCTATGAAAAGACCCAAGAATTTAACATGGTCAGTCATTTGAAGAGACGTGCCCATTGATGGCTAGATTATGAGTATTGTTGTCTTGCACATGTGCAACAATATTAAAGTTAATATAAAATGTTTTAGAAAAATTGGTATTCAAACCCAGATGACTAAAATAATCTACACAACAGTTAGTTTTGTTAATAGCAAGCTCTTTAAGCTCATTAAAGCTCTTTTCTTTAAATTAGCATCAGACCTGGCTTTAGGGGTAGGAGGATCAAGGTAAATTAAAATGCGACCTAAAGAACGTAGTTATCCGTTAGATCAGTTATGATTAGGCCCATACTACACGAACAGGAAAATCCTTTCCTGTACTTCATGAGTTATTGATTTTCTCGTTGGTTTTAGATCAGATGGCATGGTTCATATTCATGAAATTTGAAAAAGATCAATTAGTGCCGGCAGAAACACAACATTTTTAACTGACGAGGAACGAAAAAAATAGCTTAGTGGACAGAAAGTAAAGTATTTCAAATGAATTAGTTTTGACAAATTCATTTTTGTTTGCAACAGATCTCTTCGCGATGCGGAAAACTGTCTAAAATTACACCCTTTCAACGCCGAGGGGTACTACCGGCTTGGGGAAGCTCATTCTGCCTTAAAAGCAAGTATCAGCGTAACATTTAGTATTAGATTGGCATTGTTAGTAATTAGTATTAAAATGGTCAAAGCTCGATGAGAAGAACTATTGAGACTATTGTATGCACAATAGTTATGAACTTTAGGAATATAAAAGAGTTATGTGATCTCTTCAGACCAAAGTTATTTAAGATAGACATTTCTATTTACAAGTCAACTTCATTAATTAAGTAAGCTTAACTTTTATTGTTTGGCAGAAGTTTTTTAAAATAAAATCTATCTGTTTCAGAATTATTTGGAGGCAGATGCTGCTTTTACTAAACTGGCTGAGAACTCTACCTATCAAAGCCAAGTAAACGAGAAGCTATTTTCACTTCGCATCAAACAACTGATAGAAATGGGTTTTAACCCTAACGAGTCGTTTACAGCCCTTCTTAAATCCGAAAACCGAACCGTAAGTTGATTCACGATTTTTGTTAGTTATTTCATTTATGAACAAGGCAGGGCGCACACCTGACCGAAACGGGCACCGGCCACCAAACATGAAATGCATGTTGACTTATAAGACAACACACACTAGGTCGGAGCGGGATCGGCCAGAAATTGGAAAATACCGAAGGTCCGGAAGGGTCTTGCCTGTGGGGGTAAGTTTTGATGGGTTACGGTGGAGAGTAATGACCGACTGCGGAGAAGAGCAGCTTCCCCTCATCCCACTTCCCTTCTTGGACTGATCTTGACTCGTATGTTGTGCAACTAGTCTGCTACTCGTGCTTCATTCTAGTGTACTTAATTATATTTTGTCAGTGCGTTTTATATAAAATTAGAACTAGTGCTACTGATGGGCTCTAATTTTGGGTTAAGCAGCCTAGCCTTTCCTCTTAAATATGGGAGGAAACAGACTTTCGATATTTTGTATCTTGTATCTTTAGTGGTAGAAGCTCAACCTACTTGAAAAATTTCTCTGCTGCCATTCTAAATACCTATTTTACATATACATCATATTAAATTCATTAAATAATGGACAAAATATGTCTCGTATTGATTGAATAATTTTCTATAATTTATTTCAGTGTTCTGAATGTTGTGTGAAAATGTAAACATTGTAGACTGTAAACCATTTAACCGATGGTTAGTTAACCAGCTGGTTAGCAGGCAATTGAAAAAATGGCCCTAAGTTTGATCAACGAAAAAAAACCATGTTGCTTAAAGTTAATTTTTAAGTTTGTGTGTAGCTTTTTATAGTTAGGTAGTTAGAGGCTTTGTTTAATATACAAATAATCAATTCCTATTTTTAAAATCATTCAAGGAGACTGTAAGGAATGGTTAATAACAGCGTAATTTGTAATTACTACAAGTGTAATTAAAAAAATATACTGCTTTTACACCATAGGTTAATTTTAAAATGAGACATTGTAAATCTAGATTAGAGGATTTTTTCCAGTTGGACGAGGCAATTGATTTTCTAACATGCTTACAAAATGGAACCGCACCAACAGATGATCTATATTACTCTGACGAAGAAGATTCAGAGAATGAAAGCTCAGAAGAAGAAGAGGAGGTTGGGGAGGACAAGGATGAGGAGGAAGAAGAAGAAATTGAAGAAAATAAAGAAAATAACGGATAACTAAAACACCCCCAGTGTGTCAGAGCTACAATACTGCTGCTCCTAAAATTACTATAAGCAAAAAGAGTCCAATTCTCTCTGAGTAAGTTTAAAATGTAACTTTGAGTATCTGATGTTCTAAGCTTGTATAGTTCGTTAGGTATAGCATGGCTGGTGGCCTTGAGAGGTCCTGATGGCCGCTTATGGCCCTATAGCCCATCTCACCGCCCATGCTAAACCTGACAAACTGTAGCAGATTTTCCGACTTTTCTCTTTTGGTCCGAGGTTTTTTAAAAACCTCATTAGAATTATAATGATATTGAGAAACTAGTTTCCATTGATTGTTAACAGGAAAGTTTTGTTATTCATACATGATTTTAGATATCCTGATTGTTTCAAGAATGTTAGGAATGTCCTCAATTTTAGAATACTGCGATAGTTATAGCAGGTTTGTAATAAAATCAAAGACTTGTTATTACTAATACAAATTTAGGCTTATTCCAAAGATTAGGCAATGTGTTTTGTCTCTGGACATCCCAACTAACTTGGGATTTTTCTTTTGTTACAACATAAAAGGTGTGTTGCGCTACATTTTCTATATAAAACTCAAACATTTAATAAACATTTGGAATTTGTAGGATAAGTGTACTTATTTATATATGACATATTTTTTAAATTAGGTTTGTAATACTTCCAGTTTGTTGATTTGAAGTCGCTATTGACAGTCACACGTTTTGGATAAACATTCAGATTTAAGTACTTCTCTAAATTTGAAGGCATAAATAGGTAGGCTGGAAAATGCAGTGGCTTATCCCTCCCATTCCAGTCCATACATTTTGTCTTCAAGTTTCTTTAGTAATAAATTAGCTTTTTAGTGTTTATACAAATTAAGATCTATAATAAGTCATTTGACATAGTACTTAATTGTGATACATCTTTACATGTCGTATGGCATATGTTTTTGGGGAAACTGTTCCAAAACTAAAACCATGCGAATATTTATTCTTCGAAAATCCGCTATAAGAATCATGTGTCGACTTGGCACCAGAGATTCTTGCAAGGACCCGTTTCAAAAACTAAAAATTATGACCCTGCCATTTATATACATTTATGAAACGATAGTTTACTGTTTTTCAAAATGTCGTTTAACAAGGACACGTAAATTCATTCCCATGAAACAAGATTGGCAAACTCATTTCAACTAACCATCATAGATCTGATGTTTATTCCAAATTACCCTCAGGCAGGAGTTAACTATACAATAAGCTTCCAACAAAGCTAAAAAATGTTGAAAGCTTTAGTATTTTTAAGACTAAATTAAAGTTATTTCTTTTAAATTGGGTTCTATAGCTGAGAAGAATTTATTTGACCTTAAATTATTTAATAGTTATCTGTCACTACCGTGGCACTTAGAACATAAATTATTTTATAAACTTTTTATATACCTAGTAGTCTTTCCAATGGGTAGGCTTTTTTATATTGTAAATTAAATTATGTATTTATATTATAAATTATTTTTGTATTGCCAAAACAATGTTTTTGTAAGGATTAATAAAACAATAATAAAAAAATCTGTTTGTAATATTTCCAGCTTCTTAATTTAAAGTCGCTATTGACAGTCACATGTTTTGGATAAACATTCAGATTTAAGTACTTCTCTAAATTTGAAGGCACGAATAGGTAGGCTGAATGGTGTAGAGCTTAGCATTATTACCTGGCAAGTGAGAGTTCCGTGTTCGAGTCCCGGTTTGGGCCACACATTTTGTCTTCAAATCTTTTTTTGAAATAAATAAGCTTTTTAGCGTTTATACAAATTAAGATCTATTTATATATAAATAGAAAACACATTTCAATTTTTAACCTTTCCTTTTTAATTAATTTCGTAATGACTAAAATTAGCTTTTGATCCCACTCAAACGTTTCCTGATATCAAGCAAGAAACAGTGTGATTGCTGAGTTCCCGTCCCAAAGGAAAATTCCAATGCCGCCCCACCTTTAGTGTTTCATCAATCAAAAACCTGCTCTTTGCCCGAAAGCCATAACCGGGTCCAAAAAGACCGCTGCATTAAACAAAAAACTTAACTGGGTAAACTGGCTTAATAGAGAAAAAGTACTTGCTCATCTCAATATTTACTATTGCAACTATAGATTGTCAGCTGAATTAGATGTTTTTAATAATAGGCCCACTTAGATTTAGATTGTTCGGGAATGTGGCTCTCGAACCACGTGCAAGTAAAATAGGCCCACTTTAATGGCTTGTAGTTTCTGTCAAAGAGTTCAATTGTAAATCTGAAAGTGCATTAATGTTTGGTGCATACGGTATGTTTCAGCCCTTCCAATCCATTTCATTGCGGTACTCTCTTTGTTGTGAACATGAAGACGGACATAACCACTAAAGAAGTCCAGGATGTTTTTGCTAAGTAAGTAATATTCAGCATTTAAAGTGTTATATAAGCTGCTGTTTGAAAGTTGCTCGCGACAACTTCATCTAGTTGTCAGAAAAGTAGCCTAGCTACAATACAACAACTGGCCATAAATCCATAAAGAGAAAGAAGTTTTAAAATAATTTTCATGCTATTTAATTTTTTAAAGCCTCATACCCTTCTTTACTCTGCAACCCTTTGCTTACTCAACATTGCAGACAGTTATTATGTAATGTTTTTTCAGGTTTGGAGAGATTTCCAACATAAAATTGGTGACAAAACCGAAAGTGTACGCTTTTGTCAACTATGACGAGTGGCAATCGGCTGGGCAAGTGCCATGCAAGCCTTACAAGGTGAGTGATCCGGATTCAATTTACAACTCTTCATAGGTATTTGTTTATAGAAGAACCTTAGATTGAGTCTATAGATCCTGAAGGTTGTCTTGAAGACGCTGTTCCGCTGTACTGGTATTTGTCTTGCTTGTGAGACATCTTCAGGCAGCACTGCACTAATAGAGGGGCTGCAGGTCCAACTCTGTGTACTGCTTATAACAAGGGTTAAAAACTACAAATGGCGTTTTAATCAAGTTAAGTTGATTAAATCTGACAACATTTTCTCTGGAAGCATAGATCTATTGAAACTGCTGCATATAAACACCAAAACTTTTACTTTCTTCATCGAATAATTTTTTTATTTCTGGACCAAAAACTTGATTTTTCTATAGGAACACATTACGTAAAATTCAGTAATTAAAATTAAAACTCATTTTTCGATTTTTATATACAGCAGCACTAATGACTATGCTCCAGAGAAAAACTTTCCACGTTTTAGTTCGTTAACCTACCTAAAACATTGTTTACAAATTTTCCCATGTTAAATTTACTCTCTCATTTAAACGTCTCTCAGGCTCTATCCGGCTGCCTCTTAATTACAAATAACTACAAGTCACAATTAGGCACTAAATTAGGATTATCCGGAGAAACTCTCGGTTGTGTTGACTCGTATGCATTTGCAGGCGATCACGGGAGTGCTGCTGTTCTGCAAGAAGGGTGAATACTGAATACACATGATAACCTAGCGAAGGAATATCGTAGATGTCAACATTCACAAGCTCAACTTGTGTTTTCACCCTGTCTGATCAAATTTCTGCTCTCCCGAGATTACCTGCAAATCCGCAAGTCAACGCAACATGAGCTTTTACCCACAATGCTGTGTTAATATGAGTTTCACAAGAATAGAACATGTAAACAGTTCATTAAGTGTCGTTTCTTATATTTAAGCTAATCAAATACACAAAATTTCCTAACTCAGTCATTTGTCTTTAATAAGTGCTTGTGGTATATCTGATAGATTTTGTAAGGTGGGTTTGCTGGTTGCAGGTTCTCGATGGCTACTCAGCACCACCAAAGAGCTCATTATCAAATATCCAGTCAACTTTATCAATGACGTTATGCGATTCAGCGCATGTAAGTAAAGAGAACATTTTTGTTGTTGTTTGAAGAGGTTGTTTGAAAAATCTATGTCTAAGGGATCATTCATGCAGAAAATTTGACAACATTTTCTGTTGAGGAAAAGTGTGCAGAGTTCTTAATTTTTTAATAGCTGAAACTGATAAACACCCTATCAATCATGAATCATATAACCTAAATTCATGCTTTCAGGAAAAATCTAGACGTCGTTCTCAACAAGCTTAAAGAAGTAGAGAAAATACAACATAGACCAAAGCCGACCAATACTCATTTCCGACCTCACCCTGTGAACCGATCTGAACCTAAACCAGTCGGAGCATTTGCAAAACCACCCTTCAGACCGCCTCAACCAAAGCGAGCCCTACTGTCAAAATCAAAGAATGTTAAAGACATTTTTAATAGTGGGGCTCCCAACACAATCCCTGTCATGGAGCACGCTTCTAGCGGCAAACCACAACCTTCACCCAAGACGAGGAGTGCTACTACTGGCGAACAACCGGTTGTACCTTCGGCAAGAAATGCTTCAACCTTCATGTTCCCGGTCACAAGGGCATCGCGCTGAGAGACAAATCCATGAAGTTGGCAAATCAAGTGTGAGCTTATTTGTGTGAACGGCTGTTGAGAGTGAAAGAGTATTATATTTTTATTTAAATATTTCAATTTATGCTGTTTTTAGGATATTTTGTGATATGATTTAAATTCTTAACGCTTAAAAAATGGCCCTCAAAAATTGATCAAAAATGTAACTTTCTGCTTGAGTTTGTTACATATCAATTTTAATGTATTGTCAACTGTTGGTCACAAATACTTTTCTGTGTTCATAGACTGAAGTGTAGATGATTGAAATAAAGAAAGAGCTAAAACCCAAAATATTACTTTATTCCCCTGCAACAAAAGTGTTTTACTTCAATTGTTCAAAACTCAAATGTATTAATAAAATTTTCGGAAGAATTTTCTAAGTGGTCTCAAAAATGTTGCCTTATCAGGTGAATTTTTGATTGAAACCCAATGAAATTTAAATAAATAATTAAATATTGAAGTAGATTTCAAGACACTCAAAGCAAAGAACAGAATCTAGTAGTGAGACTGTGATTTTTCAGAAATATTGTATGAATATATTGTAGTAAGGATTTCATTTACTTTGAAATGCTCAAGAAAAGTAAAATAAAACATTGAGATTAGCTATAAGTATACGTTGAAATCCATTTTTTTTTAGCCCTGAACTGTGATTATGTAGACTAAATCAGGTATTTACCCCGTCATACAGTTCTTGTAGTTTTATAGTGGTTATGTTTCGATCCCACGGATCATCATCAGGCTAGTGAAGATCAAAGGTGGTCATCCTTATGGAGTCACAAGAAGATAAAAATAAACACGAACTAAAAACATTAAAATAAATTAAACAGGACACGCACAGACAGTCACAGTAGGCCTACACAAAACAACATCATCGCAAAGACTGGTTGTAACGGCAACGGCTTGTAGACCAATGAACTACCTAGGTGACAGCTGTTCTATCGCTGTTATCAATAAAAGTGAAAAACGGTGTGTATAAATTGTGGCAGATTGTCCCAGCACCTACATGGACAGACTGGTCGGCCTTTAAACCGCGTTCTTCTGAGCACGTCAAGATAGATCCCAAACTAAAGCAGCAGGCTCCTTTTCGGACAACATTTAATTGAAAATCTGCACTCAGTAAATGGCATAAAACAATAGTGTTGAAATTTTGCACATCTGTCCTAAGAATTTCAAATTAGACTGCTTAGAAGAATTTGAAATTTACAAATTATTCAGACAAACAAATAACAAAGATTTCATACTTAATGAGAAATTACAGTTCAAATCCAACCGGCTGCAACCTCTTACTCTATGGACAACACAAATCAGCTGACAACGGCAAATTCATAGAACAGCTGTCACCTAGAGTGTCAGTTGCCAAGTTGCGCCGCAACCCGCCTTATCCGATCTTTTGCGTGTTTTGTAGGCCTCGTGACTGTCTGTAAAATTTGTCCTGTTTAATTTTGATTTTAAAGTTTTAACGTTCTGCCGTGTGTTTGTATTTTATCTTCAGTCTGGCGACATGTCCGCAAGAATATTTCCACTGATCATCTTCACTCAAAACAATGGTCGTAAGTGGCTGCTCGAAGCCTACATCACCAAAAACTACAAAATTTTCTTATATAAAACGTGAAGGTTATACTGATTTAAATCTATAGCTATCGTCATTAGAACTTTGATATACTTCTATAAGGACCGTCAAGAAGAATGAGTAGCATTATAGGTCAGCGTTTTTTTTTTTGGTCAAAAAAGAAGAAGATTTTACATAAAATGTATGCAAAAGAAGCGGTTCTTATAGAGAGGAATTGAAAAAATTAGGGATTTTTGGCAAAAATAAAAACCATTCTGATCATAAACAAATTAACTGTTGTGGCTTGTCAGAAGAAGTCACGGGGATGACAAAAAATAACATATATATGAATCCGTGGGAAATGTTTTTCAGAAACATGAAGTCTCTAAGAGAAAAAGCATTATTTTTTCGAAAATCTTAACATTGCTAGCAGGCGAGAATTATTATTTCTCCGTCACATATGGTATTTTTGTAATCCCTGATTCCTTCTATAAGAACCGTGAAAATGGTAAGCGATATAGAGCGTTTTTTATTTTCGGTCAAAATCGAAAAGATTTTACATACATCGTGAAAATTAGGGATTTTTGGTAAAAATAAAACCATTCTGATCATAACCAAATTAACTGTGCTTGTAGGAGAAGTCGGGGATGACAGCAATAACATATATGGTCAGAGAAATGTTTTTTCTGGCTGTAAGTCTCTAAGAAAAAGAGTATTTTTTCAGAAAATCTTAACATCGCCTAGCAGGCGAAAATTATTATTTCTCCCGTCACATATGGTATTTTTGTAATTCCCTTGACCCCTTCTGACTAGGACCATTGAAAAATGGTAGCGATTAAGAGCGTTTTTTAGAATTTAGATCGAGAGATATTTGTTTACAATGTATCGTGAAAAATTAGGATGTTTTGGTCAAAATAAAACCGTTCTGATCATAACCAACCATTCTGATCTAACCAAATTAATGCTTGTAGGAAAGTCGCAGCGGAAAATTTGACAAAAATAACAA
>CM032062.1:66569161-66587987 GCA_018831715.1 Matsumurasca onukii
TTTGTCTTCCTTCTCAGGTTTGAGGCAATCTGCTGGGACAATGTTTCCATGTTTCCAATGTTTTCCTGCTGGGACAGATATCCATAGACTACTTATTTATGAGAGATTGCCGATGCAGGCTGGCGTACTTTTAAACAAGCTCCCCAACGAGATCAAACGTTTACTGCCAGAACTGGCTTTATTCAAAAGGAAACTTAAAGAATATTTGTTGATTAAGGCTCCTTACTCTGTAGCAGAGTTTATTGCAGAACCTGATAACTTCCCATAATATGGAATATTTAACATATATTATTAAAAAGTATATTATTAGTAACATATTTAGTCATTTCAAAATCAAGTTAGCCAATTCAAAAGTACAATATCTAAATTAAAATAAGAAATACAAAATTATAAGACGTATATGGACATTATTTCACCGTATTTACCAGTGGCTTAAGCCTGGCATTTTAAATTGTAATTCACCTCTCATTTCACCAATATTGTATCATCTCCATTTCATCAAAGTCAACACAATTCACATTGTACTGACCTAATAAATAAATAAATCTCCATCAAACACTTATAACATTCACTTCATCCCATATTCACCTTAAAACACCCTCCAAGAGTGGTCGGTGTTTTAAATCAAATTATCAAAGTTGTTCAACTATGGTTATAACAAATATCTAGGGCTGAAAAATAATAGGTTTTGGCAAATTCTTAGCAATACTGAAAACAAATACGACTCTGCTAAAGTGGACGACTTGTCGTTCGACATTTCTTTCCAATTAAGGACCTTCTAGAGTTTCATACTATGATTTGAGTCTAAAGAGGGTTTTATTAAAATCAAATTAAACGGAGAAACTTTGTTTTCCTTTTTCGGACATTATACATTATTGTTTTGTGAATGCAGTGTGAAAATGAATCATACTGCTACCGCCTTCAGGCGATGAGGTCTTCGAAATTTCACAAATGAGGATCAAGAAAATCAGCTAGACGGTTTAAGCACAGATGGCACAGATGAACGACATCCTGGAAAAGTGCAAATCAGATAGCACATCGTCAACAACCTCTTGCATATAAAACAACCACGAAAATTCTCCGAGAAAACAATCGAGTCTGTGAAGTCTACCAAGTAAAGCAATAATGGACACCTACTCTCAAACGTTTTAAAAAGGATCCTCTTGAAGTTTAAAGAAAAAGGTTTTCATGACTACGTTGTCGTTGTTTCTTCTAGATACTTGAAACATTTCCAGCACCATCAGAGTACCACCTAGAACATCACTTCCAAGTTCAGCTGGGCTGGTCGCAGATCAGACGGGTTCCCAGACAGATTCAATCATGAGTGACCGCAGAGTCAACGGTCACCCGGCGGCGCGACCACTCAATAGCAATTGTCTTCTTCTTTCTTGTCTTTGTTCTCGGCTGTTTTACTCTTCGATTCATTAATTTCATGCTCTACACAATGTAGTCTTATTGATCCATGTCTACTGGCTGTCTCACGTCTCTTGTAAATACATTGTACTTAGTGTGTAAATCATTACATTATCACTAAATCACTATTTGAGATGCCGACTTCTTGATGAGGGTATTTTAAGGCAAATATGTGGTGAAAGATGAGTGTGATGAGTGGTAGTAATGAGTTATGAGGGTAGTCTTGTTACAAACTGGCCTACTCTTCTTTAGAATGGTCATTAATAGCCCAATGACCCATGGAAATACAAGGACCAACGTGACTTCCGAACCACAGGTGATGGTCTGATATGTCTAAACGATGGTGGAGTTGAGGGTATCATCAGATGATCACTGAGACTATCTGAGCGCTTTAGACCTATAGTATATCATCCTCAAACCTGACCTCCATGAAGCTGGATTACAGGACCACGCAACGAGTCCGTAGTCTGAACGGCGAACAAACAAGAACTACTCGTTTACTTGTCTCTTTTAAATTATTATTTACTATTTTCAGCGAACTGCCATGGGAACTAGAGCTATCATTTCTATAGAAACATAGACAGAAACAAAAATGTAAAGTCGTAATTTGACAAAGTTTGGTGAAAATGTGTCTCTTACGTAAATTTCTAGGTGAAGTTCCTTAACCGGAAAAATTGGTTCGCCGGAACTGCTCTTTTGGGGGTGTCCATGTATTCAGGATTTCATCATTTCAACGAAACTTTGTATAAACACGTTACCGTACCTAATATGAGTACAAAAAAATCCAAATCAAACCAAACTAGAGCGGAAGTTTGTTCATTTTCCAGGGAAACACAAACCTTTTCCCCTTTGTTTTCGTTAGGAAATTTGTGGATTCACGTTAACGCTATGGTAATTACGCAACATCTGTTTTAAGGTAGTTTTGTTGGCTCATAGTAAAATTGTTAAGAAATAAATATTGTACATCCTGCTAATTATCTAAATATTTAAAAGAATTACTGTCGTATGATTGTTACGTTTGCAAACTAAAACGTCAACGGCAACATCGTCATGTTACACAACAGAAAGGCGACTTTGCATCTAGAATAGCGCAAAGAGTAAAAGCAGTGGGGAAAAGTTTGAGAAATACGAGAATCCTAACATAAGATATCCCCGGGACAATTCTTCAATCTCGTAGTTCTGCAATGTTTCTTTGCTTCTTTCTGTTTAGGAATAGTATGAAAACACAAGTTTTAATCGGCGCATTTTTATTCGAATCGAATATAATTTAAAGCTTTCGTTAGCTGATCGGTTGATACTGGACTAAATAATTAGCCTTAAACCTATGATGGTAAGACAATGTTTATAGTTCGCACATCAAACAAAATCATAAAGTAGGCCTACTCGTCACAATCGTCTTTCGATAAATAAAATCTACTCACTTTTTTAGGTATCGCTCCTGGCAGTTCACAACTGACATTTTCTTTAAGAGACTTTGCAGTAAAGGCCTCGTTAGGCAAGACAATTTTAACTTTTTTTTCAATATTCTACCTCGAAACACTACGCTTGAAATTTGTATAATAACCATGGTAATTTAGATATTCTATTATTAATTCAATCATACTTTCTGCGCGATGTATCAACGTGAAAGTGTGGTTATTTGTTAGTAGAAGAAAAGCTTATGTATAATTAGTTATATTTCTTGAATTGCAGCCATATTTGGTTTATGGTTTGTGATTCTCGCGCAAATACAAATTCTTCTACACTTGTTCAAAATTAAAAATATTACTCAACTAGCCTATGTAAGAAGAATTTTGAAAATGAGACGTCTCATGCCGAGACTCATGAGAGCCGAAAAGAGGCCAAGGAAGAGAACGAAGACACTGAGGAACAATGGAACAGAGAAGAGAGAGAACGGAAGTGAAACCTCTCGAGACCGGAAGTAAAGGTGAACGTTCTGACCGGACGTGGGAGGAGGCGTAGCTGCGTCAGCTGATCGAAGCCTTGACCTAACAACCGAAACTCGTTCACTCGATATCAGCACAGTACTCAGCACTCTGTACAGGTGTGTTAGGCACTTCAGTAAATGGTAAATTGGGTCAAAAAGGTAAAATTAAAATAAAATTTGTTATAGACACTTTTTCTATCTAATGTTTTATCTCCGAATCCACTCATGCAGCCGACTTTCTTGAAACTCAATATACCTTTGTATCTAGATAAGACTTGTTCATAAAAGGTTGTCAGCATGATAAAATAAAATCAAATGTCTTGTTTTAAAATGGGGTTTTAATATTTTTAGATACATCAGCTTGAATAGCGGGTAAATGATGTGGTTTACAAAAGTGTGTTTTAAATACTTTTCTCGGACAATGTTACTCTAATAAATTTACACTAAACTGTTGAACATTCGTTGAAATCGATTTACAAAGAAATTTTGATAACAAAACCGGCAAATTACAGTTTTGTCATGTTTTCTGCTGTAACTTAGTTGTTTCAATTTGGAAGTCAATTTGTTGGAAATAGAACTTTCTAAAGAAATATTATTATGGTCGACACGTTTTGTAAATTACAATTTTTCCTCCTTACAAGCTAATTTATCTAAACAAATATCCTAAAAGGCCGCTACAGTATTTTAAAACAAGACACTTTATCATACTGAAATCTTTTTTGCAAACAAGTCTCTAGTAGACAAAAGTTAAACGGGGTTCAAGAATGTCGGTTCATTGGACAGTTAGTGAAAAAGCAAAATGCCGGCAATTTGGTAAACTATGGTCATTTTTATTTTGTCCCAATTCACGATTTCCCAAAGTTTCTAACACCCTGTATATAGAGAGCACTGGTTCTCTACCAGTTTTAATCGGAGAAATCGCCAGCATCAGAGATGGTTGACCTAGGTAGTGGTCATTCAGATCGTATACAATAGACAATTGCATACTTTACACAAAGTATCGTCATTCAAAAGCTATATTTATTCAAATGTATCTAATCAGGATTTACTTACATACTCGTGTACTGTATGTGTGTGTTCACTCAGCAATACTAACCAAGCAAAACGACAAATCAGTTTTCAACGTTTACATATTACTCAAATCTTACAACACTAAAATCCTTTAGACAACAGAACAGAGTCCCCGATTCTCAAAGTTCTATGGGACAGTAAACTTTTCGCCCATTTAATGGATCTACTTCCACTAAATAAAACCGTTCGCTTTGCAAAGACAGTTAAAAACCCACTTGTACGAAATAAAAAATTCTCCTTAAAGGCGTATTTCTGGGAGAACTTTTCACGTATGGAACATTACTACTTCTAGTACAGTGAACAATCTACAATCTTCCAACGACGGCAAAAAATTAAAACCTTGCTCAACAGCATAAAAGTCTTCCTCTAAAAAGGCAATGTCAAGACAATTCAAAACTCACAAATACAAAGAAATGTCAAAAAAGATATTTCCACAGCAAATTCTGGTATATTTTATTTTATTTGAAGATAAACCTACAATAAATCCCTTCGATCTTTTATTACAAGCTTAAAGACCAATGATAAAATTGCCGTCAGTTTTAGACATCGGTCAACTTATGGTGTGTAAATTATCAACAGTAAACTAAATAATCTTCTTCAAAGAGGCTGGCCTATCGTGAGAGATAACAATAATTACATCTGGCGTTTGTTGGACATCAGTTCTTCTTTAACTGTGGAACCGAGATATGTTCAATGTATAGAGTAGGCCTACACTCTTATGTTTGCGTTTACAAATTTCGAATATCATCTTGATTCTTGGCGGTATTGGAATTCTACTAGCAAGTAAGTACCGATACTTCTTCATTTAGCCTCTTTAGACTGGTATGATACGGAAAATCGAAACGGAATTAGTGATTTCGACATCGCGATAACCAAGTAAAAAATAAGTGACAATACACGAAAAATATGATATAACAATTTGTAATGTTTAATATAATTCTGGCTTGTTTTGAGTGCAAGTTTACGATATCAACCAAGGCCATAATAATTGAACAGTCAGAACTTCCTAATATTTCTGAAAAAATCACAAGTGTCATAGTTAGAATCATCTAAATTTTTCAGTATTAAGAGGATAACTCAACCAGGGAAGAGACCATGTTTACCTCTGAAATAGCGGAGATTGATTATTTCTCTAGCTGTAATTTCTCAGTATCGATTATTTGAAATAGTTTCCTTAACGGGGACTACGCGAGAGCTTGTTTTGAGGAACCTTTCTGGGGTGATCAAGTATATGACTAAACTGATGGATGATAGCTCAAATTTGTTGTAAAACACCTCCATCATTGATGGTTTACTGTTTTAGGTTGGCTAATTAGGAACAAAATTCGAAAATGTGGGCGAGGGATCAAAACGATCGAGTAATTTAAGGAACTAGTGTCGGCAGTTCGATTTCCACCTATCATGTAATATTTTTGATTAATAAGTTTATTGTAAAACTTCATGACATCTTTTAAACTCACAGTCATCGACAAACCTGCGATTAGTTTTCTATAACCAGCTAAAAAAGTTTCATCGTGCACCGTATCACTGCAATTCCGTATTCCAAGATTCCTGAGATGACGCGGTCGTGTCATGGATGTTTGAGTGACCCGAAGTGCAACGCTGTTGTGTAACTTTGTTAGCTAGGGTGTTCACTGCAGACAGAAGCTTGTGTTTGAGCATACGGAAAACATACCCGGAGGCTGTGTGCATACTGAAGTGTATATCATCGTCACATTGAGCGTAAATAACAAAACAGTACAGCGTTGCTGATGAAATATCCCAAAAATACCTTAGAGAATGTGTTATTTTCCAAGCGCCACTAACGTAATGTAAACAGACGAAATACGAACAGCTATTTATTTAAAACAAGTTAAACCATTCCAACCGCATAATATGAAGTGTTAAGATTTACAAACCTATTTTAGTTTGCTTAATTGTTGACTTAGAAACAGAAAAACTGAAATCCGCTGTTATTCTTGATTTTAGTGACGAAAGGACGATTTTTCTGATTGAAATAGATAACCACTAATTATATTTATATTTGTAATAGTAAACTGGTTCTTTAGTATGAATAAAATGTGTCAAGAAAAAGGTACTTTTACAGTGCTCTTATATCCCTTTCTCAGTGGTTGGTCCACAGAATCGTAAGACCACAGACTAGAGACTCTATAGAGCCTGCGTTTCAAGGCCTCTTGACAGTTCACAGCTCGGTCTGTGGATGAACGGAAGAAGTCCAGAGAGATAAACTTCCTATTTTGTATTCAAGATCCGTGCAACCACCTGGGAAGGTATTACCGTTTGACAACCCCGTCTCTATCTACCACGTTGTGGCTTACGTGGCCTGGGGCTACTACGGTGACAGCGACGGTGCGGTCTGGTCACCCTGGATTACCCCTATGTGCGTGTTGTGGTTTCGGCAGTTCCTAGCCTTGGGCTGACCGGATAATGACACCTGCCGAATCTGTGTCAGGATACTGGCTACTGAGCTACGCACTAGACCTTGAGTCCTGGACCTCACCGTCATATCTGCCACTCAACTGTGTGTGAACGGCTCTTGAGTCCTGGACCTCATCGTCAGTATATCTGCCACTCAACTGTGTGTGAACGGTTCTTGAGTCCTGGACCTCACCGTCAGTATATCTGCCACTCAACTGTGTGTGAACGGCTCTTGAGTCCTGGACCTCATCGTCAGTATATCTGCCACTCAACTATGTGTGAACGGTTCTTGAGTCCTGGACCTCACCGTCAGTATACCCACTCAACTGTGTGTGTGAACGGCTCTTGAGTCCTGGACCTCATCGTCAGTATATCTGCCACTCAACTTGTGTGAACGGTTCTTGAGTCCTGGACCTCACGTCAGTATCTGCCACTCAACTGTGTGTGAACGGCTCTTGAGTCCTGGACCTCATCGTCAGTATATCTGCCACTCAACTGTGTGAACGGTTCTTGAGTCCTGGACCTCACCGTCAGTATATCTGCCACTCAACTGTGTGAACGGCTCTTAGTCCTGGACCTCATCGTCAGTATATCTGCCACTCAACTGTGTGTGACGGTTCTTGAGTCCGGACCTCACCGTCAGTATATCTGCCACTCAACTTGTGTGAACGGCTCTTGAGTCCTGGACCTCATCGTCAGTACTGCACTCAACTGTGTGTGTTTGGCCAGAATACTGGCCAGAACTGTGTTTATTTTTCCACTACGAAATGCACCAATCGGAATAAGCAAATAGTGTGTAGAACAAACAGCCAAAAAAATTCAATATTTCTATAAACTTGGCAATTTGGGCTTCTAAATAATCTTAACGTGACCCATTTATTTTGAACGTTCTAGAGTTGCTGCTTCACGTGATCAAAAGTATGTAAGAATTATTAATCCATTTAACAAGGCACTTCTCCATTAAAATTTGACTAATTGTGAGCAATAATAATTAATAATCAATCAAGTGATTGATTAAGTTACCTGAAGGCTAGTTTCTGACAACATTTCAAGAATAGGAAATGACGTCCATAATTACACAAAATTGCCTCACAAAGGAAAAATAAATTAAGGTGCACTGTACCTGGCCGGCATTTTCCTTTTTGTCCCATAAAACAATGTAAAACATGCACTTTTTGCTTCACGCCCACAATAATCATGGATCTTTTTAAATACGTTTTATTGAAAGATAACAATGAACTGCAATGTCTCCGCTGACCACTTTTTGAAAATGTTATTCGTTTAAAAGTCAACAGACATTTAAATACAACGTTTCTTAATTTTTGGATTCGTGTCGCGGTTTGTTCAATGTAAAAATAAAAATTCGGCTCAGCGGAGCCACTAAAATATATAATAAAACAAAGTTTATTTCTTAAAACTCTGAAAACGCCAGTTAATGAGGTGTCCCAAAACATGTTTTGTGGAACAAATTCAAAGGCCACAGCCACTGCGCACTATTAAATCGCTGTATTCAAATGATATTTTTGTACGTCGCCGACGGTAAAGAATTCTGTAAGTTGGGTAGTAAAACATATTAAAGTAAGTTGCTAGGTTATTAAGGCGCGGCTATACTACACCGTCACGTCGTCACGTCGTCACGTCACGTCACTGCCTGCCGGATTGTATGCTCCTGTGTAATCAAATGGAACCGGCTATACTACACCGTCACGTCACGTCACGTCACGTCACTGCCGGAATTCTAGCGTACGCATTTTGAGGCATGGAATGACGGCGGTGGACGTGACGTGACGTGACGTGACGTGACGGTGTAGTATAGCACCCTCACCGTCAAGCAGTCGCGTATCATAGAATTGATGAAACTCGCCAAAATCGATGCAACTAGGACTTTCCGAGAGGGGTAGGAACCGGTTTCAAGGCACAAGGATGTGTAAAAAGACATTAGTATATTTTTCCTAGTTTATTTCGTTGTAATTACTGTTAATCGTGTGATTTAATAGTTGTTTTAATTCATTAGTTCATTTCCTAGTCTACTTCGTAGTAATTATTGTAAATCGGTGTAAGTTTTGATTATACTTTGTGTTATAACTCATTAGTTTGTTTAACCTAGTCTATTTTGTTATTACCTACCTACTAAACAATTTGTCATGTTAAATAAACAAAATAAAAAAAAGAAATTGTTGGGTAATTTTTTTTAATTGCGTTTTAATAATAAACTTTTTAAGACGAAAAATATTGTAATTATTACTATACCTTAAACAGACCGCTAGTTTTTCTTGAGTAGAAATAGGTGTCCGAAAGCGCATGTTTTCTCTTTATTTTTGTATATTAATATTTTGGAACAGGAAACACCAACTTTTGCCTCCGAATACATTAAGAATTAAATTTTTATATAATGAAAGAGAGTTTCAGCTGTTAGCTGTTTATAGGCTTCACCAATTCACGGTAAATATTTTCGTAAATGAATTGCATTATTTTAAAAGTAGAGAATAAACGTAGCTTTATAACTTGTTGATTCTGGGGATTTAAACGCATATATTTGATGTGCAGAAAACAATGCCGATATAGATAATTATAAAATATCAATGGCTTGTCTTGGTTTAGAATCTCTAGTTAATGAACCGACCAGAGTAACTAATTTATCTAAAACTTGCATTGATCACGTATTTGTAAGATTTTAAACAAGAATGAAATTGATTGTGTAACAGAGTGCTTCAAACGAAATTACCGACCATTATACAGTTCTAGTTAGGCTGGGTGTGGAGGTCGGTGCGGGCGGGGAGGGACGGTCAAACAGCTGACAGGAAATTTTAGGATATAATTAGTTTATTTGTATGCTCCTGAGCTCTTTCTTTACATTTGTTTAATATTATTATGATGGAACCCTAATCGGACAAAATTGTCCTAGGGGCCCTATTTTTCTTTGTACTTTGTAACCTCTACTGAGTATTGTATCACTGTAACGGATGAGAATTGTGTTTATGTATAGTGTACACCATTGTAATTCACCATGTACAACAAAAAAAAATTTATTATTATTATGTGAACATCAAATTGTGAAGTTCACAAAATGTTTCGTGTATTCGGAAGTACTCGAAGAACCTTTCTTCAGCGGCGGAACGTGACGTGACGTATTGACGGGTAGATAGCCACACCTCTGGAATTGGTGGTGGACGGAGGTGGATGGGACGTGACGTGACGTGACGACGTGACGTGACGGTGTAAACCGCGCCTTGCATTCTGCATTCACTGTTCTTACAGGGGTTTCAACGTACGCACGCCGTACTCCCTGGCACGCGGTAGATGGAATGCATCGATCTAAAATGTTGATGATAGGGGCATGCCTGACAAGCGGGTGATGACTGAAGGACGTACGCGCGGCTATACTACCGTCATCACGTCACGTCCCATCCTCCGTCCACCACCGTGAATTCAGAGGTGTACACATAATACAATTCTCATCCGTTACAGTGATACAATACTCAGTAGGGTTCAAAATACAAAGAAAAGAAGGGCCCTAGGACAATTTTGTCCGATTAGGGGTTCCATAATAATATTAAACAAGTAGCCAAGAAAGAGCATACAAATAAACTAATTATATCCTAAAATTTCCTGTCTTTGACCGTCCCTCTCCCCGCCCGCACCCAGCCTAACTAGAACTGTTAATGGTCGGTAATTTCGTTGAAGCACTTCTGTTACACAATCAATTTCATTCTTGTTTAAAATCTTACAAATACGTGATCAATGCAAGTTTTAGATAAATTAGTTACCTGGTCGGTTCATTAACTAGAATTCTAAAAGACAAGCCATTGATATTTTATAATATCTATCGGCATTGTTTTCTGCACAAAATATATGCGTTTAAATCCCCAGAATCAACAAGTTATAAAAGCTACGTTTATTCTCTACTTTGCAAATAATCATGCAATTCATTTACGAAAATATTTACCGTGAAATTGGTGAAGCCTATAAACAACTAACAGCTGAAACTCTCTTTCATTATATAAATTTTGCTTTCGGACACCTATTTCTACTCAAGAAAAACTAGCGGTCTGTTTAAGGTATAGTAATAATTACAATATTTTCGTCTTCAAAAAAGTTTATTATTAAAACGCAATTAAAAAATTACCCACAATTTTCTTTTTTATTTCTGTTTATTTAACATGACAAATTGTTTAGTAGGTACGGTAATAACAAAATAGACTAGGTTAAACAAACTAATGAGTTATAACAAAGTATAATCAAAACTTACACCGATTTACAATAATTACTACGAAGTAGACTAGGAAAAATGAACTAATGAATTAAAACAACTATTAATCATACGATTAACAGTAATTACAACGAAATAAACTAGGAAAATATACTAATGTCTTTTTCTGTGCCTTAAACCGGTTCCTACCCCTCTCGGAAAGTCCTAGTTGCATCGATTTTGGCGAGTTTCATCAATTCTATGATACGCTGGACGTTGCGACGGTGGCTTCCACCGTCACGTCACGTCACGTCACGTCCACCGCCGTCATTCCATGCCTCAAAATGCGTACGCTAAATTCCGGCAGTGTCGTGACGTGACGTGACGTGACGGTGTAGTATAGCCGGTTCTTTGATTACAGGGAGCATACAATTCCGGCAGTGACGTGACGTGACGTGACGTGACGGTGTAGTATAGCCGCGCCAAAACAGCATCTGTTTCAAGGTCTAAACATTCCCTCACCACCCAGTATACACATTACACAGACCCCACCCACACCCACACGCCATTCATGAACCAACCTTCTATACAAGCGAAGATGTACTGAACTGCTTGAAATCCTCAGTTCAATTTTAAGTAACCTCAAGTAATACTATTCTTTATTTCCACGTGTAACGAATCAAAACGTACATTATGAATTTTAAAATATGTTAAATAAGCCGATTGATTTGTATACCCCTCTTAGATGTGGCGTGCAATAGGGGATAATGGTACAATTTTGGGGATATATGATAATAAACCTAGAAGATCTCCTCTTTATTGGATTTACAATCTTTAGTTGGTGGTCGTTTTGGTTGATTCATGTCTACCAATGAAAACCTTGTTCTTGGCAGGCCTAACCAACTATTAAACTGATATATTGAATTTTTACTTTTCCATAAACTAAAATAATGAATGACAATTTGCTTGCGCAATACTTAAATGACGGCGATTTAATTTTTTTCTATTAAATGTAATCTATACAATGAAAATCTAAAAGCTAAACCCGTGAAAGTGCCATGGTGGGCTGCAAAGATGGAGAACAAATCTCATACACAAAAATTTGTGCCATCCTTCCCTACAGGATGCCACATAAATTTGGGTAGTGTAAAATACGTACAATGATAAAACTAAAGCCATACTGTAAACTTTTCTTAAATCAGGTCCTTTGATTTAGAACATTAGTTATGTTTTATGTAACGCCAACGTCGAGGTTCCATGTTTCTGTTGGCAGCAACCAACGAGATGAAACGACGTTCAAATTTAATTTTTCCCTCGCATTTCTCATATTGAATTTAGGCTGCCATATTCCCCATATTCAAGTTGATTCAGAGGCTTTTACTATACATAAACTCAGAAGAAAGTTATACATATGTTTTATTCTGAAAATACCTATACCTATACCTGTGTGACATTTCCTTAAAGTGACCTTTCGAACGCTTATTGTTGGAAAAAAACAACACTGGTGGTTGCATTGAAATGCTTCATTGAATTGTTTCATAAATTAAAATGCTTCATAATTCAAATATTTACACATTTCAAACTCCATTGAAATGTTACCAAAGAGTCGAAAATAGGACGGGGCCACTTGTAAATACCTCTGGGTGATAAGCAAATAATAGATAAGGGAATCGAGTGATAACAGTTTAAGCAACAATTCCTTATCAAAGGCTCAGTAAAGATTGTCACTCACTGGAAAATAGGTTAGCTCTGATAACAGGCCCGCAAATGATTCTGACAACTTGATGCTGGGACCAGAAATTGCATCACACTTAAAACCCCACGAACAATCGAAACAAAATTAATATTAACATTTAAAAAAGTCACCTGCAAATCTTTTATGGCCAGCAAAAATCACCTGGTGAAGTTTGGTACCGTAATTATTGCATCACACTTTAAACTCCACGAAAACTCGAAACAAAATTAACATTAACATTTGAAGAAAAAATCACCTGAAAATGTTTATGACCTAAAAATTACCCGGTGAAGTTTTATCCCGTATTTACTTGACACCCTGTTTAATAGAAACTATAGAGGGTTATCCGTGCTCAAATTTTGAAGAGTTTATCAAGCCAACGTAACAATATTTTTCATTCTAATTGTATAACCCCTCGTTTCAACACAAAACACTTTCTAAACCCATACGTAATGTTGTATACAAGTTGATTAACATACCATCTAGCTGGTCCTCGCCGAACCACATGGCCTGAGGAGGTCCACGAACACTACATGGAACAGTCTACACTGACAGTACGGAACTGAGAGTGCTGCCTGGCTCAAGTACACGGCGTGCATAACTTTGTATAGTTATATAATCATTTAACTATATTGTTCATCACTTTTTACACTGCTCTGAACGTATTTCAGATATCAGATATTCGTGGGTAATATGGATTCATTATTTAATCAGACCTAAATGCAACATTGAGAAAATTGTGTGTAAATATTCACACAGTCAATTGTGAGAAACAAAATTTGATCGTCATGGAAACCAACATAAGATTCGTAAATACTGAAAAAGGAACATAGAAACCCTAGGTTCTCAACAACGTTCTCTACAAAGTATGAAGTATGCACTATTTAAACTATTTATTGATATCGTTAATTTTTCCACCTACATTTTGGAATTTGTTTGCAACTTTTACATAAATAGAGTGATATTTATAATAAAAGTAGGTCAGATTTAAGGGGCGTACATTTACGCCTTTATTATTATCTCTTTAGGGCCAAACATTTTTCATGGTTGCAAAACCATAAAACTAAGGTGCTCTTGCGTCTTTGTCTTTCATATCTCTCGCTCGTTTTCAGTCGAATATAAGGTACATCAATCATATTAAAGAAAAATAAACTATATTTCAAAAAGACATAGCTAAACTGTGACTACAGACTTTATTGGGCCATTTTTATGACGTTATCAACATTTAATTCGGAAATCGATCGTCCGATGATCTTAAAACCTGTTTGAACAAAAAAGCCAATGAAATATTCAGCTACGGGAGGAAAAATTGAAATTAATGTTGTTCACTCTCCTAATCTAATCTCTACTGGCATAACACTTAACGAAATCATTACTGCACGAGAACACCGAAGAAATATTCAGTTGGGTCGTACAGAATGCAGCATTCGTCAACATAACGACTTATTACTCAAGTGATAAATCATTTATCGACAATAATGGCGAGGTTTCGAGCAGTTTATCACTTTGGACAGGAGTGGATGATGTCATCTTGGCTGGCATATGATGTCATGCGGGCGGAACGCAACTGGTATTGGGTATAACGCATAGTCACTTTCACTCGACTATACAACACAACTTGAAATGACGTTTGTTCCGTGTTCTAGTGTGTGATGGGGAGGTACTGATGTAAGCTTTCAAGCTGCAAACCTAAATCTGCAATTTCCTTAAGTGAGCTATGAGGAAGAAGATACGAGTATACTAAAGATATTATACGTGTAGAAATGCAAGTGGATAAGGAAAAGTGAATTTCAATTAAATTTCCGTCTTATCTTTACAACAAAAAACAGTCAATCGATATATTTTCGGGTGGGATTTCATCGGATATACAAATGGCCGGCATACGTTTTGGGCAGTTACAACCTGAAGAGGTACATTTTCTCGAAACCCCTAAAATATATATTTGTCGGAGAAAATTAATTAATTTTAGTACTATAAGAACAAAAAGGCACGTTAATTCAAGATGTATTCAAAAACTACATCGGGTACGATAGAGCTTTAATCAATAGCGTGTTAGCTAAAACAAATTTAATAGTTCACTCTTTTCATAAACAAATTTATTTTTTTATTTGTGTTTATTTTTTGTTAACTACATCAATGTTCTAGCATTTTAGTACTGTACTTGGAACTGTGTGATACTGATACTACTGTAAATGGTCCCCTCAAATTACCAATTAAAACAAAAATTAAAACGCTATAAAACAAACAAAACAAAAAATAAAGGAGGACGGTTTAACTACAACAGTCTTTGTCTTTTTATATGTTAAAGAATATTACAAAAAAATACAACGTATAAAAATAATTTAAAAGCTCCAAACTAAAAAAAACAAATTGCAAAACTAAAAAATAAAAACATACATTCGTAAATCCGTTTAAAACATATTAATAAAGAACTAAACAAAACCCATATAAAATATATTCGCACGCACAACTATGTAGCACATGGTCTGTAAAATGCCAAATCAACAAAACCCACTAATGAAAATCGAACCTCTAGGAAAATGTCATTGAATGACCATAAATCACTGATAACGACACACTGATAAAGAGAAATGAGAACACTGACTGAGCACGTATACACAGGTGATAAACAGTCAGCGTGGCACTGAGGGAACAGTTCAGTCAGTGAGGCTGTTCAGTTGTGATAACAGGTGACCTTGAGTGACGTCACCTGTGTTATCACCACCTCTACACGGCGGGCGCTTTCACACTTCACACGGTGGCTGTGTGTCAGCGACGCCGTATCAACACGTGTATGTTTATTTTCACACATATAAAGGGTATGCCGCCTGCTCATAACTCCGCTGGCGCGAGTTCGATCCCGCAGTCACTACTTTAATTTTGTAAAGTGACTGCACGGTAACGCAAGGTAAAGGTCGAGTTGAGTGGTAGAGAGGACTTGAGTGGTCAAAAGAATTGCGCAAACGTTTCGCTTAGGTGGCATACACTACAATTGGTTTAATAAAATAGAAAAATCAGGAACCAAACAATTATTTGCAGTTAATTTCTAGATTTGTCGTCGACCAATAGCATCTGCAGTTTACCGTATTGAACCACATGTAAAATTGAATTTTCAATGACTGGCCAAAGCTTAAAAAACATGATTATTATTCGTAATATTACATCGGAGGTTTGTTAAATTTACGTCCGTGCCAGCTTTTTGTATGGAATTTTACACACAAAACAAAGTTTACTTAAAAGTTGGATCAACTGCAAAGGCAAGATGTTACTAAAGTTTCAACGCCGTACGACATTTTCAGCGTCCATGTGAAACGACCCGAGAGCGTTAGGCACATTTCACACACTTACATACATTTACATGGATTTCACGCAACATCAGTACCGGTAGTCAGTTGGTTGGTTTCAACACAATCCACTGTCTTTTGTCGTACCGAGAAAATGGGAAACAAAACTATCAATGTGGAATGTATGGAGGTGTGTTTGACTCGCAATACAAAAAATAAACGTCCTTCGACAAATTTAAAATATTTATTTTTAAAATTCATGAAACAAAATATGTTAAAGCCCTACGATACTTTTTACAATTAAACCTGTTTCTAATTACCTATATTTATAATATGTATTCATATTTCACGTTATACTATGTATAGCTACGATTAGTCCATCTAAATATTGCCATAAATGTGAGATAGGGCTTTGTTTACAAAGATGCCATTAATAACATAACGCATGCATTCTTCTCTGTAACGAAATAACGTAGAAAAATAACGTTCGACGTATTAATTCTGAAAGACCAAAATGCATTACAAAAGTAAGTTTCATTCATCGTTGGGTTATTAATTAATATCGAATCTGAACAGTCAGAGTTGTAATGATTACATCAACTCAGCATTCAAATACACTCATCAAACTCACCACCTATTCACAATGTCCTCAAGGAGTAGGTGTCTCAAAAGAGTTGATCAACGCCCAAAGAACTAAAATAGAACGCTCTGCTTGATTCCTTAAAGCCCATTGCGAATCGAAACAAAGAGACATTATCCATTATACCGTACTACTGAGTAGTAAATGGTATAATTATATTGAATTATCTAACAGCCTATACAGGGTGTCCCATAAATAAAGTGCCAGACTCTAGGAAGGTTATATGGTCAAAATAAGAGAAAATTAAGAATACAATTTTTAATAATGTTTAGCGATAAACGAGTTTAGATACCGTGTTGTAATACCTATCTACTGACACCAAGATCGAAAAATTCTTTTAAGAATTAACAAAGTTACAGTGGAAACCGTGGAAAATATCAAGATAATAAGGAAGAAAGTTGTCTATTTTCAGCCAGAGGTTCCCCTTAAGCTTCGTTGTTTCCCAATAGATTTTATGACCTCGGTGGTAATAGATAGGTAATACAATTACTACAAAACGTTATTTTTACATTTTATCGTTAAACTCACCATTTATTCGCTACTTAAGGTGTAACAACAAAATTGTCCTAAAATTACCATACAATAGCCATCGTTTTAAAATGATAAGTTAGCTCATGTTGGTAAGTTTTTCCATAAAAGACTTACTTAGATACAAATTTATGTTAAGTTTGAGTCAAATCCGATAAACGGTGTGGAGACAGTAAATAATTATTGAAAATATAAAATGGCGAATATCTGGTTAACTAAGCCTTTTGGTAAAAATGTAATTCTTGATTTTATCTTTTTGACTCATATATAACCTTTTCCCAGAGTCTGGCACTTTACTTATGGGACACCCTGTATATTATCTTTGCAACGTTTTTCGGGCAGTTTTACCGTTTACGAGTATTACGTTACCAGGTAAGTGGTTACAAAAATACTTCTTATCTAATTTCAAAATTTGACCAACAACAGTATCCGTACAGACGAGTGATTTAAGTGAATGTGATATGTTTACATAATACGTAGACCTGATTATATGTACGTAATTGTTTGCGCAAGCACGCCTACCGTAGTTTACTACAAACTAGAGAAAGTAAAAGAGGTAATACAAAACCTAATCAGTATCAAACATTCAGCAATTTGTCACTGTTTCCACAACACTGAGTCTCCTGAACGGTAGAAAGTAGAGATCACAATCCTCCACGCCTGTGTAAACTGTGTTACTCGTTACTCGTTACATCGTCCAATGAGCCATAGGGCATTTCCTCGGCAAGTAGAAACTCAGCGTCATTTTGTGTTCAGAGTAATCAGATAATTTTAAAACATACGTTCTAAAATGAAGGAGTGAAGGCCACTCAGAAAGAGTAAAATTTCCAGCCATCTCGATTTCCACACTTTTGGGAGTGGTTTTCACTCTTTCATATTCAGAGCGTACCTTCACAAATATTCAATCATAAAGTTTCCATTTGCCTGAATCCTTTAAAATACAAAGTGTTTATCGTCAGAGGGACATCAAACTGAAGGAAAATATATGAAATGAAAATGAATGATAACTAATGCATATGTTACAATTATTGTTAACATGTTTCACACTTAGGAAAGTTTTGATTGAAACAGAAGAAAGAACACTACTCAAAGCCCAATTAAACAAATTTAAAGTAAACCGGGTTTCTTATTTATCGAGAAATCTTCAGTCTCGTACATTGTATAAGGATTCTAATGCATCCAAAGTTGAAAAATTGTACTTCTTAGATTAGATTTACTAGGTTGAAACGATGCTCATTTTCTAATCAGTGCCTTGTAATCTCCAACTTTTCCTTTTGGTTGTTTCTGAAATGATGTGTGTTCTTTCAAGTTTTGATTGTTCTTTTTGTTTGGCCTGTATTGTAAATCCTCGATTGATTTCCATTAAAGTCTTTGGGATTACCGACGTTTGCTTCAAAATTCTCCGATCCTAAAATGTGTTTAATATGACTTAAAATGTACTGCAATATTTGTTTTTCTTAGGTTTACGTCGTAATGTTCTTAGGTTTGAAACATGTTAACAATTGTAACATATGCATTCGTTTTCATTATAAACACTTTATACATTTTCCTTCTGTCGTATGTGCCTCTGAAGATAAACGCTTTGTGTTTTAAACACCTCAGGCAAATAAAAGTTGTATTA
>CM032062.1:66588087-66609190 GCA_018831715.1 Matsumurasca onukii
ATTATTGAGATTATACATTTTATTGTGTTACTATCAATATTGAATCGCCATTGAAGTTTTTCTGGTTCACCACTGTAGAAAGATTGTAGTTTTTAAATGGTAAGCAACAATCTGTGCTTTTTCCTAACTCAATACAAAATGTTAAACAGGCTGCAACAACACCAGTTTGGTTACAAAATATTATAATATCATCTGATCATATGAAAACAATAACCTATGTATAGTTGTATAGATGAAGCATATTAAGTATTAACATATCATAATTACTTTGCCAAATTAATCAAAATTTCATCATTTCATAGCAAAATCTTCATTGAAACTTCTTTTGACAATTTGTCACTCAAGTCATTCTTTTGTAATTGACTTCACAATAATTTGAACTGGGAATTTTGTTTTCATACAACTTTGAACTTCAGTAAAATTCAATGACAGTAAATTCTTAACTTGAATGTTTTCTTTCAGTAATTTTTTTTGTTCTCATGTTAAGCAACATTTATATTACTATGTAGTGATGTTTTTTGTAACACTATTTTTTAAATTATTAATTATTCTATTGTACATAATGTATTTGTAGTTTTAATTCAAGTTCTTAGTGTAGTATAGTATATATTTAAATTGTATTTACATATTTCAATTGTTTTGTATATTATATGAATTGTTATATTTTAGTACTGTGGTTAAGTGGGAAGATAGGACTTTAAAGTCCTAACTTGATACAAATAAAGATGTTTTTTCAGTTCATTTCTTGACAGTTAAAAGTGAAATTTGCAAAGAATAAATGTTTGAGAGTTTTTCTGTAAAAAAATAAAAAAATTACCATTATTTTTAATTTGGTTTGCAGTTTGTAGTAAGGCTTTAACTCTATAGTGGTCTCATGTAAAAATCTTTTAATTGCCCTCAAGCTTCTATATAACAAACTAACAAAGTAAAATTACAAAAACTCTAAAATGCCTTGTATTTGTTAGATATTCTGTGCAATATTTTGAAGAAAATAAAGACTTGAGTGTCACTATTTTATGTAAAATTAAATTTTCCAACAACAAGTGAGCCTTAAATATTTTATTGGGTATGATAAACAATTTACTTTCACTCAAAAATATGTCAAATATTTCTTTGTTTGTGTACCAAGAGTCCAAGAGTTATACTGTAGAAGCCAAACTCTGCACTTAACCAAAGGTTTGAATGACAAAGTGAAGGTCAAATTCAATTGATGTCAAGAAAATATACTTGGACATTCCTTATATTTACTTAGCTGTGGCCCTCCTTCTTGCTAAAATAACACATTCAGCATTTCTTGCAAGTTTAACTTTCACATTTGGTTTTAAGCATGTGGTTTTATGTCTGCGTTGTTTGTAGGAATTTGTCTGCAGAAATATAACAATAGGGTTCAGGCCTGTTTTTCAAAATCAACCCGACAAATAGACATCCTATCAAGTTGCTCTTACGAGTTTTTCCCTCTCCAACGGCGTTGAAGAACATTTTCTGAACTGCTTGCTCAACTTTGTTAGTTTTTGTCAATTCCATTCTTCTGAATGTGGTTGTGGTTGATAATATTTCATGATCTCTGGCAGACTCTGCAAAAACAATATATGTTCAGGGTTTCTTTATTTTCACTAATTAGTAAATTATACTGTAGGAATCTGTATGAAATTCAACATAAAATATTTGGAAATTCCTCATCTCAGTTTGGACTAAAACAACTGAGGATTTAACAGGTTGATATTTCAAAATGTCGAAGCAAAGGAAAGTGTTGTGAATAAAAATTTCCGAAGGCTTTGGGTTTAACATATTACTTTAAGTTCGTAATTGAATTAAGTCGACAAGAGTCCCTGCATTTCTTATACCATATTTTTGGAAAGCATTTAAGATTAACATTAGCAACATTTAAGTCTTAAATTCTTGTTTTATAATAAATTGCAGTTTGTAGTGACTTGGTAAAATCTGTGATCTAAGCCTGTGTTGTTATAGTTTTCAGGTTGAGCTAAACTTTTATTTTAAACTCAAGTTTGAGTTTATTTTGAGTAGAGTTTTCTTATCATTTCAATCTTTCTACTTTTGATAGTTTCTTGTGGAAGGATTGTTTTTATTTATTTAAATTCCTGATTCAAGTAAATCGGGCTAAACTAGAAATTTCTTCAGATATCCAAGCATGACTTTATTACTTTTGAGTGTGAAACCTCAAGTTTTCCAACCTTTGAGTTTTGAGTTTGAATTGGAGCACATTTGCACATGACTATTCAAATCTTTATATTGCTTATACATTCAAACTATACCTGTTGTTGATAGAGTAGTAGTTTGCATAGTATCGGTAGATCTGCAAAACAAGCACCTGAAAGTGTTTTTTAAATAAGTCTAAATTTTAACATAATTATTACTAATTGTATCAAATACCAAAAGTTCCTTGTTTGTCTAGTAGTTAATAAATGGACTCAAGACACGTTTTACACAATTCAAAATTCATTTCTTTATTTCACATTAGTTACAATTTCAATCACCATAGTAACAAAATCAACAAATACTTAAATGTTTAAATACTTTCTTATACAGTCAGCTGAGTTTAGCTTAAAAATGTCCAGAATGATTTTAGCCAACTGTAAACATTAAAATTAATCATGCGTGTTTAGGAATATTAAAAGATATAAAATAAACTTTAACTATATTTACAATTAAAATGTTTTCAACAACTTGTTTTCAAAGTTTGGAGGTTCACTTTCCTTTTAAGTATTGTTTAAGAGGATTAGTCAACCAAGCAAGGACCCATGTTTAACACTGAAATAGCGGAATATTGATTATTTCTCTCTGGTGGATGAGAGGTAGGTGGATATCCAAGTTTATCTTCTGTTCTCTTTATCTCGGTTCTTTGAAGAGTCAACCTTGCCAGTCAAGAGAAATGGTAGTAGCAATATTCCAACTTTGCTCCGCTTACTCAAAAAGTGGCAAAACATGGTTTTGTAGTCCCCTGTTTCTGACGCTGTTAATGAACCGAAATGTACAAATGTGGGTTTATATGACAAGGTAGGAGTGGTTCTATGTTCCTTATACTCAAAAGGCAAAACTGCTTATGAAAAAATATAATACACTTTTAAAATAGCTTATTTTTGTAACTTTTAACATGTGTTTGCTAATATTGGTATTATCTAAAAAACCAGGTTATACAAACCTAGAGACAACCTTTGAGAACATGAAAACAACTTTTCTAATCTCTACACCAAAAAATAGCGTCCTAAACAAAGGACTACAAGAGCATGTTTTGAGCAATAATTTAAGATTTTGGGCATGGGTGATCAATCCTCTTAAGCAAAGCCCTTTTGGATAATTGTTTTAATGCTGTAATAAGTGAATCTTGGTTTGAAAACTTGAAAAAAAGTGTGTAGTTATAAAGTACTTATGTCCTATGCAAATTATGCATAACATTTTATTCGATTAATTTTTACTTATACTAACATTGTGCTCTTTCAAAATTGTATGCCAACAACTGTTACCTTTTGTCAATAAGTTTTTGGTTCGGAACCAGAATTTGTGTATGATTCCTGGAGGACTTTTTATACTTTTTGAGTTTTGGACACTACCTATTTCTTGGTTCAACATATCATATTCAGCGTTAGTTGTTGAAATATCCTCAAAACTAAAACATTCACATATCAAATAGGATTTTCCAGGTTACAAACAATTAAACAATTAGAATAAGTACATCATACTACAGACAAATTGTTGAGCTGCATATTGACTTACTTACGAATATAGAGGATAGAAGGAAAGAAAAGGAAGCAAGTTACAATTTTTCATATTGTAGGGGAGATAATTACTTAATAGATTATGTATACCTTTTTTGTAGCTGACATTGTTGTTATTATTTAAAGATTAAGAGAAATACTTTTGCACTTTTACAACATTTATTGCTTTTATTCACATTGATTAGTTTGTAAACAATATAATAGAAGAAACATATGATTTTAAACTGGAAAACACATGGCAGAGTACCAACATTGATAATAAATAAAACATTAACATAACACAAAATATTATACACATATAATCATATATAATACGTTTTCAAGTACTTTAGAGGAGAGGATCAGAGATAAATTGGGGTGAAAACAATAAACAGATGTAAATACAATTTTGAAAACTAATACATTTTGCCAGCTGATGTGGAGTCACTAACATTATTTTTCTTTAGAAAATCAACACTATATAAACCCTAAAAAAAAAATGAAATGATCTAAGGTTTAAATAAGCCAAAATTATCAACATGCTGCTCAACATGATCAAAATTTTGAAGATTGTTACAATGTCACGGCGGTTCACCAAATCAAACTTGTACATCAAAACAAAGAGTGTAATGGATTGACTCTTCGTAATAATCTAAACTCACCAATCAATTAATTCTCTAAACACCCCTTTCACTCGAACCTTGGATGTATATATGTTTTGTTTTATAAAGTGTTGATTTTTTAAAAGGAAAATAATGTTAGTGACTTCACATCAGCTGGCAAAATTGATTAGTTTTCAAAATTGTGTTTACAATCTGCATAAGCTATGGTTTCAAGAAAAGCGGTCACCGCTATATTAGGGCCGTAATGTAGCGGTGAACGTAACAGTGACAGTGGACGTAAAACAATATTTATACAGATGTAGACTAAAACAACTTTTGACATGTTGTTTACTTTAGTTGTCAAATTTAATTTTGTATATAGTAATGGACAAGCTAGACTTTTGTTTACAAAACAAAATGTGTCACCAGGTGAAAAAAACCTTACTTTTCACAGCTACTTTTACGTCCACCAATTTTCTAGAAACCACTCTCATCTGATTGTATTGAAAACAAAACTCACCGTCATATTACGGCCGTAATGTAGCGGTCACTGCTTTCTAGGAAACCATAGCTTAATTGTTTATTGTTTTCATTGTATGTTTTTCCTTTTTTCTTTTGTCAACACAAAGTATAATTTATATATTGAGGAATAAATTGTTATTTGTTATTGTTACCAATCTATCACTCTGTTACTCTCCTCTCTAAAGTACTTCAAAATGTATTATATACAAAATATTGTAACTTGTTTCCTTTTCTTTTATCATCTATATCGGTAGATCATACTACAGAATTACCTCTATCTTACAATTGTTCATGTAGTTTTGTTATGTATGGCTACATAATTATGTTTTGACATTGTGTCATCATCGAACTAGTGGAAAGCATGTTGATATCTTAATTCATTGTCTAAGAGTTTTGAAAGTATAACTTTATCAGTTTAGAGACAAAACTTAATTTGTTGAAAATAAAATGGCGATTATACAGTAGGTACCTACTCAAATGGTTTTGGGAAAATATTGTTCTTGGTTCTTTATTATCTTACTAAAATACCTAATTCCAAAGTTTTGCATAAAAAAAACTTGCTTGTGAAATGCCTTTTACAATACTTATTAATAATAACAAATGTTATAAAAGTAGTCCCAAATAATAATAAATATACTCATTGATTTACTAACCGTAATTTGTACTGCAGTCATAAAGTGTACAGTACATAATAAAACATTTGTGCCACTTGTGATTTTATATTAAAGCCGTTACCAGTGTGAATTCCATACCCCCATGGGACTAAAACAAAGAAATTCTTCAGTCACTATTAACTACAATGTTTGATCTCAGTTTTTTTAAAATAAGTAAAGTTGCTTGCTGTATGACAAAGACAAAAAGATGTATCATTTACAGAAACAGAGTATAGTAATGGTGTTAAAAATGAATTAGTGTGAATAAATGAATAATAATAAGATAAATCTTGATGAGAACAAGGCTTAAGCGGCCGGGTGGCGACTATCATCTACATACAGTCGACTATTGATACAGAGGGTGTCTAGGGTTATTACTATTTACAGTGCCAAATGTTTACATTTACAATTGAGCATCAGAGTGGACTTGCTGAGACCTAACAGCAAGTCCACTGAGGCACTGTAAATAGTCAGACTTGGGAAAGTTAACAAAAAAAATTACTGATCAAAATTAAAGTTAGTTTCCAAAAATGTAACTGGTTAAAGTGAAAGTTAGTTTTTTGAAAAAGTAATTGATTAAAGTTAACTCAAATCAAAAGTAACTGTTTAAAGTTAAAAGTTAATTTTCAAGACTTTTATTGAATTGTGGTAATTTTGTAGTGATCAACCCTACAAATACTAATTTTGTTAACATTTTACTTTGTTTTCACTGCGTACTTATTTTCAAATACTGTAAATAAATTGAAATATAAATATAAAAGTTGATTTTAATGTCATAAGGATTATCACTAGATCTTAATGCAATTCAAATTTTTCAATACATGTCAAACAAAATGGACAAATACTACAAATGAAACTTTTGAGTTAACCACTGGAAGGTATTTTAAAATACAAACGCCTAAATGTTTGCCTAATTTGTTGACATGCCGCAAACATAATAATTAGTCTCTTGGCCCAGCCCCCAATAGCCTATCTGGTATCTTTGATTAAGTTGCCGATAGTGTGACGCCTTTTGGTATTATTCTCCAGCATACAATTAAGACTCTGGGATGAGTAATTTAAAGAGCCATCGTACGTTTGTTTGAACATGTGACTTGTCCCGGGCTATTGCAACAACTCCATTGTTACAGACAACAAGAGCAAAACTATTGATTACTACACAGTAATGCACTGCGTCGCCACATCTTATTCACTAACACTATACTTACTAAAAAAATCATAAAAATTAGGTGTATTCATAATCTAACGGACAGTCGGACACTTATCAGTTTCTTGACTGACCACCACTACAACTAAGAGCCAATACGTAATCGACCTCTTCTGCTCGGTCGTGGTGCCTAATGCGTCACGATGTGTAAAATACAAACATCACTGGCGGGCATTTACTTTGGAAATCCCCATGCTCGGAAGCCTTTGTGTTCCAATCATTCAACCTGTTTCACCCCTAACAACACTGTTTTTAGCGGCCTTTACAATCCTGGTTCACAATAAGAGCCATAAATATCTGGTTTCAATATTCGGGTTCGACTGGCCTGGACAGGAAAACGAAACTAGACATGATTAGGTTCTGGCATGGTTCCAAAAGAACTGCCGCTACTTTTAATCGTTACTGAAAATTTTAACGATTAACAGTTAAAGGTTAAAGGTTTTAAAAGTAACGATTAAAGTTAAAAGTTAACGATTAAAATTAATCGTTATAAATTAATTGTTATTTAACTCTGTAAATAGTTTATTGGTCTGTACCGAGGCTTTAGATGATAATTAAAGTCAATCTTGTATACAACTAGCCTAGATGAAATCAGCATAGTTTTAAACTGATTGTAAAATAGACAAAGTATAAGCCTAAAAGGAGAGTGCACTGAAGGGTATAAGTCAGGTGCAAAGAGCATACAAGCAGAGTAGGATTTGATCCTCAGGCTCCACAGTAAAGTGTTATAACCATTTAACCTAAGACCTAAATCTATCAATAATACAGAAAACATAGAAAAGCATCATAAAGTTCAGTTTAAAGTTACATACCGTGAATTTTAGTGAAGGTTGATTTATTTCCATAGGTGCAGTGGGAGGATTAGCTCCCTCACTTTGGTTCGAGCTATTATTTCTCCATCCAGATCAACAAAGCATCAGAACCTGCCATGATTACAGGTTCAATGTTTAGTAAATAAGTTCATAACAAAATGGTGAAAATATCAATCAAACACCGAAATATTGAAATAGGAAGCTTTGAAATCTTTATTGGAGAGGTAAACAATGAGAGGAACTGGTTACGACGATTCACAAGACAACTAAGTCGGTCCAAACAGTACCTGAATGACATTTTTTCGATCAAGAAAAACACCTGACACAATCCTGGAAAAGAAAACTAAAGGTTGAAACATTCCTGCCCGTGATTGACCAGTTGATTCGCACTTAAACAACGGTCTGAGAAGTATGACGAAATCGCTAATAAATTTGGATTCTTTGAAGATTTGACTAAACCAAAGAAACCCATCCAATCTTCCAATGCAGTTGCATCTCAGTATGATAACGATGTTTGCCAAACAGAGCTATTTGAAGAATGTCTACATCTACAGAACGTTGTTTTAGACAATCTGTTTTACAAAATGAATATTCTGGTGAAGAGCAGTCAGATGAAAATGACACAGTAGAAAAACTAACAAAGAATGCCAAACTATATAACACATTAGAAGATGATGTGCACCAAACCAAGCCCTAAATTTGAAAGCACTTTACAAGCACTTATTAGACAGTGGCATTTTTCCTGTGTTCTCTAATCTCGAAATAAGTCTTAGGATGTTTTTTGCATTATGGTTTCCAATGCATCAGCAGAACGATCCTTTCTAAATTAAAACTTGTTAAGAACTGCCTAAGAAATAGCATGAAACAAGAACACCTTAATGAATTAAGCATTCTAAGTATAGAGAATGATATTTGCCAAAGTCTAAACTATGAAGTCGTCATTGAAGAGTTTGTCTTAACAAAAGTAGGAAGTAATTTATTTAAGAAATCAAGAAATACATCGTTCTCATTATTGATATGTTGCATATACTTTAGGTTATTCTAAAATGTAATTAAAAACAAAATGAAACAATTTATTTGTTTGTTATTATTACTCAAACCACTATCATTAATTTACTGTTACTTGTAAATTGAAGTTCTATTACCATTACTTAAAAATTCAAATGCAAAACTTAATAAGGCATACATTTGTCTCTATTAGTAGTCCTTACTGTACAATATGGACAAATAAAGTTAAAATATATACAAAACCTAGTTTTTAAACTGTTAAATTATAACTTTTTAAACTTCCTAAAACCCCATATTCTATACCCCCCAGACCCCTTGAAAGTTTTCTCCCATCCTTATATTTTACCAGCCATGAAGAGGCCTCAATACAAACAGCCGTCGGGGCCACAAATACTTAAACCGCCCTTCTGCTTCAGGAAGAAAACTTCTCCCAGGGCTGAAACCGTTTTTAATTAACATATTCGGTTCTTGACTATACTGACCATATCTCATGTTGATTATCTGCTCATTTTATGGGATCATATGTTCAATTTTTTTATAGGGATGGTCCCTAAAAAACCAAGCAAGCACATTTCTTTTCAGTCAGATAAATTAAACCAGGCTGAACGCAGCAGCCGCTAAAGCACCGCTTTCATGAGTGAATCGAATTTCCTTTGCAATTTATGTCATTCTTATTCACCCGTTTCACAGTTTTGTAAAGCGGTTTTGTAAATACCCCTTGAATTACGTTTTGAGTAACCATTTTGAAACAAGTAAATATATTTGTCTTGTTTCTGCTTGATTCTGCTAGAGAAAGTTTTTCTAAATTAAAATACTTACAGTGTTTAGTTTGTATATTTTGAACTTGTTTTGTTTATTAAACGTAATTTTGATTCAGTTTGTATATTAGGTGATCATAGTTAATACTAGATTTAAGGAACAACCTTATTTTGTAAAGCATAATGTAAAAGTCTTGAAAATAAAACTGAGCTACGCTTTCTGAAATTAAATATATAATAGCTTACTCTCAGAAAAAAATATATAACAGATTTTGACCAATTCAAAACAAATTAAAACTGTACTTGTTATCTAAGCTGCTGTATCACTTAACGAATTTTCACTCTGATTCATTTAATACAGAGACAGTTGAATTTTATGTATTTAATTATTATTATTTTCGTGTATGTTATAAGCTGTTAAATACCTTTTCCCGACATAAAAATAAAAAGTTGTTTCATTGTTATGTTAATTTACATTAGCTATAATAATATTGTATTTCTTTTTTATTTTTGATGACGTCATCCTGTACATTGTACTTTGGAATAAAGTATTTTTGACTTTGACTTCGTCAAAAATTAACAAATTTTATTACATACACCTTTATAAATTACAACCTTTGAATTACGTTTTTGCCATTTTAAACTGGTTGTTTTAAATTCAAATTATAGTTTAAATAATAAATCTATTGAAGTTGGTTGAACACTGTTTATTTACCAAACTCAACAAACAAAATCACATAAATCAAAAAAACATGTATCACTAAAAATTAACACAACATCCCTTTTCAAGATGGGACATTCATTATCAGGTCTGATAACAGCGCTCCTTGATGGACCTGAGCTGGATTCAGTCATACGACGGCACTATTACGTGTATGAGGAGGACCTCTATTTCAAGATTGTTCCATAAGGTGCAGTGATCAAATGAATCCTGTTGTGTCTAATCGCCCTTTCTCTGTTTTAATAAGATATGATCGAGAATTCCTTCAACTTCCTCAGCACTTTACCATGACGCTATAGGTCCCTGATCCATACCATGTCTCCAACCACCAATGGTCTCAAATCACTTGTCTTTGGAATTGAATTGAATTTTATATCTATGTACCTATCTTCCTTCACAGGAAAGTTTCATCTTCATATGATTTCCCGTGGACATAGAAAAGGGAGATTGTTTCTCATTGTTCTTTTCAGATGTTCAGATGGGCTGACCTGAGGTGTGGTTCTATACGACAGGAGGGCGAAGTTCAAAGTTGGTCTTATTTCTTTAAGTATTCCCTTAGGGCAATTTCACGGCTGCTTCTGGATGCACTATTGGCTTAGTGGTATTGACTATTGAGGACTACTTCAAACGCTTTAAACCCCATATTCCGTGAATCTTTTGAACTCGCTAGATTCTAAGTGATTAAACTACTTTTCTACAATCACTATACAAATCTAGGTAATTATCATACCGAGGGACAAGCTTTAAACTTTCTTCGTCATAAAATTCTGTCATTGTTCTTTCAACCATTTTGTTACTTCTTCCGCAGCCACCATCATCGCCAAAACGCCAGCGCTAAGCCAGCCACTTCTTTATTGTTGGGAACAAGTAGTAGCTTGTGCAAGATCCGACTGTCGGTGGATGAAGAAACAACTCCCACGGTCACCATAATCTTCCTTATCGCATCATTTTGCATTTTTTTTGTTTCTGAGGGAAGATTGTAACCCACTGCATTGACTGCAATTTCGTCTCACAGTTGACATGTTTCACCCATGTTTTATCACCAGTAAAACTGGACAAGTAGTGAATCGCCATATTTGTGGTAATGGTCCTAAAAAACGCTCATTGTTTTTTTTTGTGATTTAGTTAACTTTTTCAAAAGTCATTTGCCGAAGCTGGTTTTTCTCAATTCGCTTTTTCATCGCGGTACATTTGTTCATTTTAAAGCTTAATGCTCCATTGACGCGACTCCACCTTTCAGTGATGGTATTGTCCCCATACACTTCATATAAACTGCCAAATAAATTTCAATCGGTTTACAGTTTTTTTTTGCAGCCAAACCTTATGTCTGCAATAATACTTTACAGCTCGCTGAATTTTCTGGCAAGTGACAAAGACATTTAAGCAAAACTGTAACGTAAAAGCAATGACACAGACCTGAGAGTTGATCTGCTAAATGCAGACTGAACTGGGGAACAACCACATATCAAGATGGCCGCTGCTTAGTTTCACTCTAATGAGATAATCAAAAAACGAACTTACTTTCTGGATAACCCCGTAGTTTAATTAATAAAATCTAGTAAAGTTGGTTGAACACTGTTTATTTACATCACTCAACAAACAAAATCATAAATCAAAACATGAGTTTGTGTTATTAAAAAAATACTAACACAACACTGGTAAATATTTTTCAAAAAACTTTTCACCAATTTTGTTGAGGTAAATAGGTTTATACAACGATATACAACACGATAGGGTTTAGTATTTGAACAAATTATATATTCATAGCAGACTATTTTCAACATTTAGGTTTTTTGTGGGTAAAAATCTTTTGAATATAGTGTTGCTGTATATTACTGTTGCTTACTTATGATTAAATAAAAATCAATAAATTGATGTATATTTAGAAAGATATTGAAGAAAATACAGGTGTTTTGTAGTTTATTTTATTTTTAGATTTTCAGCCATTAATTTTGTATCAATAAAAAACAATTTCTTCCATCATTGTTTTTATTTTAAAAGAGCTTTAAAATCATGTATTACATGTCCCCTTTTTTATATTTAAAAATTTCAAGATTCGAACCTGACCCTCAGTTTTTTATTTGATACGCTGCCTGTATATTAACCACGCAACAATTTTCCTGAATTTTAAATTATTTTAGACTTCAAATTTTCTATTTCACTTAGTCGGTCAACTTTTTGAGAAATACATCTGATACACAGAGTGGTGGTCTGAGACACTCTGTATAAACTCATGTGACATTTCATTAGAGATCTCAAGAATTCATCTATATACAAACATCTATCTATATAAAAATAAAAATTTTATTTATTTCTGAGCACTATGGAAAAATTTCTATATTCATCCATATACAAATTTTTTTATCTTGACTTGTTTTGCTACCAATTTAAGATGACACAAAATGAGGTTTAAAATACCACATTTCACATACAATTTATTTTGAATGACAAAATTTGTTTCAAAATACTCTATGGCATTATGGCAAATGGATAAGGTCGTATCTTCTTAATCGACTCAACAAGTGCAAATCAATAATTTGTATACCACCCATTGAACTTAGGTAATGAGTCCCACAGGGTTCTATTCTGGGTCCCATGCTGTTCATTTTATATGTGAACAATTTGCACTCAAGTATGACACTAGGGAACTCAGTTCAATACTGATGACACAACTTTAATGTTCACAGCTCCAACATTGAATGAACTAGAAATAGTTTCCTTTCAATCCACTAACACTTGTGTGCAGTTTTTCAACAACTAAACCTAAAACTAACCTTAATAAAACTAGATTATTGAACTTTAATATTGGTCGCCACATCAACAATGAAAGCCCACTGGTACTTTTGAATGATAACCAAATCAAAGAAGTGGAAAATTTCAATTTTCTAGGTATTAATCTAGATAGAAAATTAAATTGGGACTCTCATATCGAAAGCATGTATGCAATAAAAGTTTCAACAGGAATCTTTATGCTCAGAAACCCAGGTTTTTTGTTCCAGAGAAATTTTGAAATTAGCATATCATGGTATTATCTATCCGCGATCTAAAATATGGAACATGTTTATGGGAAACTGTGCAAACAAAAGTAAGTCGGATATTTGTTTACAGAAATATGCCGTCCGAATCTTAGACAATCTTAATCTAAGAGATTCGCGGCCAAAAATTTGTTCAAAAGACTAAACATTCTTACTTTTCCATCAATTTACATTTACTAAACTATCATGTTCTGCCTTGATAAATGCCGCCTTATACAAGGCAATGAAATTCATAATCATGGTATCACGCGGTCGGTAGACAACTACAGAGTTGAATACCATAGTCTGGAATTATTTAAAAAGTTACCATCACAAGCAGGATATTATTGTTTCAAAACTACCCTCACATATAAAAAAATTTTTTCAACATTCTAAATTATTTAAAACAAAATTAAAACTACCTTGTATCCAAATCATTTTATAGTATAGAAGAGTTTTAGAGCACTCTCTACTACTAAAGTCTGGACTTTCAGTTATTTTAAATCAAAAGAAAATGTCTATGCTCTATTTCATATTTTCTTGTTGTTTCTTATTAATGTTCCAACACAATTTTATATTGTTCGAAATAAAGATTATTAAAGATGTTATAGCGCTGTAATGTTTCCCTCAGAGTATTTTGAATACAATATTATTGTGTCATTCAAAATAAGTTGTATGTGAAATGTGGCATTTTAAACCTGATTTTGAGTCATCTTTAAATTGGTATTACAAAAAAATAAGTTGATATTTTTCTTTGCGTCATTGAGTTTGTATTGAAATTTTCTTTCTTTTGAGGTGTCACAAGGAAGGGGGTTTGTATTTTTAAATTGGTTTTTCCCCGGATTTTGGTAGGGGTGGGGGATGCAAAGTATGGCACAACAAACTTTATAATCCTATAAAAACATTCCCCAAAGGCTTTTATAAAGCATTTACTTTTCAAGAGTTAAAGGGGAGGCGGACATTTAAAACTCACCCTGTATGTATAGAAAGTGTTGAAAAATGCTCAAAACAAGTTCTGGGATCAGGATTGGTGCTCATTTCATGGTTTTGTGCCTGGGTCTTACCATGCTGACGGCTTGAATAACTCATTTTCTAAAGGAACCGATAATATTTATGCATGTCTCAGTTGTTGGACTCAGATTAACAACAGTTACCCTCAGAAAGCCTAGAATTAGGAAATATGGCTCTAGGACAGGATATACCAAGAAGAATATAGAACAGAATATACTATCAAGAAGAATATAAAGGAGAGCAGGAATATTTTTGCTAGAAACTCTAGTCCTCTTCAGGTAATAAAATTTACAATTAGGCCGAACAAAACCAAAATTATTGTTGCCAAAATTAAAATTAATGGTTTTGTGATTAAGACTGTCTCTTAAAATTCTAGGCTTCGTATCACAATCGTCCAAAACTAACACTATGGTTGTCAAAATGCCCATTTAGATGCTGTGGCATCCTCAGTGACATAGCTGAGACTCAGTCACTGAGGATGCCACATCACATTGAAAAATGCTCAAAATCCGTTCTGGGATCAGGATTGGTGAATATGTCCTACAGAAATATGTCTAAGATATTTAAAACTCTTTCAGCTAACTAGGACAGTCCTAGCTACTACATGATGTAGTGTGTATGTAGTACATGATTTTAATAATGAGTTTTACATTTCCACTCACCAGAACTCGTCAAGTTGTTCTAAAGAGATCTGTTCAATCCTGGATGAAACTGAGTTTGACAATTCCCGCTTGTGCCTGTGAAGATGAAAGTGGGCCCAGTGAGGGTTGATGTTGATAACCGAAACTCTCCAACGGTTGATAACTGGGAAAGGTGTGCGGGTGAAAATCCATGGATGAAGGCACTTGCGCATCGAAAAATGTGGACGGGCCCGGCATGGGTTGGTAACTCGGTAGTGGCAAGGTCTGTCTATGGAGACCTGATGGAGGAGGTCCTTGCTCATGTGATGGTCTGTATGAGTCTCCAAGTGTATGGTGATACAGTAACAATTGGGCTGGAAGTTGTAACAACAAATCTGAATTAAACCCTTTTTACTATTCAACCAAAAGGGTAACATTTGTTTGGGATATTAGAGAGAAAATAAATTATTTTCCACCTCAAATTAAACCAGGAGGCAGATCAAAGAGTTCACAGAACTGAATGTTTTTCTATATCCATTTTAAAATTTATTCATTAATTGCTAACAAATATCTTGTAATTGAGTTATCGAAGAACTCAAGTTCAAACATTTAATTTGCTTCTTTTTTATATCCTCAAAACTGTGGTCCCACAGGGGGATAATCAGACGCTAAGATAATCATTTTTCAGGCTAAGATAATCAGTGTAGTACAATAAGTCGTTGGTTGATGTACAATTGGTACTTTAATTTAATCATACAGGTATAATTAGATAAAATGTACTGTTTTTCAATTTGTGAACTATTGTGCATGTCTATCTCAAATAATAATTACGGTACATTTCAAACAGATGAATATCAGTTTCAAGAACAGTGTCTACCACCTAAAACATTTTGAAGAAACTTGCCTTGTTGGAAGATGTAGTGTGGCGTGTATGTCCAAGTCAGGGCTCACTGAAACTTCCATCCGACTCCCTGTACAACTGGAAGTAAACCTATGCGTTACTGCTGATGTCTGTCAGTGAGTAGGCTGGCGTTCTACAAATCAGACACATAAGTAAATAGTCATTTCTACATTTTAAACCATTCTTAGTTAAAGAAATAAAATTTAAATTCAACTAACCAATATTTTAAATTGTTAATTTATTAAATAAGTTAAAACTCTAAGTATTGGTTATATGATTTTAAATTTGATTCCTTTATCAGTCAATGGATTGCATGAGGTAGTTATCAAAAACATGATACATGGTTCCTGTGGAACTCTTAATCAAAATTCACGTGTATGATGGATGGTAAATGTTCAAAAGCGATATCCACGGACATAAATATCGGAAACTCATTACTGGTAATGACGGTTATCCATTGTATAAATTAAGCGTCGACAGCAGACAATGGAAAACCAACAACTGTCGAATTAAATCAACAAGATATTGAAATAGATAATTGTTGGATTGTTCCATACTCACCCATTTTATCAAAGACATTCAAAGCACATCAACGTTGAATCTTGCTATTCAGTGAAATATATTGAATACATTTGCAAATATGTATGTAACTAAAGGGATGATATGGCTGTGATTGGAATTGGGGCAGAGAATTTCAATGATGAAGTTGCCCAATATTAAATAGGCCGCTATGTTAGTAGTAATGAAGCAGTTTGGCAAATATTTTCTTTTCCTATTTATGAGAGACACCCTGTTGTTGTTCACTTAGCTGTGCATTTAAAAAATGGACAAAGAGTATATTTTATAGCACAGAATGCAGTACAAAGAGCTGCTCAGCCACCATCTACGACATTAACCAGTTTTTTTGAGACATGCCAAAACGATGATTTTGCACAAACATTGTTATATTCTGAAATGCCAAAATATTATACCTGGAATCAATCCTCAAGGAGATTTATACGACGGAAACAAGGAAAACCAGATGTATATTCCACCGATGCGATTGGTGGGTTTATTCAGTACATCAAGCAATGATGAATGTTTTTATTTATTTCGGCTGCTATTAGTCAATGTGCATGGCCCAACATCATTCCAACATTTCTGAACTGTTGATGGTGAATTTTGGGGATCCTACAGAGAAGCAATTGCATCAGCGTTTGCAGGATCAAACTCTCCAATGATGCTGTAATATCATCACACGCTCATCAAATACGAACATTGTTTTCAATAATCATATCTACATGCTTCCCATCAAACCCAATTGATTTGTGGATCAAGTACAAGGATTATATGTGTGATGATATTTTGTGTCAAATACAAAATAGAATAGGAAATCCAAATATACAAATTAGTGAAGAAATTTACAATGAAGCATTGATTTCAATTGAGGACATGTGCTTGATGATATCAAACAAACTATTAATTCAATTAGGTCTGGACGCCCCTAATCGTCCAATGCATGATACTTTTAACCAAGAGTTGCATCGAGAAAAACTGCAGTATGATCTCAACACTTTGAAAGAATTAATTCAAACTAATCTTTTACTGTTGCATGAACAACAGAAATATGTATTTGATACTCTTATGAAAGTAACAAATGATGAAACTGGCGGAATTTACTTCTTAGATGCACCTGGTGGTACAGGAAAAACTTTTTATTTCTATAATATTAGCAACAATTTGCTCACAAAATAAAATTGCACTTGCACTAAGCCGTGGGAATTGTAGCAACTTTGCTTGAAGGTGGTCGAACAGCCCATTCAGCACTAAAATTTCCATTAAATATGCAAAGCAGTGAAGCTCCAACCTGCAACATTTCGAAGAAATGCAATGTAAGGTTTTACAGCAATGTAAAATTATTGTTTGGGATGAATGCGATGGCACATAAAAATCAGGCTTTAGACAGAACCTTAGATCTCTGAACAATTATAACCGATTTGGTGGTGCATTGATTTTATTAGCAGGAGATTTTCGTCAAACATTGCCAGTGATTCCGATCAGCCAGCAGATGAACTCAATGCATGTCTAAAGTCCTCAATTTGTGGAAACATGCCAAAGTACTTCATTTAAGCAAGAATATCGTTTCGGGTTGCAAAATGACCAATCTGGAAACATATTCTCTAAACGACTCATTGACATTGGTAATGGCAAAATTCCTATAGAACGTTGACTGGCTGCATTAACTTTCCTCAAAGTTTTTGTTGGTTAACTCGATCAAAAGATGAACTCATTCAGAAGGTTTTTCCAGATGTTTCTCAAAATTACAGAAACCATGATTGGTTCAGCGAACGAGCTATATTGGCTGCAAAAAACATTGATGTAAATGAATTAAATTTCAAAATTCAAGAACAAATTACAGGGGAATCGAGGATATATAAATCAGTTGATTCGACTGCTAACCAAGATGATGTAGTCAACTATCCACCAGAATTTTTCAAACTCGCTGGACTTGCCAGGATTGCCACCTCACAATCTTCAATTAAGGTTGGATCAGTTGTTATAATGTTGCGAAATATCAACCAACGCGTCTTTGCAGCGAACACGCAGTTAGCGATAAAATTACTAAACAACGTGATAGAAGCAACTATACAAAGGAAAGTATAAAGGAGATGTTCTCATACCAGCATCCCAATAATTCCAACTGATGTGCCATTTCAGTTTAAGCGACAACAGTTTCCAGTGCGGCGCTTTTGCTATGACCATAAACAAGTCCCAGGGGCAATCATTAGGTGTTTGTGGTATTAATCTGGAAAACCCATTTTCTCATGAACAGTTAGTTGTATGTTGCCTGTTCCCATGTTGGAAAACCATCAGATTTGTTTGTCTATCGCCAGATAATCAAACAAAACCTTGTATATCATAAAGCACTACAATGATAATAAAACTATTTTTTGTTAATAATTATGATACACATGATTAACAATAAAGTGATTACTTTTAAATTCTTATATAATATATTTTATTTTAATACTTTTTATTCACAACGCCCTATCACCAGGGTGACGGTTCTGTTCAGGAGAATTTTTTGGCCCGACTATAAAATACATAGGACCAAAAAACTGCCAAATTACAACTCTTTTTGACAGGACGAAGTCTGTCGGGTCCGATAGTAAACAATAAATAGCTATTTTCAAACGAAAGCTTAAGTGGTGAGACATATTGATTAAAACTGTTTTATGGGTGTACCACTATAAATAATTATAAGACTGTCGACATTATATCAGAATCAGAATCAAACATCTTTATTTCACATTGTACAATACATACAAAAAATAGTGTCATGTCTAATGTACCAAGAACACAAACAAATAACAAAGAAGATAACAATGGAAGAACATATCCTATTTTAAACTAAGAGTATTTAAAACTAACTTTTACTTTAACTTGAAACAAGGTATTGGTCTGGTGAGTAATGACTTTTATTTAACAGATATTTCTTAACTGAATGTCTAAAACATTTTTTTCTCACATTACTTTTTATTGATTGTGGCAAAAGATTAAAACTGTGATCCCATATGAAACGCTTTTTGGTGTAAAAGACAAATGATGTTGCGGAATGTCTATTAAATTTCTATTTCTTGTATTATGAAAGTGACAGTCGCCTCTAAATTAAATTTGTGTAACTGATCTGATGAACAAATAATACAGTCTAAATATATTGATCATATACCGTAAGAATGTTCAATTCACAGAAATTTTTCTTAACTGACTCTACCTCCCCAGGTTTAACAAAATTCTTAATGCTTTCTTCTGCATTACCAGAATTTTATCAAGGTTTCTTTTGAAGAATGTGCCACCGTATATGGCTAAACCATAGGCAAAGTGTGAGTGCAAGTGAGCAAAATAAATTGATCTTAAAGTTTCAAAACTACATACAAATTTCATTCTTCTTAGAGCATTATAACCCAGAATACATTTTACTAATTATCTTTTCCACATGGAGATTCCAACTTAAATTATTATCTATTTCTAGCCTAAAATTTTGTGTGATTAATTTTTCAATACAGTTTTGATCTATTGAATGTCAAATTGAGAACATTTTTATTTTGTGCTGTTGAAAAACTATGTAATTTGTTTTGTAGTGTTCAAGAACAGGCTATTGTGGATAAAATAATTGTTAATACTTTTTAATTGCTCATTACTTGCCATTTCAAGGATGGGGGTAATTAGCAGCCGACATAACAAGATTTGAATCATCTGCATATAAAACTAATTGACTTTTTGATCCATTAATGTTGTTCAAAATTGAGGGCATCCCTGGATATAGCAGAGAAATAACAGTGGCCCAAAATTGAACCCTGTGGAACACCATATCTAACTGTAGAAATATCAGATTTATGTTTAATTACGTTTTTATCAATTGTGGAAGTAATCTCAGTATTGAGTTCTATTTGACAAATAAGACCTAAACCACTTCAATGAAATCTCTGATACTAAAAGCCTAAGTTTATCACAAGAAGTTTGTGGAAATACTGTCAAAGCTTTAGCAGATCCATAAATTAACAACCTTTTCCCCCTATCGATTGAATTTATTATAGATTCTGAGAAATCCAACAAAGCTGTGGTTATAGACTTTCCTTTTCTAAAGCCATGTTGCTGGTCATCAAACAAATTATTATTATTAAGTCAACTAATAAACTTGTACATCACTCGTTCATAAATCTTTGATAAAGATGGTAATAGTACGAATTCGGTAATTATTAATTTCTGTTCTTTCCCCTTTTTTTAAAAGTGGAACAACCTTAGATACTTTTAAACTGTCAGAAATATACCAGATATAAGAGAACTGTTTATTAAATGAGTTAAAATGTTTAACAATGGACTACATATTTAATTAGTTTCAGAGGAACCTCATCACCCTTGATGATTTATTTTTAATGACAAAATAATATTTTCAATTTCTTTTCTGTTACTGGCTCATATCTAAAGGTTTTGATATTGAAACATATTATTATTTAATACAAGCTGTTGAATTTCTTGGTGAAGATTGGAATCTCCTCTATAACATTGTGATCTCCATCTATAACTATTTTTGATATAAAAAACTTTTAGACCCTGACATGGCTGATCTAGCCAAATTGTGTCTAGAATCGACTTATTTCTGTTTTGGTGGAGAATTTTTTTGAACAATACTTGAACTGCTATGGGATCACCATTGTCTCCTGTTGCTGCTAATTTGTATGGAACAATTTGAAACGTTTGCACTAGAATCAGCCGTGTGAAACCTAAAGTTTGGTACAGATATATTGATGATATGTATGCGATCTGTACATGGTGAAACCAATCTGGAGAACTTTCTTAAGTCACCTGAACTCAATACATGGGAATATCAAATTCACAATGGAAAAGAGAAAAATCACCAACTTCCTTCTTAGATGTCATGACTATAAAGAAACCAGACGGTACCTTAGGACACTTTCGATGTATAGAAAGCCCACACATACTAACAGATATCTGCACTCGGTAGTCATCACCATCCTAGCCATAAAAACAGTGTTCTCAGCTCGCTAATAAACAGAGCA
>CM032062.1:66609290-66626806 GCA_018831715.1 Matsumurasca onukii
GCAACATCGAGTGAGTCAGTGTGTTGAGCTACTGCAAGGTTTCAAACTCCCGTGAAAGCAATGCAACATCGAGTGAGAGCTGAGGGCCTGTGGAGCTACTGCAAGGTTTAAACTCGCGTAAAAGCAATGCAACATCGAGTGTGTCAGTGTGAGATGGAGCCTGAGGGCCCTGGAGCTACTGCAAGGTTTCAAACTCCCGCGTGAAAGCAATGCAACATCGAGTGAGTCAGTGTGATGACTCATGAGCCTGAGGGCCCGTGGATACTGCAAGGTTTCAAACCGCGTGAAAGCAATGCAACATCGAGTGAGTCAGTGTGATGATCATGAGCCTGAGGGCCCAGTGAGCTACTGCAGGTTTCAAACCCCGTGTGAAAGCAATGCAACATCGAGTGAGCCTAAGGGCCCGTGGAGCTACTGCAAGGTTTCAAACTCCTGTGTGAAAGCAATGCAACATCGAGTGAGTGTGAGCCTGAGGGCCCGTGGAGCTACTGCAAGGTTTCAAACTCCCGCGTGAAAGCAATGCAACATCGAGTGATTCAGTGTGATGACTCATGAGCCTGAGGCCCGGATACTGCAAGGTTTCAAACTCCCGTGAAAGCAATGCATCATCGAGTGAATGTGAGCCTGAGGGCCCGTGGAGCTACTGCAAGGTTTCAAACTCCCGCGTGAAAGCAATGTATCATCGAGTGAGTCAGTATGATGACTCATGAGCCTGAGGGCCCGTGGAGCTACTGCAAGGTTTCAAACCCCGCGTGAAAGCAATGTATCATCGAGTGAGTCAGTATGATGACTCATGAGCCTGAGGGCCCGTGGAGCTACTGCAAGGTTACGGAAAGTTTCCCTAGCTTGCCGCACGTACTGTAGTTGAGCGCTAGCTTTGCTTACATCTTGAGCAAGTCGTCTGCTATCTCGTTCTAATATCGTCCGGTGCAGTGTAGTTTGTTTGTAGTTTAGAATCAAGTGTATTAAATAATATTTAGTTATTTACTGTATCGTTTATTGTGTATTGTGGAATACAGTGTTTGTTTATCAATACAGGTGAAATAATCATCCTGAGAGTTTTAATACGATTCCATTATTAGATTGTATGATCCCCTGTTGCCGGTTTGGGCGCTGGGCAGGATACGATATTGTTCCCGTTATGTTGTTATTTATTTAATTGTTAATTTATAGTAACTAGTAAGTTTGGTTCTGCCGAAAGTTTTATTTTGCTCAGTATTTACGTTGTAATAAAATTATAAAGGCATTTCTCTATGGTGAGTTTACAGGCTAGGTAGTTTAGATTGTTTGTTCTTCCGAATGTTGCCGCATGTTTAGGCCGACTCTTCTTGATTACACTGAGGCCTATATTGTTATTTTTTGGATATTGAGCTATTCGTTGATTTTAAATAACCGTATTCTTTCTAGTACGTTAATCATTCAGAGAGGTTTAAGAATATGAGATGAAACTGGATTTTCTATTGAAGTCCCCTGACCCCCCCTTGTGTTCGGAGTTGTTCCGTCCTACTGCTAAGGTCAAGCGCCGCCACCCGAAGGAGAGAGAGGCACGGGCGGTGAGGGGCACGATATGGCAACAGCGCACCATGAGAGATTTGACAACTGAACTAGCCTTCTTTAAAACGCAAAAATTATGTCTGTAGAGAGTTTGTCTTGTCAATTGTATCGGCATCGACTAGCGTGAACACCAGCGATCGTTAGACGTAATGTATCAGACTTATTTACCGATATCAATTCTAATTTAATCTATGTACAGTGATGCTAGTTAATTTAAACGTCTCTTTATCAGCTAGTTTGCAAGTGCTTCGTCTATTAATTTTCTAATCCGGTTTAAGAAGTGGATCTCGGCACAGCTGATAAGACTCTGATACTGATAACATTATCAAAGAAGTCCACTCTATCATTGTCTTGTCTCTTTGCAGCCATGTTGGTTGTTGCAGTGTTTTTGTGTGCTTTTGCAACCAGTTTATCGACCGTTTCGTCTGGTAAGTGTGTTTATATTATTTTAAAGGTCAGTGATTTTTTATCGATGTAAACTCAACCGATTGTTTTCTATCCCAACACTTATCTTTTAAGTGAACTGTATTATTTCAGCGCATACTAATCTGGTGAGGTTCAAATTCAATTGCACCAGACACATTTTGCAAATTGCTTGACAGTCATAAGAGCTACAGTTGTTTAAATAACACCGTACATGTTTTATAGCGGTATAGTGCCAGAAGCGTAGCTAGTATTTTGAAATGGTCTCAGGATCGTAAATAGGTAAATATTCTAAGCTTGAAGAACCATAGAGCCAAATGAAAGTATGGAATACCGGCCAGAAGAAAGGTTCAGGGGTTCTCACCCGAAAATGAGCTGAAGAATGCAAATGCTATGAATTTGGTGAGTTTTGAGTGCTTATTAGTCATAAAACCAAAATGTTTAATACGCTGATTTCGTAACAGCGAAGTTGTAATGTTTTAGGCAGTTTGACAGAACATAGTTTAGACTATATTAAAGAAGGGCTGGTAATGAACCGGTTGTACGTCAACCAAAGGTTTATTATACTACCCCGGTTAACTTAGCCTTGGAGACACACCCTCGTGGGACCACAAAGCCTCAAGATGACTCCCCCAAGCTCAGACAAGGGAACTTCATCCCAACTACGCTTCTCAAGTAGACACCTTCTCCTGATCTCCAGAGAGGGACAGTCTAACTGGATGTGCCTAGCATTTTCTACTGACTGTTTACAAAGTCCACATAATTACCACTATACCAACCCCATTTTATGTTGATGATACCTGAAGTGCCCATGTCCAGTTAAACATGATATTAAAAATCTGATTTCAGTTCGTTTTTTTTAAGGAGCAAGCACCCTGCTAGGACCTTTTAGGTGTAGGTTAGCGGTTGAGCTTCTTTCAAGGCTAACCCATCTTTGACAATGTGCCTCATAGGTATTATCCCCCAGGGACTTGTAAATCAAAGCCGGATTTTTACCAACTGCCGGTTCTGGTCCATTATAGGCGGATAGTGCTCCCCTCCTTGCGAGGAGGCCTGCCTTCTCGTTACTCAAGATACCCTGATGTCCTGGGATCCATTCTAGATGAACGCTGTTTAATCTAGAAAGACAGAACCTAACATTTGTAATGGGTAACTCGTGCTCAAAATAGATTTTAGAGGGTATGTTAGTGACTTGACTTCTTATTATATTTGATAGTTTAATAAAATACATAGTTCATTCACTGCCATCTTGATGTGCCTGAACGTATTTTGTTGATTTTGGGTACACGTTTCAGGTACGGTACCATAACGGTTTATACTAACTGAATCATAGATAAAAGATGTGAATTGTAAAGTTTTAATATTCTAATCTACGTTGTGTTGTGTTGTGAAGTGGTAGTGTGCCGCCTGAACGAGACGGTGCGGGTCAGCTGTCCGGACGACTTCTACTGCTGCGGCACGGACCAATGCTGCAAACTCACCTTCGCCGACGACCCGGACGATGAAGCCAAGTCAGTTTACAAGTGTAGTTCTTACCATACGCTACCGTCCGCCGTAATGGTTAAAGTTAGAACATATAGAGTGTTTTAAGACCTAATTTAAGAAGCTAAAAATAGGTTTACCAAAAATCTGATCCCAGTCAAACACAGATAAACACTTTCTCTTTCCATAAAAATTAACATATCCAAATTTGACCTTCAAATAAGAGCGCTATCTACGTTCTACGAATCCCCTTGCAAGCGGAGGATTTGAGAGTTAGGTAGCATCAGTTGAAAGAATGCCCGTTGTTACGTGCGCGGTGTCACGTGTTCCTTGGGCGGACGAATTCAGACTTTCTGCGATGACCTCGGAGGCGGACCCTTAAATGTGACCCCTTAGGCATTGCCTTCCTCCAGGTTATTTTCAGTTACTCCTTAGCAAGCACAGTTCTACGCAAATGTAGATAAGTTGGGTTACTAACACGCGGTTCAGGACGGAGAGCCGACACGAGTATAAGTTGTCGGCACAGCTGTTAGATGAGCTTGCAAAGAGTTACAAACTATTGGTACAATGCAGCTGTGATGATGGTTTCTCTATGCTTCCAGCAGAGAGACACTGAATGACTGGATAGCCGGCATCTGCGTGAGGACTGTGATTGTCTGTGGGTTCATGGTGGTAGTTGACTGCACAGCTGTTAGATGAGCCTGCAAAGAGTTACAATCTATAGGTACAATGCAGCTGTGATGATGGTTTCTATGCTTCCAGCAGAGAGACACTGAATGACTGGATAGCCGGCATCTGCGTGAGGACTGTGATTGTCTGTGGGTTCATGGTGGTAGTTGACTGCACAGCTGTTAGATGAGCCTGCAAAGAGTTACAATCTATAGGTACAATGCAGCTGTGATGATGGTTTCTCTATGCTTCCAGCAGAGAGACACTGAATGACTGGATAGCCGGCATCTGCGTGAGGACTGTGATTGTCTGTGGGTTCATGGTGGTAGTTGACTGCACAGCTGTTAGATGAGCCTGCAAAGAGTTACAACCTATTGGTACAATGCAGCTGTGATGATGGTTTCTGCTTCCAGCAGAGAGACACTGAATGACTGGATAATCTGCATCTGTGAGGACTGTGATTGTCTGTGGGTTCATGGTGGTAGTTGACTGCACAGCTGTTAGATGAGCCTGCAAAGAGTTACAAACTATTGGTACAATGCAGCTGTGATGATGGTTTCTATGCTTCCAGCAGAGAGACTGAATGACTGGATAGCCGGCATCTGCGTGAGGACTGTGATTGTCTGTGGGTTCATGGTGGTAGTTGACTGCACAGCTGTTAGATGAGCCTGCAAAGAGTTACAACTATTGGTACAATGCAGCTGTGATGATGGTTTCATGCTTCCAGCAGACACTGAATGACTGGATAGCCGGCATCTGCGTGAGGACTGTGATTGTCTGTGGGTTCATGGTGGTAGTTGACTGCACAGCTGTTAGATGAGCCTGCAAAGAGTTACAATCATTGGTACAATGCAGCTGTGATGATGGTTTCTATATGCTTCCAGCAGAGAGACACTGAATGACTGGATAGCCGGCATCTGCGTGAGGACTGTGATTGTCTGTGGGTTCATGGTGGTAGTTGACTGCACAGCTGTTAGATGAGCCTGCAAAGAGTTACAACCTGGTACAGTGCAGCTGTGATGATGGTTTCTCTATGCTTCCAGCAGAGAGACACTGAATGACTGGATAGCCGGCATCTGCGTGAGGACTGTGATTGTCTGTGGGTTCATGGTGGTAGTTGACTGCACAGCTGTTAGATGAGCCTGCAAAGAGTTACAATCTATTGGTACAATGCTGTGATGATGGTTTCTCTATGCTTCCAGCAGAGAGACACTGAATGACTGGATAGCCGGCATCTGCGTGAGGACTGTGATTGTCTGTGGGTTCATGGTAGTTGACTGCACAGCTGTTAGATGAGCCTGCAAAGAGTTACAATCATTGGTACAATGCAGCTGTGATGATGGTTTCTCTATGCTTCCAGCAGAGAGACACTGAATGACTGGATAGCCGGCATCTGCGTGAGGACTGTGATTGTCTGTGGGTTCATGGTGGTAGTTGACTGCACAGCTGTTAGATGAGCCTGCAAAGAGTTACAAACTATTGGTACAATGCAGCTGTGATGATGGTTTCTCTATGCTTCCAGCAGAGACACTGAATGACTGGATAGCCGGCATCTGCGTGAGGACTGTGATTGTCTGTGGGTTCATGGTGGTAGTTGACTGCACAGCTGTTAGATGAGCCTGCAAAGAGTTACAAACTATTGGTACAATGCAGCTGTGATGATGGTTTCTATATGCTTCCAGCAGAGAGACACTGAATGACTGGATAGCCGGCATCTGCGTGAGGACTGTGATTGTCTGTGGGTTCATGGTGGTAGTTGACTGCACAGCTGTTAGATGAGCCTGCAAAGAGTTACAAACTATGGTACAATGCAGCTGTGATGATGGTTTCTCTATGCTTCCAGCAGAGAGACACTGAATGACTGGATAGCCGGCATCTGTGTGAGGACTGTGATTGTCTGTGGGTTCATGGTGGTAGTTGACTGCACAGCTGTTAGATGAGCCTGCAAAGAGTTACAAACTATTGGTACAATGCAGCTGTGATGATGGTTTCTCTATGCTTCCAGCAGAGAGACACTGAATGACTGGATAGCCGGCATCTGCGTGAGGACTGTGATTGTCTGTGGGTTCATGGTGGTTCTGTTTATCATCGGCAAGTCCTTGCAGCTGGTCCGCAGACGACACCTCGGTCAGTATACAGTGTTTATTATCGAGCCATTCATTTCTCTCGCCAATTAGAACGTAAGGTCGCAGTTTTTGCTTCCCAGCATCTCCTGAGTCAAATAGCAAAACTTTACATGTATATACATGTGTGACCACTCTACAGGTCGCATTTTTGTGCCCCGATCGTCACGAAATGTTGTACAAACCTTTCTATTGCAAATATCTAGATTATGTTCTTTAACCAGCTAGATCGGACAGTGCGTTTCAAAATGGTGGCCATTCACAGCTTTGTAACTGTAACATATATCAAACTGTAACAATACATACCAAGTTCCTTCTATATAGTAGAGTTACTCAACCGATTATGCACTTTGACATTCGGAGCACTGGGCATAGATTTAGCTGTTGTATAATTTACAGCCAATGTTTCCTTGGATAGAGAGAGTAAACAGGTAAAGTTTGTCTTGTTTAACAAGGCCATGTTAGGACTAAAAGACCCTCTCTACCACTTAACCTCGACCTTTACCTAGCGTTACTGCATGGTCACATTACAAATGTAAGTGATGACTAGGGGATAGTTTATAAAGGAATTTAGTCTAATTTCCAAAAATAAATGAATCATTGTTCTTTTTTATTGAAAAGTCACTATGAGTTGCTGTAGCGCTTGTGGCTAGTGCGGTATGTTCGTATAAGGTTCTTATAAGATGTTTTGATAGGGGCGTCACTAGACAGATTTTTGGGGGAGGGCTGAAGCAACGAATTTCCTAATTTGAAAACGTATTTTTTTCTTTACTAAGCAGTGCTCTCCTTGCCAATTTTCTGTAAGTTTACAAAACAATTTATTTTTATTTCAATTTTAACTTCAATGATTTCAAAATGTTATCCTACTTTCCCAATCTCTAGGAATTAAATTCCCAACTTTTAATCGTCTTAGATTAGATGAGGGGGGAAAGGCTTTATTTGTATATTTGATTGCAATTTTCTAACTATCTAATCCATTTTTTTTTTTCAGGAAAAGAGCCAGACGAAGTAGGCCTTCCACGGTACTCTCCACTTGAGAAAAACTCATTAGGTAAATAAACTCAGAATATCAAACACACAATTCATTTTGTACTGCAGGAACTCGTTAGTTTGATTGTTTGTGACTCAATGGGATATCGAACTATCTAGTTTGTGTACGATTTCTTCCCAGAGACGAATTCAAGATAATCACTACAATATACAGTTATTTAATTAAATCAACTTACAAAGTAAGAAGCCCTTATTTCATTGTAGCTTGAACACATAATTACTACAGCACAAAATATTAGTAGATCTATCTTTGTCTGTAATTTCTGTTATTATAAAGTCCCCACGGAAGGTGTCGAACTATCGAGTTCTACGTATGAAGTGTTCGTGAACGTTCTGTTGTTACCAGAACGAGTAGTGGTTGCGTCGATCCCCCACAGACAGCAGGAGCTGTCTCTCCACTATAGGCTACACAACCCACTGCAACAATAAATTATCAGTGTTCTGACTGGAGTGAGTTTTTTCCCAAGATATCGACAAATTTCTTTTCTTTTAAATGTATTAAAGAGTCCGCAGAAGTGGTTGTGACCTTGAATTTTTCCAGATTATTTTACATTTTGCGTAATTTTAATGGTTTTAATGGGTCATTAAACAAACTGGTCGACAAATACGATCACTCTTGAATTGCGTTGTTTAATATTTACAGAAAAGCTTATAACAAAACCCATTTTAATTTTTGCATTGATGTAAAACCAATCAGTTGACATTTTATTTTGAAATTTGTAATACAGAAGTTTGTATTGGAATGTTGTGTGATGAGTGAAAACAATTACAAGAAAAATTGCGAAAAGAAGCCATTTTTCCGAGGTTTGGACATAATAAACTCCTAAAGGACTTGATCATTATCCTGTTTTCAGCCTCGGACATCGTTAACGCCTCGGCTCTGATGGGCTCCCCTTTCTACCACGTCAGCGGAGGCGAGATCACTTCATACAGAGGTAAAGAAAAGAAAACTCACACACACATAGCGGACTAGTGGCGGGTTGGTATCGTGCACGACTCCGGAGCTCGTCACTTCGCTGGCGCGGGTTTGATCCCCTAGTCATCTCTGACAATTTGACTACGTGGTAACGCTAGGCCAAGGTTGAGGTTGAGTGGTAGAGGAGACTTTGTAGTAAACAAGACCAACGTTACCTTTTTTACTCACACAAATTAGTTAAAAGAAAGAGTAAAGCTGTTTAATGTTGGACATTGTGAATAATTGAGTTAATATACTATACTATTTGGAATAAAGGATGAACGTGGAAAATTTTATATCTTACAGACGCACGTCTATAAGGACATCCAAAGATCTAAAGAAAATGTTCAAAATTACAACTATACGAATAAATCACTTGAAACGAAAAACTGGTAAGTTAAACCTTTTCTAACATAACTTGGTTCAGTATAGGAAACTGAATAAGGTATCGTGTCCATTTGCAAATCTAAGTCCCAAAAAAATAATAAGTGAGGAAAATAGAAAACTCAATGTACTGAGAATTTAATATTCGAATATTGAATTTAACAGGACATTTTGAATTTATAGAAATAAGAATAAGACACTTAAACTAAATCACCCTTGAACAAAATAAAACATAATAAACCCAATTTGTATGTGAATAGTTTTAAAATTTCGATAATAAAACATACGTTTTAGGTTTATTTTAACCTTTACATTATGACGAACATCATTATGAACGTCCTTGAACTTGCTTTAACATTGTTAAACAGGCTTTACCAACATTTAAAACATATCGTAAAAAGAATAAAACTTCGGCACTCTAGATGTACTAAAAACTAATAGCCATAAACCCAAGCTCAAGATCTGAATAAAAAGTCCCCTGATACATGTTAAAATTACACGATGAAAATAAAATTTGGTTGTTTAAACCAAATGTTAAAGTACAGCTATACTAATGAAAATTGTTAAAGTGTCAGAAAAGAAGCCTGCACTTTAAACGCACTTCTTAGTAATGATTAGGTTAGGTTAGGCGACTAGCACGGGAGCTCTTATGTTGTTGTTTAAACTGAATTTGATGTTTATTTTCAGGCAGTTTTCCTGTTTAGGATTATCTTGAAAGCTGCCGTATCAAACTCCAAAGTCTTCCTCATTACGAATTCAACGATGCACTGCTGACAACTTGATAACAAAATAAGGCGATTTGCACTTAAGTATCATTTCATAAAACCCAGCAATAGAAAATGCTTAACTGTAATTTTGTAATATTTTTGTATTATATGTAGTCTACACACAACATGTTTATTGTTAGTGTATAAACTTTAGTTAGTTCTAAGATTTAATAAAGTATGTATTTATTTTACTGTGTGATTTTGAATATACTTACAGGGTGGTACAGTAATTACAGGATCAAACTTCACCAGGTGATTTTTCCGGCCATAACAGACAAAAAATTACCTATAACACATAGGCTTAGCTCGCTTAGTTTTCTGTCTGTTTTTTGTATGTGTTTTTCACTAAATAATTTTTATCTCCAAGGTTAATTAAGTTGTAAACTGAAAGCACTAACTTGTTAGTACAATTAAAACCAATATTTAAAACAAGTTTGTTGTGCTGCAATAGGTAACAACGGAGTAATCAAAGTGATCCTGAGCACAAACCTTTATTTTCATATGTTCCTCAAATGTAAATAGAGGAGTGTGTTCAGGAAAACTTTAATATCTCCGTTATTACTGTTGTAACACAACAAACTTGTTCTTATAATAAAAATAATTGTCATGTATTGTTATTCCTGTGTAGTTACCATACAGTTTTATGGGCTTGAGTTATTAGGCTTAGAACACTTAATATGACCGTCATTTTTTAAGCCATAGTGAAAATCAGTCAAATTTATTTTTTAAATATTGGTTTCAATTAACAAGTGTGCAAAGTCTTTAGTTTATAACTTAATTGACCTCGGAGATAGAAATTATTTTGTGAAAACACAGACATAAGCCTACGGAAAACTAAGCGAGATAGGACTATGTGTTATTGGTAATATTTTGTTTATTACGACCTGACAAATCATCTGGTGAAGTTTGAGCCCGTAATTACTGCACACCCTGTATATAAACAACTAATCACCCTGTTTTGTCGTATTATGAGAATAAATTACTGCCATAAAACTATTCATAATATTATACAGTTGAGTAGATTTTACGCTACATAACACCTGCACTGTGTTTCCTAAACGTTGAAACCAAATCAAAATATTAAAACTAGAAACTCTTGAGATTAAATTATGAGTTTGGAGCTACAAAATAAAATTGTAACATTTAATAATAATCCAAGAAAACTATTGGCACAGACTTTCAAAAAAGACTTACTAAACAGTTGATGGTTTTATATGGTTTTGGACTTCAAAAGTTCGTAGAATCTTTCATTAAATAGTTTCTAGTTTTTACAAGGTATTTCATTATGATTTTAATATGCTGCCATTGTTTGTCAGAAAGCTGTTTAAGAGGGACCAAAACGGGGTTTAACAAGTTGCACAACACAAAACAAGCAAATAGTAGAAAATTAAGTTGTATATTGTTAAATACAAAAGTTTTTTACAACTACTGTAATTAATAGCATTCCAAACTAAAGAGGAATGAAAAGAGCGTACAATTATTGTTTTAGAACACATTTAAGTAGGCTTTTGTAAACTGTGAACTTAAATCCTAAATATCACATTGGACTAAACTCTATCATAAATAAATAAATACGTTTCTACCTATAATGCTAAAAAACCTCTTAAAGTTATCTGTTTTAGATTACAACATTGCATAACTAAACAGCAAAGTCGAGAGCATGTTGCAACTTGAAATATGCACTATACAGGGTGGTTATGAATTGTTGGACACATTTTGTGATTGCGTGAGTGAATGACTTAATCAACGGGGGAGTTGTTTTATTAGATAGCAAATTCAAAACAATTTTATTACTAGTAGAGTATTCGAGCTATATTATTGGATAGTATAAATTAGTTCTGTTACTAATAAATGACAAAGACAATTACTGTTAGGCTACTCATTATTTTACAAGTAATATTACAAGGAAACCAAACCATTTCCACGTGATGTCCGTGGCTTGCACGCAAAGTTTGTTGTCTAACTTCAACCTCAACCCTTGTTTTTGAGCATTGCTTGAGCTACGCGTAAGCTTCCAATTACCTCTCAAACTCATTGAACCTACATCAACAGCCTAGTGTTTAACGAAGATAAACGAAGCAGCTACATTTGGGAGCAACAGTGGAAATCGCAGGATGCCCTAATCTGCAAGTCGTGGAATCAACGAAACATCTAGGTTTGATCGTCGACAGACTCAATGGGAAAGCCATCTGACGAACTCTGCAAGAAGCTCAGCAAAGCATTTTGCTCGTCGTGTCAAGTCCATCAGCACTGTTGAGGCCGTAAAACCACCTACCACTCTTTTTGAGAGTCATCTATGGTATCCATCTTGGGAAGTGCCTTTGAACCAACCGTGTAAAAAAGAACGTAAGAACTATGGATTGACTTGAGAGCAAGCTGCAGAGAACCCTCAAGCAGTGGAAAGTATTAACTGTTGTCAATATTTACCTCTAGAAGTCATCACTTACACCTGTCAGAGAGGCTCTCCCGAAACGAAGCATCCTATAACACCTGCCGTGCTCAGACTTCAACCTCCCAACGCACCACAGAAAGCGTTTGAGCAGAAGCCGTCATACATTGGAGCCAAACTTCAACTGCTCACCTAGTGAACTGATATTACACCCAAGATCCTGAAGTGGTTAAACGAGTGGCTCTTAGAACATCCCTTCTACAGTGTAAACGAGTTCATCACATGGAATTCTGATAAAGTTCTTTGTTAAGAAATACTGTCCATTTTGTTGTAAATCTTGACACAATTGCATTCTTAAAGATTGTCAATAAAGATAATTCTCTCTCTCTCTCTTCTTGTGTACACTCTGATATACACCGAAACAAGGTCTAAAGGTGTAATGTCTGAGCAATGTGCGAAGAAATTAAGATTCTTTTAATTCAAGGACAGAGTGAAATAAAGTTGAAGTCATTGGAAAACTCCTGCCATGCTCGGATACACCGGGTGTGAGGTTGAATTTAGACTACAAACTTTGCGTACATACCACGGAAAACACGTGGAAATGGCTTCGTTTCATTGTAACCTAATAAAACAATCCCCACGATTTTGAGTCATTTGGTCATTAACTCACTCAATCCCAAAATATGTCCGTTTATAACCACTTGTATTTGTGGTTAAGGAAGAGAGGACTTTAAAGTCCTAACTTCGCCACCAATAAAGTCGCTTTTCATATTACCATGATGATTGAAGATTCAATGTTGTTACGCCATTAATTAAAAAAAAAAAAAAACATTAAAAAGTCTGAATTAATATATTGTCTAGGGAGTCAATACTCTTTCATTGAATCACTAACGCACTTAGTTTAATAATACTTGAATTGGCACTGAAAAGATTTCACTGTTTGAAATTTAATAATTTAAAATTAAAATCGCATAGATTTCATCCAATCTTCCTTGATCATGTCAGCAGCCTTCTCTCCTACCATGATGGTGGGTGCGTAGAGATGTGCTGTTGGAACTCTAGGGAAGATAGAGGCATCCACTACCTGAGCCCTCCGATACCATGGACCCTGAGTCTCGGGTCGACGACGGCAGAAGAGTCAGAACTTGGACCCATCTTGCAGGTACCTCTGGTGATGCAGGGTCAGAAGTAGCACCCGGCAGCACAAGCCCAATACTCATCACTAGCGAAGGTATGGTTGGTGCATCCAGGGAAAGGCACTGAGTGGAGAGTAGCATTGATGGATCTGAAAGGCTTGGTGTTGCCGAGCTCAACTACTTTCTTGATTCCGTCAACGAACACGTCCAGGTCAGCAGTTTCGTTGAAGTAGTTGAGGTGGAAGAGAGGCCAGTGCCAAGGATTCTTGTCTTGGAGAAGAACTCTTCCTCGACTTTCGGTTGAAGAAGAACTGGGAATATTGTCATAGTGTGTTTGTAGTCTATTGATTTGTAAACACTCTTGTAAAAGCTATCAGTGACTCCAAAACTATCTTTGACAGTACGACATCGGAAACCATACTCCCAACCTAGATGCTCTCCAAGATCCCCCCCCATCGACTCTCCAGGTAATGTTAGAATGCCTTTCCCTTGAGAAACCATTAGGAAGTTTGATATGTCTACGGCATCGCTTTCTAAGATAGATTCAGACACGTTGACTGTAAATATCATCCCTGGCATTGTGAAATGCTCTTGTAAGTTTTCTCCAACTGGCAAATCTTTCATAACTGGAATTCCATGGTGCTCTAAATGTTTCTTCGGACCAATTCAGAGAGCATCAAAATCTGTGGGAATTTAATGCTCCTGCTGATAAAATGACTTCTTTCTTTGCCAAGACCATTCTCCTTTTACGGTTTTGACGAACTCCACTCCAAAAGCACGTTTTGTTTTGGATCAACCATATCTTTGTGACTCTGGCTTTTCAGCCACGTGTAGATTTCTCCTATCTTTGACACTCTCGAGATATGCTTTAGCTGCACTCACTCTTTTACCTGATCTCATCGTCGCTTGAATTCTAGAACAGCCTTGTGATTCTTCTCCAGAGTTGTAATCAATACTCTTATACCCGAGTTCGTTCATTCCATCCATAAACACGTCAACCAATTTAGTTTTGTACGGGATTGATTCAACATCTAAATATCCATCTCGTCCGTGGACTGTAGAGTTCTCCAATTCCGGAATGTTATTTTGCTCAGACTTTATAAAATATGGAAGAACGTCTTTGTAGCTCCAGCCCTCATTGCCGTCTTCTGCATACCTGTCGTAGTCTCTGGATGGCCTCTCAAATCATGTAGTTGATTAAGCTTGATCCTCCTGACGCCTTTTCCTCTTGGCCAAGGACACCTCTGATCTTTCATTGCGAGACAGATGCCTTCTTCCCTCTCCATCTTGTATCCCCAGTTGTAGTCGGTGAACTGAAGGTAGCTAACAATCGCTGGAATGTCGGTGTAGATGAGCCATCTTTCCCAGCCTCCAGGACCAGAACCTTCCAGTCTGGGACTTCTGAGAGTCGGTTGGCAACAGAGGCGCCTCCTGGTCCTGATCCGATGACGATGAAGTCATATTCTTTCAAGATGGGGAGGTTTCCGAGAAACCTGTCCTCTCTAAAGTGGATGCGGCGTTCCTTGTACAACTTGTAGATTGACTCGAAGAAGAAGAAGAGACACGTTGATGACTGGATCAGTAGCAATAGACAGAGAACGGTGATTGGTTGGGAGATATTCATTGCTGTGGCAAACAAGTTCTACTGGTATCCTCTTTTTACCTGAAACAAAAAACGTGAGCTTGTTAGAGATAAACACCTAGTAGAAGTTGGTTGCGATGGTAACCAACCAGGGACTCAAACTAAGAGCTTCGAGCAGGGTTTTGATTTCAAACCCAACATTCATTTTTTTTACAGGATATAGATTATTACAAGTACTATGAAACTTAATTTTCATATTCAAATAAATCTACTCATTCCACGGAATACTTCAAAACGTAGCAAATAATGAGCACCTTGATAGTTCCGCCGATTTATTATGTAGCATTGGAAAACTGTTAACACTCTGAATAAGACTCTGATTCTCAGAGGAATGTAACTGTGTTCTAGAATAATTTAGGAGTGGAATAAGTGCGGCTTATGCAGAACAGAAGTGGAGAACGTGTGGCGCATACAGATCGCGGCACATGAACTGAGACCGTTAAACTTATCTTGCATGGCGATGTGAATGTTAACTATCAGCTGTTCACAACAATGAGGTGAGCGAGGTCAGTTACCGCTGCCATCTGGACTCTGGAGGTGAAGTTCAACATGAAACCCCGCCCCCCTCTTCACGATTTGTCTGAGCCGTCACGCAGATTAATTATAAGAATTCAGCATACACAGCTTTGTTTTGAAATTTGAGTAATTATCTGTGTCTTGTTTTACTGCTTGACGTAGGGTGAGTGCGGCTGCCAGTAGAGAACAAAGGACAAGGAAAGTTATATGCCAGTAAAATTGCAAGGCATTTTAAGTGGTGTTTTACAATAGCCAGTGATCGGGCAAATTTTATTTTAATTTTGGCGATTTTGACTGTGATAAGTGACAGAACGTATTTGAGATTACGTTCTTATTTGAAGTTAATGTCAAAAAGTTGAAATTGATGAATAGCCTGTTGCGTTTACTAGTGTTTACCTCTATGTGCGAAATTATATCATAATTGTGTCGGGTAAACCTATACGCTGGGGAAAACTATGTACACAACCATTCTGTCCCTAATAGAATAGTTTCTTTACTAGCAAAAAAATCCAATTTTGGTGAATCTATTAGACGACCAGGACACTCTAGATATGTAAACTTTGTACAGAAAAGATACTTATTCTTGTAAACAAAAGATCGTTATGTTTTTTAAATAAATTCATAGAGGTGTGTCGTAACGTTGACTCAAAAAAGGAATATACAGAGGAAATTTTTTTTACAGCTGTTGACATTTGGGACCGTAGTATGTTGATCACATCTAGTCCAACTGTTCATTGATCCAGTGACAACTGAGGAATTCAAAGGAGCGGTCGAACGGTGGGTGAAATGGCAGAGCCAAGGTCAACGTCTGGTTTGGCGGGAACAGAACAGCTGTAGATAATGATCAGCTGATGAGCCGTCCACACTCCACAGATTAGATGCGTGACTGTCAAATTAGCCCCATGGAGAAAGAATTTCCTCGCGTGACCTCATCATCTGTAGGGTACCTACCTGTACCGCGGGTCTCTTGAACTCTGCGGGTGACCTTTCTTGGCTGAGGATTACTGGAAACTATTCAGTTTAAACTAAAATGTTAACTAATATTAAATATTAACTGTGAAAACGCTCCGCAGTAATCTTCCGAGGAAACTCTGTACTTTCATATGAAAATGTCAGGTGCTTTACATATGACATTGCACATTTCTAAATGGTAGAGCGTTTCCACTCTACCTTTACAAAAGAATAAAAACATTAAATTAACATTGTTAGGCAAATTTAAGAATAAGTATATTATGTACAATGTAACGCGTTTAAGAATGTTTAACTATTAAAAATCAAAATGGGATAGGTGCTAGCTTTTACAATTTTGAGTACAGCAGACAGCTATTTGTTTACTGCTGATCACATTAACCATTTAAGAAGTTAGATAGGAATTTATAGTTAGGAAACTAGTTGAGAATTACAGTGATTCTTTAGTTCCTCAAATATTGAAATGAGAGAAATAGTGACTATTTGCTTTCAATCCAGTTTGAATAACACTGGAGGGTTGGAAAATGGAATAACACTCAAGGGAATTAACGGGAACGTATCTTCGTATCTTGGAGTCACAACAGACCCGTCTTGTATGAAAGATAAATACCAATCTTATTTATTATTTCATGATACTGTACATCATTTTGGAATTTACTAGGCATTTTATTTTTTTTTAATTTTAATAGAAGAGAACGCACGAGGACATCAATGGGCAAAATAATATAATAGGTTCTCACGCATAGAAGCAAACGATTTGACGAAGACATTTTATAAAATAGCGTATATTAGGCTTGTGCCATTTTGAAAACCCAACGCTTTTAAGAAGTTTCATTTTTTACAAGATAGTCAGCTTATATATTGCTACTTCTTTTGTTAAAAATAAGTTTTAATAACAAGTCTATCTAAAATTTAAAATGAACAGAAAAGACCCATAAAACATCATGGAATACGAGTACATACAATGTTGTATTGGTAAGAACTTTGTTAAAATAGAACAGAAAATGATGTTATTATTCACGTCCGACAGATCAGTAGTTATTAGCAAGTTAAGCCTTTTTTTTTCACGTCATTTAGGCTGTACTATAATCCATGACTAACTACTCCCCAAACTATACAGGGTGTTCTAAAACTATCTGCGAATATTTTTAATCTTGTTTGGAACTAATAACAAAACGGAATGATAATGAGTATACAAAAATTATATAGCTAATAAAACAGCCACAATTATCATGTGCTTTTATATTCAATAGGAGATGAAAAGAGTTTTTAAGTAAAATAACGAACGTGTGCAAATGTCACATTAGTTTGCTTCTTTACTTTGATACTTTGATTTGAGACACCGACCACTTCTAGAGGGTATTTTAAGGTGAATGGAATGAAGGGTCAACGGTGTATTTGTTGAGTGTTTTGATGGACGATGAGGTGTAGTATTGTTATAAACTAGGCTGACCGTT